>CM056595.1:9743638-10140630 GCA_029721355.1 Tegillarca granosa
ATGCATCAATTTATGAAAATTGTCATTTGCTACTTTAAACTGCACTGTTTCATGGCAATTGCGATATGTTACTTTTAAATGCATTATTATGACAATTGACATGGGTTACTTTAAGACGTATTTTATTTTATGACAATTGGCATCTGCTATTTTTAAGTGCATTATTTTCTTGACAGTGCCGTGTGCTTCTTTTAAATGCATTATTTCATGATATTGCCATGTCTTAATTTTAAATGGGATAAATCATGAAAATTGTCATTTGCTACTTTAATGCATGACAATTGATATACGTTACTTTAAAATGCATAATTTCAGAAAAATGCAGGGAAGCACATGGCAGCTACATGAAAATAGGTCGTGATTAACAATATTGCATACCTTTAGATTTAAAAGTTTCTAACTGTTTCTTGATCATATTGATTTCAAATTAAAATCTGGTCTCAACAACTTAAGCATATCTTCTTATTCAATCAGTTTTGAGCACTTAAACGCTCTTTTAATAGAAATGAGGTTATGCTTTTATACAACATTGAAGGCACTACTTTGGTAACAGACGTATTTAAAAGTGAAGTTGTTTTAAAAAAAAGAAATGTAGAAATATGTAGCTGCCAAATGCTAATGGTAACCAAAATAATTTGACCCAACAAACGGTTGTAATTAGATGTCCCGTGGCAAGGTAGGAGTGATACATTAAAGAACTATTCCTGCACATTGCCCCACGCGCACTGCAAAGGTCCAAAATTTCTGTCATTTCACCTACAGCTGGTAACGTTTCCATATAAGTGAAATATTCTTGACTGGGATTTTGAACCCATTCAATCAATAAATCAATCAATCAGTCAGAGAGTCAGTCAACCGACCACGTTATTCACATTTTATTTCTGTTCAATATCTGACGAAATAGTTTTTTCGTTTGTCTTTTTATTTATGGACTACTTTTTGTGATATGTTGGACAGTTTAGAGTCCCGAGCAAGAAAATTTACCATTAGTGGTCCTAACGTATGTTTGTCCTTTCAGTCTTATTTCGTCTTTCTCTCGTTTTGTTTTTCTATATTAATCATGGACTTGTATTAAAAACTTGCATCATGTCGTGGTCTTTGTTTTTTACTCATTTATTTCCTCAGTTAAAATGTTTTTCTCTTATCTCAGTGTTTATATCAAAAGTGTCATTTCATTAAATGCAAATCTTGTATATTGATAATTACTTGAATCTATCTGAAATATAGTGCTCATTTGTTTTTATGAAGAACAATTATGGTAAAGAAAGACACAATCTGATAAACAAGGTCAATGTATGCAAGTCCGATTCTATATTTTTCAATGAAAACGCTTTCAAAATAATGAAGTTGGTGTTTATATATATATATATATATATATATATATATATATATATATATATATATATATATATATATATATATATATATATTAGTAGTAACAGTAATAAAATTTGCAATTCATTGTCTTTAAGTTCAAAATTTGAAACAAAGCAGTATCGGGTTAAATGTCCCGTTTCTTACTACCTTATTGTTTGACAGATTTTAAATTTTGATAACATTTACCTGATGTAGATAATGGACAGGAACACAAATTTTCACCATAACTCTCTTTACCTGACCTATACTTGGGAGGTATTCTTGTTCAAATACAGACATTTTTGTCTAAAAGGTGGTACCGACAATAAAAAACTATATAAAAACTTGTTCTTACCAAATAAAAGTTGTGTTAAAATCCGGGAATGGTAAAAATTACGACATATGACAATTGTTACGAAGAAAAACAAAAATCATCAATGTCAAAAAAGACGAATAAATGTCGCAGGTTTCTTTTTGAAGCACTCACAAAAGGCGACAATTAAAAGAAATTACTGCTTTTAATCCTTATTTGCCTACAGCATATTGGTGTATTTTCTTATTTCACAAAAATGAGTTATGGATTTTTTAAACTATGTTTTGCATAATTACAGTATAGAAATGAAAGAAAAACAAACGAAACATGACTCAGTTATAAAAAGCACTAACAAAAACTTAAAATGACGACATAAAGTATTTTATGCTACTTTACATATTCAACCTAAGTAAAGATTTTATATATATATATATATATATATATATATATATATATATATATATATATATATATATATATATATATATATATCTGTTTATTGAATGTTTGTTGTAGTTTTATGTTTTGCTGTTTGTTTTATATAGCTTTAGCTTATGCCTAAAATCACTTTATTTTTTATTCATCCAAGTTCTTAAACTTGTGACATAAAAGGGTGTTTTGAAGACCGAGTTCTAGTGCGATAAAATTGTCGATTTCTTGCCGAAACTCTTGCGAGTGGTTGTTTTCTTTTGGTATATCAGTTTCCCTTAAAACTGTCCACTATTTTACTATATTCTTCTTGTCGTTATTAGACAAGCTCGTATCTAGCAATAAGAAACAAAAAAAAAGTATCAGGGTTGATATAAGAGCACTAGATTAATTACTTGGCTGAAAAAAGCGAGAACTTGAGTTGATTGGCTTGTTGTGAGAGTGACATCGAGTGTATCATTAAAATTGATACGTAGTTACAGTAAAGCACTGACTTTTATACTTCCGAAACTTGCCATACATGTACTTGAAAACTAAAAATGTTTGTGCTAAATGATTGTCATACTGTTTCAATAAATTACAAGCTTATGAGGGAAGGTACAATTATTCTTATTTTTAACAAAAGACCATTCTTTTGCAATATCATCTTTTAATGCAGTCTCCATTTATCTCAGTACAATCCATTTAATTCGCTCTTCAAGTAAAATTTGTACCCGGAACACCCGGTTTCATACTAGCATGAAGTGCCCCCAAAACAATGTCATTTCTTATATTTACAATTTATTTCTTAAATCTTATCTGCTATGTCGACTTAAAACTACTACTGCATTTCATTTTTGTTAATTTACTACCTCCGTTTGTTTTAGTGCATCTTGAAACCCGTCTATCGCATCGCCATAAAGGATGACGTCATTGATGAGTGGGATGACGTCATTGATAAGTGGGATGACAGGTGACCCCGCCTACTTCCATTGATGAAAAAAAAAAAAACAACTAATCCGTTAAATGGAATACAGTTGTTTTAATGACAGAATTAAACGATGAAATCTTGACAATATTTAACAGCTACATTTGCATATTTAAATTAAAAGTATAGTTTGAAATAGAAGAATTAGAAAATACACCAGAAGTGTGGGAACTTACTTGTCGTGTAAGGGTCTGTGACGTAATGTATTGGTGATAACGCGGTACTGTTTGATCAGTTCAAAAAGGTCAAACATACGTTTTCATAGCCGTATGAAGCAAATTTTCGATAATGTTGAGAAATAGCGTTCATGGGCGGAAAGTGGGTGCTATTGTAAATATTGTTCCTTTAGACTATCTGTACCTTTAAACTACAAGCCTCGATTTGGTCCACAAACAATGCTTCTATGACGTCAGAAAACCTGGTTTCCGGAAATTACGATATTGGTTTTATCACTCAGACAATGTCTGTACTTAAGGATAGATGCTTTAGTTGTTCGAGATTACATCCGAAAAAGCAATTTGAGCAATCCCTTAAATAAGCACAAAACTGTCGTGTAAAGGCCATGCTTCTTGATTCAATCCCCGCTTCCTTTTTATATTTTACAAACGTTGAGCTACCAATAAAATGTACATGGCAACACCCAAGAATAAAGATACACGCAGGTGTTTAATCGACAAAACATAATGAGAATTCTAAATTACCATGGATATGGCAATACCGGTTAATGGTTGATTTTAAGATTATTAGGCTGAAACGGTCAGTAACTTAAAATGTCTTCAAGAACCACATTATTATGTTATAGCTGTCATTTACCATTTTTAATTTAAACATGATATGGCATTACGAGTAAGCATGATATGTTTATAGAAGTTATATTTGGTGTTATTTAAAAACTGGAAAACATTTTGTGAATGGTTTGCTGAATATGCTTTTCTATGAATGAATATGTCACAGAAGATAGGGTAAAATTGCATTGTGTTTTACGCCCCTGTCAAGATTCCTTCACTTATATCGAGGCAGTCATCTCTGGGATGGTGAAGGAAACCAGAATGCCCGGAAAGAATCCTCGACTTTCGGCAAGCTGACTGACAAACTCTTTAGCGTAAGAGTCTGCCTGAGTGAGATTCGGACGTAAGCGGTAAGAGTCACGTTGGTCATAAGCGCGGAGTTTGAACCACCCAGCCTTTTGGACGAAATGTGTTAGGACATCAAGTTATTCACTATTGAATAAGCATTTCACTTTTTAAAGTGACTTACTAGATTGGCATCTTCAATCAAAACAGAAATTGTAAATTTTTTAAATATGCATGTAATTCTTGTATTAAAAACATTGTTTATATAACCGTTTTATATTGAAACTAGTACATGTATTTTGAAGAATTATTCATTTCATTATACAATTCTAATTGTAATTGAGGACAATTATATTGCTGAAAAATGCAATTTTTATGGAATATAATTTCATTGTTAAGTAAAATAAACTTCAAATGCGAGCATTTTTTGGTTACACTGGTTCTAAAATCATTGCGATAGGCACTAGAGGCAAAGGCACTAAAATCACAATACTGAAAACCGTTTTTGCCTGGTAACGGAATTTAATAATCAGTCATCTCAATATTAGTTTTTTTTTCTTCTAAATTGCGATAATTTGCTATATAAAATAGCAGGATAACGCTAGCTGAACTTAAAACTAAAACTGAAAGCAATTCTCACTTGGATGTAAACTAAATAAGACTATTGAAGTACTTTTGGGGGCGTTAGCCATCCCAATATTTATACAATTAAATTAAAAGTTCTTATTGTCCGTACGTTCCAAAGCGCGCAGTTACAGCGCCTCTCAGATCATAACAGTTATAACGTTTGTCAGTTTGCTTAACAAAGGTCGGTGGGTTTTCCCGGGCGCTTCGGTTTCCTCCACCATTTATAACCGACCGCCTCCTTATAAGTGCTAGATTCTTGACTGGGCAAAACAACATTAATACCTTTTTCTTAAGTATACATTCATAAAACAGCGTATTGGTAGTATTTGATAGGTTAAGCAGCATACGCAAATCTGACAAAAAAACTTTAGCAATGACTATTGTTTAATGTCAAGAGGAATAACTCCTATACACTTGAATAAAATTTTATGTTCGAAAACCATAAGTTGATAGGTTTTTTTTTTTTTTTTTGGTCATGTTTAGTGTTAAACGTTCTAAAAAGCTAAGGACAAAACATTGCTCATTTATGTTAAAAAAAAACCCCTAAATATTACATCCTTTGCAAGAAAGATTTAAATTTTTAATGACCCACATGTCTAGATTCACAGTTTCAACTCGAAGAATGCTACAATTGGCTTTCTTCAACAACATTGCTTATATCAACATAATTCGCAGTTAACAGTTGACTTTGTATGGAATTTTGAAGCATCTGTATATATTAATTCACAAAATTTATCTCATCCATAATATTCGATAGGATTCATTTTACAGAAAAATTAACTGAACTTTGTATAAAAACATAAAATAATGATTATTGTACATAAAATGATGCAATTGCATATTATCGTTACAATGTTTATGGGCACCTGTTTGATATTAAAATTTTCTATATTAAATAACTGATAGAGAATTTCCTAGAAAATATATCAGACAGAAACAACTCCATTGAAATACTTATTTTGATATCGATGGTTTGCTGATAGACATGTTGTATGTCTCTCGAAAGCAGGGGACATCGGTTCCTATGTCGTGTAAAGCGCGCGCTTATAGATCACAATACAACTAAACGCCTAGGTTATAATCTCACTCGGTCATATCATGGTATAAACAAAGTTGTCGGTTGAGATAACAAAGGTCGGTGGTTTGCCCTGGACACTTCGATTTTCTCTGCCTTTCAAGAACTGGCCGTCTCGATATAAGTGAAAGAATCGTTACTGGGGTTAAATACCATTCCTGTAATTCATTCCACCCCCCACCCCCCCCCCCCCAAAAAAAAAAAAAAAAAAAAAAAATAAAAAAAATAATAATCATACAAAAATAAATAAATAAATAAATAAATAAATAAATAAATAAATATCAACGTCATTGCAATTAAAAGTCATCAAACTCAATGCTTGTGTTTTAGATTATGCTAATATGAATGTTATTTTCGCATTCTAAGGGAAACAACTCGTACATACTCGAAGTTAACAATATATTGTTATATTCTACAAAATGAGCAAACAGCCTTATTCCTTATTTGTAAATAGTTTAAATAATTTTATACAGGATTAATGGCTTATTGGAACGTGATAATTTAATCTCAACTGAAAAAGACAGAACTGATAACTCCATGAAGTTAAATGCAAGAGGGCGTTAAGTTTATTCTTCCCTAAAACAACACATTACACTAATTTTGGTGTAGAAGGCCCCAGTAGACTTTATTCAAATCATCTTCCTAAAGTTGTCTTTAAAAAACTTTTAATCAATGACAATGACTGGTCCAAAGTCATACCTACGGTATTATACGGAGCTGAACTTTGGAACTGATTGGAACTTCTAATATATATATACTCAAGTACTCGCTCATCGATTATATAAATGACTTTATCTATCACCAGATCCTATTCATATTTCCCGACAGACGAACTTAAAAGGCAATTGTGATTCGTGCAATAAAAGGTCACGAGAAACACGAATTAAGAGAAGTCTTACCAAGTTGCATTCTTATATCTTGACAGCCTGAGTTTGGAACTTCCCTACTAACAATGCAGAATTAGAATTATCACGACACACAGTTAAATTATGGGTTTTATCAAATTATAAAGAAGAAGAAATTTGTTAAGTTTGTAACCAAGTTTTCACAGCAACGTATGCGCATTTGATATGTCATTGTCGGTGTATTAACGACGTTCGTCTTTTATTTTTCGATATGCATCAGATCGATTATGAATGTATTTGTATGTTAAATACTTGGCGTACCATTGTCTTCACCAAAAAATCAGGAAATACAACATAACTTTACAAGAAATACCCACAATGAATTTCTCTACAGTCTATTATACACGTATAAATTTTGTCCAAGCGCTCCGTTGGGTACCTAATCATTTCGCAGTCATACATATCAATATATTTTCATTTGCCTTTTGAAATTCCCATAGCTGCAAGCTTGAGAGCCGTTGTGTTCTTAATTGACTATGAACCACAAAAATTTTGTCACTCCGTGTATGAATACATATAAAATGCAATACACAATCCGGAAAGACATTACCGTAGGTAAAAACATGGCTGCCACGTCACTTTTGTTTATGTTCAAGACAAACTTGAAAGACGCATTTACGAAATTTTACAAGAACGCTTCGATTGTTAAAATACACAAAATATAATCAAAGAAAATAATCAAATGAAATTTTTATAACATTAACTGACACCTGTCTGATATTCACCGTTATATTAAAATGTGAGAGACAGAATTTAAAAAATCAAATGGTGTTTTTGATGGCCTGTTGAAAAAAAACGGACAGGAACTGGTCTGTCAAAACCAACAAACCACAAACAATTTGTGAACAATCAGACTTTATAAAATTTTCTTCCTACCTTGAAAAAGCTGCTATATCCCCTATTATTTTGAGACTATGTGTAATGGTATAATTTGTCAATTAATTTTGTTTTGCGGGATGTAAATTTCAAGGGATGTAAATTTTCATTGAAATCAGATTCACGAAACGCAGCAGAAAAATCACAAGGGTGATTTGGCACCCATCCAAAACATGTCACGAAGACGAGACGCTTATATGCCACATCCAGTAAAAAATTGTCCGTTTCACATGCTGTGTTTGTTGATCGGAAAAACTGAAAAATCAGCTAAATGATTATTATACGCCCGTCTATGACGGAGCGTATTATGGTATGACCCAGTCAGTCCGTCCGTATGTCCACACGTCGTACGCTAACTCAAGAATGCTTTGAGCAATTTTAATGAAACTTTTGTGAAATGTTTGTATCTAAGGCAGAAAGCTGCCTTTCGTTGTTGAGATTCGTATGTTTTCTCGTTGAGGAGTTATTGGCCTTTAATTGTCAAGTTTTAGGCATTTTTTTGCATGTTGTACAATAACTGAAACTTCTTTTAAACTATTTTAATGGTTCTTTTGTGTTATATTTTTATCCATGACAGAAAGCACCCTTTCGTTTTTGAGATTCCTTTTTTGTCACTGCAGAGTTATGGGACTTTAATTGTCAAATTTAAGGCGTTTTTCTGCATGTTGTATAATAACTCAAAAATGCTTTGAACAATTTGAATGAAACTTTTGTGTTATATTGGAATCCATGGCAGAGAGCTCCCTTTTATTTTTGAGATTCGTATGTTTTCTTGTTGAGTTATTAGCCGTTAATTGTCAAATTTTAGGCTTTTGTTTGCATGTTGTAACTAAAAAATCATTTGAACTTTTTCTATGAAACTTTTGTGTTATATCTGGCCTATAATCAAAAAGGTTTGTGAATAAACATTGAGAAATAAATTTACTACTTTTGTTTAAAAAAAATATGTTTCAGCTAAATGTCAAGTTGTTTAAGACATTAAAAAAGAAGTTTAAATATCTGACGGGCGTATCATGCGCTCCAGGCGCAGCTGTTTATTAATCAATCACCAGGGATACACTAGCAACTCCTCAAAACTATAATACATGGTTTAAGTACTACAAAACTCCTTGCTAAACTTAAAACGATCATTTTCTAAACTTTGAGAGATAATTGCACCGCATCAGGCGTAGAGAATTAGCATACTCCTTGCTGCTTTGCTGTCTAATATTTGAACGATATCCAGTATGAAGCTCGGCATATAATGTTCATGTCCAATCACATGAGTGAATTTCAACCTTACAATGTCAACATTCCAGAAAAGAATCTCTCGGTAAATCCCTGTCTACCCTCACATATCCCGGAGCAGATTCGAAACCCACATGCTTGGCCATTGAAAATCATCCCTCTGCTACAGTTCCTTCGTTTCCGATTAACAAATTTTACTTCCAACATATAACTAGCAATCTTTCAATGCAAAAAACTCTTTTATTTCAAACTTCTGTGCAAATTTTCACTTCAATTCTTGCACTTTTAACTTCCATAATTGAAATGGCACCACACGAGTGTACCTGATTTTCGACCTGAAATATAGTCCACAAATAACAACACATCTATCGCTGATATTCAAGTTTTTATTTATATTATTATACATCTAATATTCTCGAAGATACATTATTCTAATGAAAAACTTAGAAAATACTATCAAAATACCTGCAACACTACTATTTTTCAAACCAACCCCCCCGCCCCCCGCCTGTTGTTAACCCACACCAAAATAGTGCAGATTAATAATGTGTCGTTCTCGGTCTAAAATGCACGCGCTTCATGGCTGTTGCATCTACTGTGCTTCTCCGGTGTGCATGTGTTATAGATGGAAATCTTTTATTCTTAAATTAATTTTTTTTTTAATATTTAACGCAAAATATAACAATTAAACTGTTTTAAAATGATGTTCATTGTCAATATGAAAGTAAAAACTTTGCAAGGCAAACTAATCTTAACGCACTTACGCTCGTTATTCAGTTTGCTTGTAAAGTTTTTGCCGTTATATTGACAATGAGCCGTGATCATTTTAAAACATTTCAGTTGTTAGATATCTATATTTATTATGCTACTTGTGCACTATAATTGTATTTATATATAAGTTCATATTTCTACAATCTACATAAATGTATTGTATTTTCATTATCACTGATAAAGAGGAAAAATTTTGTTAAAAAAAAAAATAAAATAAAAAAATAAATAAAATTATTCGGGCACAAAAACAAAGGAGAAACACGCGTCCCATTTATCCATTGTAAACAGTTTATTTATACTTTCATTTTAGTTTCTTCAAACACGTTAAACATATGTAAATTATCTTCAGAATACCTAAAATTGTTTTTGAAGATATGAAAGCTGCAATACAAGCTCTATTAACTTTAAAATGGTTATGTAAATAAATGAAGGGTCATATCTTCGTCAGTTTTTAAATAATTTTTTTTTGACTTTTCACAAAACTGCTTCTATACAAAATTTTTTTTTCCAAATGGAAATTTATATAATTAATAAGACCGACCTAATAAAAATATTTGAAAAACAATTAAACTGCGATCAATTTCATTATAAGCAATACAGTTTATATAAATATATTAATCTAATACGTACATAAATATTATCAAGAATAAATGTGATTTAAAATTCGGTCGGTACATCTTTTTAAGAAATATTTACAGAGTGGATTGTTTCCATTTTTTTTAAAGTTTGGTCCTCTTTAGGTCACCCAACTCAGAATATACATTGTTAATATAAAACAATGATCCTATTTTATTTTGACGTACCTTAATCATAAATCAACGATTGTAAACATACATCCATTGGTAAATATTTTTTTAAAAATTTTCTTGAAAAAATAATAAATAGTACATCTTCTAAAGCATTAGTTTTGACTTGTGACTTTTCGCAAATTATATCAAATTGAATTAATAAGTAATATAAATGTTCACGACAGTTTTGAGTCTGACATTTTCGTATTGTTTAAGGCTTTCGTTTTTTTTTCTGTATTAAAATCGTACGTCCTTTTTATCCTACAACTAAATCCAGGGATGCCTGTTTACAAATAATCTTTGTTTGGTATTTTTATTTAAACACACTTTAATACATTATCATTTATGAAACAATGTCGTTCGTGATCACTGTCTTTTGTTTATCACACATAAGGCAAAAGAAGTGGTTCTGTCACGGGGATAAAAGTCAATGGTTTACACCATCTTCTACCGTCGTTATAGAGTTGTTAAAACTAGTTTAGGACCGTAAAAAGTTTTTAATATGACTTAAAACTGAGAACATTTTAACCAGTCCACGCTAGACATCGCTCCAAGGTTTAAGTATGAGAATGTGACCGCTACAGAGGATAGTTTTTTGAAGCACGATAAACGTTGTAAAAAGAACGGTTCTTATAGCCAATCTTTGACAGCAATCTTCAATCCATATTAATATACATTATTATGTAATTTCTTATTTTACAGTAAATTTATGGTTACACAATTCAAAACCAGTTCACTGTTTTGACAAGATGAATGCTCTTTTTTAAAACATAATGAACGACCATTTCTTGTCTATGCATTGGTACATACTTTGCCATAAAATGAATTCACTTGACCATTTTAAATGTTTTCTTAGAATATTGCCTGCTATATATTTAGTATTCAATAGTTTAATTTTATACTTTTAACATCTTTGATTTTTGTTTGTCTTGAAACATAGATATGTTAAAGCGAATCCCGCATTCAAGCATGCACTGTTCTAAAAACATTATTAAAATCATTTGTGGCTTGGAATGCTTGTCACCATTTTAATCATTTGGCCGTTCCAGATAAGAACACACTTAAAGTGGATAAAACGATAAAAAGAATAAAGAACCAGAATAAATAAAAATCCATTGCGCTTGTTACGTCCTTCCACGTGACTTCCGGTTTTTGTTTGTCAGCCTCAACAATTTCGTCTGTATTGACTGTATTCTTGGTTGTTTCACCTTTTTCCATGACGTTCTTTACGGTTGACTGAAAGGAGATATTTCTATTTTTATATTTTGAATTTGTTTTCTTTGACATTGGCTCGACTTCAACGCTTTTGAGAACCGAATCCTTGTCGCCTGGTCTTACAGACGTTTGTTTGTCATTACAGCTGAATTTCTTATTCTTACAAAATTGAATCAATGAAAATCTTGTAAAACACTGTAACCATTTTGGAACTTTTTTTTGTTTAGTCTCCCAAAAATTAATCCGAAGTTGAAAAGTTGTTACCATGACAGTGCAAGTTCCGACTACTAATTGTATTGTAATATAACTCGCTAAAATTGACACAGAGTCTGAACTCTTTGGAAATGAAGATGTCACAATGGTTAGGTATACTGCAAACGCGAGAAACACTGTTATCGAGTATCCTATCTTTTCTCCGCTGTCAGGCTGGAAGAACGAAAACAAATACGTTCAGGAGAGATAAAAATACCACGGGTACAAGAATGGTAATCAAGAAGAAAAGCGGTTTTCTACTCAGATTAACGTAAAATGTTATTTCTGTTTTTTCGTCGTTATTCGACCCTATAACAGATGATATATACCATTGACCGTTTGAATCCAGATTTTCCAGAGTAATACCATTTTCCACTGAAGTTTGCAGGATAACATCAGATGAAGTACTTGTCCAAAGTACAAATTTTATGGGACATATTTGGTCATCAAACGGGAAATATCTCATATACACATCACATTTTGTTTCAAAGACCACATATGGTTTCCAGGTTACTTTTCCATTGTTTTCCACTTTTGCCAAAATAAATGAACTTCCTAACTCCTTTATCTCAGTAAATCCATTCTGTAAGGTTATGTCAGGTTTCCAGATATCAGACTGAGAGACGTACAAATACGATATATCTCCATAATTAGAAGGAGTCCAAGTAAGAAGTTCATCAGTCCACGAGATAACCAGATAAGCTGTTGTGGTTAATTCCTGCGTTACTTCATCTAATCCAGACAAACCAACCAGTGTCATGTTAACACTTACTTCCAAAGGAACCGACTGATTGGATGACGGTCGAACCAATTTATCATATAAATTTATCGTAAATAATTGAGTTCTAAGTGATATACTGTCATTCACAGATGCACTCCTTCCATTTTGAATCAAAAGCACAAAAACCAGAATCAGAACTAATAAACACCCTTTCATTTCGGTTTTGTAGATTATTTCTGAAATAGAGTTATTTTTTTTATTTATTTTACGCGTTTAAACTTGTATTTGTTTTCATCCATATGTGTCTTTCACTTTAAAAACTATACCTTTTTTCTGAAAAGAGCATAAATAACTGTGTATGCATATTAGATGGCATTTATTCCTCTTTCGAAGAATTTATATGCATTTCACTTTTTAAACACAATATTAAGTACAAGTCCACACTTATAACTGTAAGTAGTAAACTGAAATTAGTAAACTGAAACTAAAACAAATATAAATACCATCCTGGTTCAAACTGTATGCATTTAGATGATATTCTACTTTATAATCCCTGCTTTTTACGTACTTTATCTTACCAAAAATTTACAAATATCACATTTCTGTATACAAGTATCTTGTGTCTATTAAAATTTTTTCACACTTTGGGTACATTTTAAAAGAGCAAATTGTTCCAATCAAATGTAACTGTCACATACTATATACTTATATGATTTTTAAAATATAATACTTATGTGATTTTTTAAAAATATATTTTACCTATTTACATTGAAACGTCCTTCGTCTCAATCATATAAAGACTAATTGTTCAATTTAAAGACGTTATACATACATACATACATACATACATACATACATACATACATACATTATGTTGGTTATTTTTTATTTCTTATTTTTTATGTATTTATCGTGACACTTTTTTCTTCTAAATAAAAAAGAAATTTGATAATACCAGTAGGTACCAGGATTCATTCAACTTCAAACAAGTCATTTCGTGTTCATAAGTTTAATTTTTTTTATTTTATTTTGAATGAGGATTTTAAATTTGAATTACTTAAACGCTTTCTTTCAAATCTGCCATCGATATATTTTAATATACTAATTTATCGAGGATGTATTTTAATCATTAAATTTAAAATTTAAAATTCAAATATAAAAAATCAAATTAACATCAAAGTTCGACGTTTATTTGAAAACTTACTTAGGGAAATTAAAATAAAATTCATGGTTTGTGTCATGTCGAATTTTCCTATTTTTAGATTAATGCTGTGGTAGAACATATAGTCTTTTCTGCAAATTCTGCTATTAAATTTAGTAGATCAATTGCAATTCTTTTGGAATTCTTCCTACTTACAGTGGGTTAAATTAGAGATCACAAATATTTTAAACAATCGAGGATTTCAAAGTGATGCAGAGGAACTGATAATACGCAGTTCAAGACTAGTAAAATTGACGAATTTGACGGGTACCTTTTCATCTTGAGTCAGAATATTCAATCAATCGATCATTGTTGTACATTGGGGTTATAATCAACGGTTTCTAGATCTTCATGTATATCTTTACCATATGTTTTATTTTCATAATTTGTAACGCGTTTCTGAATGCCTTGTTAGTACATGTAAAATAAACACGAGTTACTCCTCCTTGTACGTTCTCCATGGCCGTAAAAACAATATTAAATGATCATGGTTAATAAACTCTTAAGTGGAAGGTCGTGGGTTCGAACCCCGGTCGGAGTCTGACCCAAGACTCGAAAGTGGGTAGTGACTGTTCTTTCGCCAAGCACTCGGCATTACGAAATGAAAGTCACGGTTCTTTCGGATGGAAACTTAAAATGAACGAGGTCCCGTGTCACGGCAGGCGTGGCACGATAAAGAACCATGCTGAATAATGCCATTAGCGCAACGCACAGGCAAAATTTCTGCACTTTCGCCTATAGCTGGCGACGTCTCGATATAAGTGAAATATTCTTGACTGGGACGTTAAACGCCATTACTCAACTCACTTGCCCTTGGTTATATTCATCTCCAAAACTGTTTATCTGAAGTTGGCAAAACTTAGTGGACAGTATTTAAACTGACAAGCAAACTAGCGTATATTTTACAATCCGAGTTTAATTGCCATTTTAGGGAGTTATAGCCCTTTGAATTTTTTTAAAATGAAAATCCTTCTCCGAAGTATTTGTCTTTGAGTTTGTTTTCCAAGTTTTATGCATTCAATTTTTGTCAATGGAAATTTCTTTGAGTAATTTTTCGACAAAATTTTTTTTTCAATAAAATGACTATCATCAAGGGAAAATATCAACAATTAAACTGTTTTAAAATGATGTTCATTGTCAATATGAAAGTAAAAACTTTGCAAGGCAAACTAATCTTATCGCACTAACGCTCGTTATTCAGTTTGCTTGTAAAGGTTTTGCCGTTATATTGACAATGAGCCGTGATCATTTTAAAACAGTTCAGTTGTTAGATATCTATATTTATTATGCTACTTTGTGCACTATAATTGTATTTATATATAAGTTCATATTTCTACAATCTACATAAATGTATTGTATTTTCATTATCACTGATAAAGAGGACAAATTTTGTTAAAAAATATAAAAAAAAAATAAATAAATAAAATTATTCGGGCACAAAAACAAAGGAGAAACAAGGGTCCCATTTATTCATTGTAAACAGTTTATTTATACTTTCATTTTAGTTTCTTCAAACACGTTAAACATATGTAAATTATCTTTAGAATACCTAAAATTGTTTTTGAAGATATGAGACCTGCAATACAAGCTCTATTAACTTTAAAATGGTTATGTAAATAAATGAAGAGTCATATCTTCGTCAGTTTTTAAATAATTTTTTTTGACTTTTCACAAAACTGCTTTTATACAAAAATTGTTATTTTCCAAATGGAAATTTATATAACTAATAAGTCCGACCTAATAAAAATATTTGAAAAACAATTAAACTGCGATCAATTTCATTATAAGCAATACAGTTTATATAAATATATGAATCTAATACGTGCATAAATATTATCAAGAATAAATGTGATTTAAAATTCGGTCGGTACGTCTTTTTAAGAAATATTTACAGAGTGGATTGTTTCCATTTTTTTTAAAGTTTGGTCCTCTTTAGGTCACCCAACTCAGAATAGACACTGTTAATATAAAACAATGATTCTATTTATTTTGACGTACCTTAATCATAAATCAACGATTGTAAACATACATCCATTGGTAAATATTTTTTTAAAATTCTTTTGAAAAAATAATAAATAGTACATCTTCTAAAGCATTAGTTTTGACTTGTGACTTTCGCAAATTATATCAAATTGAATTAATAAGTAATATAAATGTACACGACAGTTTTGAGTCTGACATTTTCGTATTGTTTAAGGCTTTCGTTTTTGTTTTATGTATTAAAATCGTACGTCCTTTTTATCCTACAACTAAATCCAGGGATGCCTGTTTACAAATAATCTTTGTTTGGTATTTTTATTTAAACACACTTAATACATTATCATTTATGAAACAATGTCGTTCGTGATCACTGTCTTTTGTTTATCACACATAAGGCAAAAGAAGTGGTTCTGTCACGGGGATAAAAGTCAATGGTTTACACCATCTTCTACCGCCGTTATAGAGTTGTTAAAACTAGTTTAGGACCGTAAAAAGTTTTTAATATGACTTAAAACTGAGAACATTTTAACCAGCCCACGCTAGACATCGCTCCAAGGTTTAAGTATGAGAATGTGACCGCTACAGAGGATAGTTTTTTGAAGCACGATAAACGTTGTAAAAAGAACGGTTCTTACTAGCCAATCTTTGACAGCAATCTTCAATCCATATTAATATACATTATTATGTAATTTCTTATTTTACAGTAAATTTATGGTTACACAATTCAAAACCAGTTCACTGTTTTGACAAGATGAATGCTCTTTTTTAAAACATAATGACCGACCATTTCTTGTCTATGCATTGGTACATACTTTGCCATAAAAAGAATTCACTTGACCATTTTAAATGTTTTCTTAGAATATTGCCTGCTATATATTTAGTATTCAATAGTTTAATTTTATACTTTTAACATCTTTGATTTTTGTTTGTCTTGAAACATAGATATGTTAAAGCGAATCCCGCATTCAAGCAAGCACTGTTCTAAAAACATTATTAAAATCATTTGTGGCTTGGAATGCTTGTCACCATTTTAATCATTTGGCCGTTCCAGATAAGAACACACTTAAAGTGGATAAAACGATAAAAAGAATAAAGAACCAGAATAAATAAAAATCCATTGCGCTTGTTACGTCCTTCCACGTGACTTCCGGTTTTTGTTTGTCAGCCTCAACAATTTCGTCTGTATTGACTGTATTCTTGGTTGTTTCACCTTTTTCCATGACGTTCTTTACGGTTGACTGAAAGGAGATATTTCTATTTTATATTTTGTATTTGTTTTCTTTGACATTGGCTCGACTTCAACGCTTTTGAGAACCGAATCCTTGTCGCCTGGTCTTACAGACGTTTGTTTGTCATTGCAGCTGAATTTCTTATTCTTACAAAATTGAATCAATGAAAATCTTGTAAAACACTGTAACCATTTTGGAACTTTTTTTTGTTTAGTCTCCCAAAAATTAATCCGAAGTTGAAAAGTTGTTACCATGACAGTGCAAGTTCCGACTACTAATTGTATTGTAATATAACTCGCTAAAATTGACACAGAGTCTGAACTCTTTGGAAATGAAGATGTCACAATGGTTAGGTATACTGCAAACGCGAGAAACACTGTTATCGAGTATCCTATCTTTTCTCCGCTGTCGGCTGGAAGAACGAAAACAAATACGTTCAGGAGAGATAAAAATACCACGGGTACAAGAATGGTAATCAAGAAGAAAAGCGGTTTTCTACTCAGATTAACGTAAAATGTTATTTCTGTTTTTTCGTCGTTATTCGACCCTATAACAGATGATATATACCATTGACCGTTTGAATCCAGATTTTCCAGAGTAATTCCATTTTCCACTGAAGTTTGCAGGATAACATCAGATGAAGTACTTGTCCAAAGTACAAATTTTATGGGACATATTTGGTCATCAAACGGGAAATATCTCATATACACATCACATTTTGTTTCAAAGACCACATATGGTTTCCAGGTTACTTTTCCATTGTTTTCCACTTTTGCCAAAATAAATGAACTTCCTAACTCCTTTATCTCAGTAAATCCATTCTGTAAGGTTATGTCAGGTTTCCAGATATCAGACTGAGAGACGTACAAATACGATATATCTCCATAATTAGAAGGAGTCCAAGTAAGAAGTTCATCAGTCCACGAGATAACCAGATAAGCTGTTGTGGTTAATTCCTGCGTTACTTCATCTAATCCAGACAAACCAACCAGTGTCATGTTAACACTTACTTCCAAAGGAACCGACTGATTGGATGACGGTCGAACCAATTTATCATATAAATTTATCGTAAATAATTGAGTTCTAAGTGATATACTGTCATTCACAGATGCACTCCTTCCATTTTGAATCAAAAGCACAAAAACCAGAATCAGAACTAATAAACACCCTTTCATTTCGGTTTTGTAGATTATTTCTGAAATAGAGTTATTTTTTTTATTTATTTTACGCGTTTAAACTTGTATTTGTTTTCATCCATATGTGTCTTTCACTTTAAAAACTATACCTTTTTTCTGAAAAGAGCATAAATAACTGTGTATGCATATTAGATGGCATTTATTCCTCTTTCGAAGAATTTATATGCATTTCACTTTTTAAACACAATATTAAGTACAAGTCCACACTTATAACTGTAAGTAGTAAACTGAAATTAGTAAACTGAAACTAAAACAAATATAAATACCATCCTGGTTCAAACTGTATGCATTTAGATGATATTCTTCTTTATAATCCCTGCTTTTTACGTACTTTATCTTACCAAAAATTTACAAATATCACATTTCTGTATACAAGTATCTTGTGTCTATTAAAATTTTTTCACACTTTGGGTACATTTTAAAAGAGCAAATTGTTCCAATCAAATGTAACTGTCACATACTACATACTTATATGATTTTTAAAATATAATACTTATGTGATTTTTTAAAAATATATTTTACCTATTTACATTGAAACGTCCTTCGTCTCAATCATATAAAGACTAATTGCTCAATTTAAAGACGTTATTCATACATACATACATACATACATACATACATACATACATACATTATGTTGGTTATTTTTTATTTCTTTATTTTTTATGTATTTATCGTGACACTTTTTTCTTCTAAATACAAAAGAAATTTGATAATACCAGTAGGTACCAGGATCATTCAACTTCAAACAAGTCATTTCGTGTTCATAAGTTTAATTTTTTGTAATTTATTTTGAATGAGGATTTTAAATTTGAATTACTTAAACGCTTTCTTTCAAATCTGCCATCGATATATTTTAATATACTAATTTATCGAGGATGTATTTTAATCATTAAATTTAAAATTTAAAATTCAAATATAAAAAATCAAATTAACATCAAAGTTCGACGTTTATTTGAAAACTTACTTAGGGAAATTAAAATAAAATTCATGGTTTGTGTCATGTCGAATTTTCGTATTTTTAGATTAATGCTGTGGTAGAACATATAGTCTTTTCTGCAAATTCTGCTCTTAAATTTAGTAGATCAATTGCAATTCTTTTGGAATTCTTCCTACTTACAGTGTGTTAAATTAGAGATCACAAATATTTTAAACAATCGAGGATTTCAAAGTGATGCAGAGGAACTGATAATACGCAGTTCAAGACTAGTAAAATTGACGAATTTGACGGGTACCTTTTCATCTTGAGTCAGAATATTCAATCAATCGATCATTGTTGTACATTGGGGTTATAATCAACGGTTTCTAGATCTTCATGTATATCTTTACCATATGTTTTATTTTCGTAATTTGTAACGCGTTTCTGAATGCCTTGTTAGTACATGTAAAATAAACACGAGTTACTCCTCCTTGTACGTTCTCCATGGCCGTAAAAACAATATTAAATGATCATGGTTAACAAACTCTTAAGTGGAAGGTCGGGGGTTCGAACCCCGGTCGGGTCTGACCCAAGACTCGAAAGTGGGTAGTGACTGTTCTTTCGCCAAGCACTCGGCATTACGAAATGAAAGTCACGGTTCTTTCGGATGGAAACTTAAAATGAACGAGGTCCCGTGTCACGGCAGGCGTGGCACGATAAAGAACCATGCTGAATAATGCCATTAGCGCAACGCACAGGCAAAATTTCTGCACTTTCGCCTATAGCTGGCGACGTCTCGATATAAGTGAAATATTCTTGACTGGGACGTTAAACGCCATTACTCAACTCACTTGCCCTTGGTTATATTCATCTCCAAAACTGTTTATCTGAAGTTGGCAAAACTTAGTGGACAGTATTTAAACTGACAAGCAAACTAGCGTATATTTTACAATCCGAGTTTAATTGCCATTTTAGGGAGTTATAGCCCTTTGAATTTTTTTAAAATGAAAATCCTTCTCCGAAGTATTTGTCTTTGAGTTTGTTTTCCAAGTTTTATGCATTCAATTTTTGTCAATGGAAATTTCTTTGAGTAATTTTTCGACAAAATTTTTTTTTCAATAAAATGACTATCATCAAGGGAAAATATCAACAATTAAACTGTTTTAAAATGATGTTCATTGTCAATATGAAAGTAAAAACTTTGCAAGGCAAACTAATCTTATCGCACTAACGCTCGTTATTCAGTTTGCTTGTAAAGGTTTTGCCGTTATATTGACAATGAGCCGTGATCATTTTAAAACAGTTCAGTTGTTAGATATCTATATTTATTATGCTACTTTGTGCACTATAATTGTATTTATATATAAGTTCATATTTCTACAATCTACATAAATGTATTGTATTTTCATTATCACTGATAAAGAGGACAAATTTTGTTAAAAAGTATAAAAAAAAATAAATAAATAAAATTATTCGGGCACAAAAACAAAGGAGAAACACGGGTCCCATTTATTCATTGTAAACAGTTTATTTATACTTTCATTTTAGTTTCTTCAAACACGTTAAACATATGTAAATTATCTTTAGAATACCTAAAATTGTTTTTGAAGATATGAGACCTGCAATACAAGCTCTATTAACTTTAAAATGGTTATGTAAATAAATGAAGAGTCATATCTTCGTCAGTTTTTAAATAATTTTTTTTTGACTTTTCACAAAACTGCTTTTATACAAAAATTGTTATTTTCCAAATGGAAATTTATATAACTAATAAGTCCGACCTAATAAAAATATTTGAAAAACAATTAAACTGCGATCAATTTCATTATAAGCAATACAGTTTATATAAATATATGAATCTAATACGTGCATAAATATTATCAAGAATAAATGTGATTTAAAATTCGGTCGGTACGTCTTTTTAAGAAATATTTACAGAGTGGATTGTTTCCATTTTTTTTAAAGTTTGGTCCTCTTTAGGTCACCCAACTCAGAATAGACACTGTTAATATAAAACAATGATTCTATTTTATTTTGACGTACCTTAATCATAAATCAACGATTGTAAACATACATCCATTGGTAAATATTTTTTTTAAAATTCTTTTGAAAAAATAATAAATAGTACATCTTCTAAAGCATTAGTTTTGACTTGTGACTTTCGCAAATTATATCAAATTGAATTAATAAGTAATATAAATGTACACGACAGTTTTGAGTCTGACATTTTCGTATTGTTTAAGGCTTTCGTTTTTGTTTTATGTATTAAAATCGTACGTCCTTTTTATCCTACAACTAAATCCAGGGATGCCTGTTTACAAATAATCTTTGTTTGGTATTTTTATTTAAACACACTTTAATACATTATCATTTATGAAACAATGTCGTTCGTGATCACTGTCTTTTGTTTATCACACATAAGGCAAAGGAAGTGGTTCTGTCACGGGGATAAAAGTCAATGGTTTACACCATCTTCTACCGCCGTTATAGAGTTGTTAAAACTAGTTTAGGACCGTAAAAAGTTTTTAATATGACTTAAAACTGAGAACATTTTAACCAGCCCACGCTAGACATCGCTCCAAGGTTTAAGTATGAGAATGTGACCGCTACAGAGGATAGTTTTTTGAAGCACGATAAACGTTGTAAAAAGAACGGTTCTTATAGCCAATCTTTGACAGCAATCTTCAATCCATATTAATATACATTATTATGTAATTTCTTATTTTACAGTAAATTTATGGTTACACAATTCAAAACCAGTTCACTGTTTTGACAAGATGAATGCTCTTTTTTAAAACATAATGACCGACCATTTCTTGTCTATGCATTGGTACATACTTTGCCATAAAAAGAATTCACTTGACCATTTTAAATGTTTTCTTAGAATATTGCCTGCTATATATTTAGTATTCAATAGTTTAATTTTATACTTTTAACATCTTTGATTTTTGTTTGTCTTGAAACATAGATATGTTAAAGCGAATCCCGCATTCAAGCAAGCACTGTTCTAAAAACATTATTAAAATCATTTGTGGCTTGGAATGCTTGTCACCATTTTAATCATTTGGCCGTTCCAGATAAGAACACACTTAAAGTGGATAAAACGATAAAAAGAATAAAGAACCAGAATAAATAAAAATCCATTGCGCTTGTTACGTCCTTCCACGTGACTTCCGGTTTTTGTTTGTCAGCCTCAACAATTTCGTCTGTATTGACTGTATTCTTGGTTGTTTCACCTTTTTCCATGACGTTCTTTACGGTTGACTGAAAGGAGATATTTCTATTTTTATATTTTGTATTTGTTTTCTTTGACATTGGCTCGACTTCAACGCTTTTGAGAACCGAATCCTTGTCGCCTGGTCTTACAGACGTTTGTTTGTAATTGCAGCTGAATTTCTTATTCTTACAAAATTGAATCAATGAAAATCTTGTAAAACACTGTAACCATTTTGGAACTTTTTTTTGTTTAGTCTCCCAAAAATTAATCCGAAGTTGAAAAGTTGTTACCATGACAGTGCAAGTTCCGACTACTAATTGTATTGTAATATAACTCGCTAAAATTGACACAGAGTCTGAACTCTTTGGAAATGAAGATGTCACAATGGTTAGGTATACTGCAAACGAGAGAAACACTGTTATCGAGTATCCTATCTTTTCTCCGCTGTCGGCTGGAAGAACGAAAACAAATACGTTCAGGAGAGATAAAAATACCACGGGTACAAGAATGGTAATCAAGAAGAAAAGCGGTTTTCTACTCAGATTAACGTAAAATGTTATTTCTGTTTTTTCGTCGTTATTCGACCCTATAACAGATGATATATACCATTGACCGTTTGAATCCAGATTTTCCAGAGTAATACCATTTTCCACTGAAGTTTGCAGGATAACATCAGATGAAGTACTTGTCCAAAGTACAAATTTTATGGGACATATTTGGTCATCAAACGGGAAATATCTCATATACACATCACATTTTGTTTCAAAGACCACATATGGTTTCCAGGTTACTTTTCCATTGTTTTCCACTTTTGCCAAAATAAATGAACTTCCTAACTCCTTTATCTCAGTAAATCCATTCTGTAAGGTTATGTCAGGTTTCCAGATATCAGACTGAGAGACGTACAAATACGATATATCTCCATAATTAGAAGGAGTCCAAGTAAGAAGTTCATCAGTCCACGAGATAACCAGATAAGCTGTTGTGGTTAATTCCTGCGTTACTTCATCTAATCCAGACAAACCAACCAGTGTCATGTTAACACTTACTTCCAAAGGAACCGACTGATTGGATGACGGTCGAACCAATTTATCATTTAAGGATTGAATGTCATTTTAAATGTTGTCATTGAGGTATGACAACATCAGACCACGTTCAAAGTAAGTGAATCGCGAAGCGATTCATGTAACTTTGAACGTGGTCTGATGTTGTCATACCTCAATGACAACATTCAAAATGACATTCAATCCTTATATTTACATTCTTTTTTGTTTTTGAAAGGGGCATTGTAAATTACCGATGTTGCTGATGAAGGCAGTGTTTCATACTTCAAGCGAGATAACTCGCATTGTTGACCGACTAAACAGAAGAGCCATTTTTTCAATAGTGCAAATGGTAGTTCCTTCAATCATTGTGTATTTTTTATCTTTGTTCGTTCTTTCTGAAAAAAGTATCTTATTTACATTAATATTACATAAGAAACAACTTCATTTTTCCTTCGTAAATTCTACTTCGTTCTTCTTGCACTGCCGACAGCGGACTTACCAAAAGTGGTGAGACGGTTGACCTAGATATGTCGTCATTTTCGAAAAATCAGTTATTGTACAAGAACTGAAGAAGTGAGATGACAGCAGGCTGCAGTTACAGAAGTATAGACATTAACTAATTGGTATTTAATCGATATAACTGTCCATATACACAACCCGTGTTGCTACACTGCATTTTGTTGCAAGTTATGAATGAAATTGTGAAATTATGAATGAAAAGGTAGTTCCGTGGTATTCATTCGCCATAAAGTGATCAGCGCTCAGAAGGAAGCTGATTGGTTGCAATTCAAATGGGCGTGTTTTCACTAAACTTAGCGCGTGATTCGATGTTGTCATCGAGAAATGATAACATCGGTCGTTGGCTAGATTCATATAAGGCGATAACATCGGTAATGTAAATATATAAATTTATCGTAAGTAATTGAGTTCTAAGTGATATACTGTCATTCACAGATGCACTCCTTCCATTTTGAATCAAAAGCACAAAAACCAGAATCAGAACTAATAAACACCCTTTCATTTCGGTTTTGTAGATTATTTCTGAAATAGAGTTATTTTTTTTTTTTATTTATTTTACGCGTTAAATCTTGTATTTGTTTTCATCCATATGTGTCTTTCACTTTAAAAACTATACCTTTTTTCTGAAAAGAGCATAAATAACTGTGTATGCATATTAGATGGCATTTATTCCTCTTTCGAAGAATTTATATGCATTTCACTTTTTAAACACAATATTAAGTACAAGTCCACACTTATAACTGTAAGTAGTAAACTGAAATTAGTAAACTGAAACTAAAACAAATATAAATACCATCCTGGTTCAAACTGTATGCATTTAGATGATATTCTACTTTATAATCCCTGCTTTTTATGTACTTTATCTTACCAAAAATTTACAAATATCACATTTCTGTATACAAGTATCTTGTGTCTATTAAAATTTTTTCACACTTTGGGTACATTTTAAAAGAGCAAATTGTTCCAATCAAATGTAACTGTCACATACTATATACTTATATGATTTTTAAAATATAATACTTATGTGATTTTTTAAAAATATATTTTACCTATTTACATTGAAACCTCCTTCGTCTCAATCATATAAAGACTAATTGTTCAATTTAAAGACGTTATTCATACATACATACATACATACATACATACATACATACATACATACATACATTATGTTGTTTATTTTTTATTTCTTTATTTTTTATGTATTTATCGTGACACTTTTTTCTTCTAAATAAAAAAGAAATTTGATAATACCAGTAGGTACCAGGATCATTCAACTTCAAACAAGTCATTTCGTGTTCATAAGTTTAATTTTTTTTATTTTATTTTGAAAGAGGATTTTAAATTTGAATTACTTAAACGCTTTCTTTCAAATCTGCCATCGATATATTTTAATATACTAATTTATCGAGGATGTATTTTAATCATTAAATTAAAATTTAAAATTCAAATATAAAAAATCAAATTAACCTTTATTGGAAAACTTACTTAGGGAAATTAAAATAAAATTCATGGTTTGTGTCATGTCGAATTTTCGTATTTTTAGATTAATGCTGTGGTAGAACATATAGTCTTTTCTGCAAATTCTGCTCTTAAATTTAGTAGATCAATTGCAATTCTTTTGGAATTCTTCCTACTTACAGTGTGTTAAATTAGAGATCACAAATATTTTAAACAATCGAGGATTTCAAAGTGATGCAGAGGAACTGATAATACGCAGTTCAAGACTAGTAAAATTGACGAATTTGACGGGTACCTTTTCATCTTGAGTCAGAATATTCAATCAATCGATCATTGTTGTACATTGGGGTTATAATCAACGGTTTCTAGATCTTCATGTATATCTTTACAATATGTTTTATTTTCGTAATTTGTAACGCGTTTCTGAATGCCTTGTTAGTACATGTAAAATAAACACGAGTAACTCCTCCTTGTACGTTCTCCATGGCCGTAAAAACAATATTAAATGATCATGGTTAACAAACTCTTAAGTGGAAGGTCGTGGGTTCGAACCCCGGTCGGGTCTGACCCAAGACTCGAAAGTGGGTAGTGACTGTTCTTTCGCCAAGCACTCGGCATTACGAAATGAAAGTCACGGTTCTTTCGGATGGAAACTTAAAATGAACGAGGTCCCGTGTCATGGCAGGCGTGGCACGATAAAGAACCATGCTGAATAATGCCATTAGCGCAACGCACAGGCAAATTTTCTGCACTTTCGCCTATAGCTGGCGACGTCTCGATATAAGTGAAATATTCTTGACTGGGACGTTAAACGCCATTACTCAACTCACTTGCCCTTGGTAAAATTCATCTCCAAAACTGTATATCTGAAGTTGGCAAAACTTAGTGGACAGTATTTAAACTGACAAGCAAACTAGCGTATATTATACAATCCGAGTTTAATTGCCATTTTAGGGAGTTATAGCCCTTTGAATTTTTTTAAAATGAAAACCCTTCTCCGAAGTATTTGTCTTTGAGTTTTTCCTCCAAGTTTTATGCATTCAATTTTTGTCAATGGAAATTTCTTTGAGTAATTTTTCGACAAAGTTTTTTTTCAATAAAATGACTATCATCAAGGGAAAATATCAACAATGATAGATTTGCGGTCGTGAATCCTACTTTTACGGTCGTAAAACCAGGTTTTGCGCCGTAAAACCTACTTTTGCAATCGCAAAACCTAGTTTTACGAATTATTGTGCAATTTATGCCGTAAAACTAGGTTTTACGACCGTAAATGCAGGTTTTCAAGTTGAATTGCATTTGCGTTCGTAAATTTGAATTTACGGTGCAAAACCAGGTTTTACCACAATTATTGTGCAATTTTAAATAAAATATGCATTTACGACCGTTAATAAAATTTACGATCGTAAAACCTGGTTTTACGAACATCCATTAAGTTAGCCAATGAGATTGCTCGTTACAAATGGCTTTGTGGCGCGCTAATTGATGTGTTGTTAAAAAATCAACAAAAATTGACAAATACATGTTTTAATAAGAGTACAATTAAAACATTCAATATTTATTAACAAATAAAAAAAATCAATCAAGAAGCAAAAAAGGATTAAATACAATTATGAAGATGCATCGCATTTATGACACTTTTTATTTATTTTCGAAAGATATGCTTTATTAAAAGTTTATTAAAAATGCACAATTCATAATGTAAAATGTGTGATATACTTAAACTTATGTACGAGTTTGGTTTGTAGGGGGTGGATACGACGTTTTTTTTTTCTCCAAATTCTGAACGCATAAAATGATGCGTTTTTAATAATACTTTTTTAAGAATTGTAAAAAAAGAAATATTATTATTTATTCAAAAGTTTTTATGTTAATGAATTAGTGCAAAATTAAACTATTTGACTGATTACAATCTTAATACTTTGTAGTTGTATTTTTAATTTATCAAATAAATAAATAAATAAATAAATCAATAGAAAGAAAATAAAACAAAACAAAACAAAACAAAATAAAATAAAATAAAATAAAATAATAAAAAAATACAATACAATACAATACAATACAATACAATACAATACAATACAATACAATACGTTTTGTATAGCTTTAAATTGAACCTAGTGAACATGAATATTCTTTCCCTTTTAACAACAAACTTGAATTGTTAGAAATAGTATTATTATTATTATTATTATTCGGCTCAATCGGGTAGACTTGATGGAAAATGTAAGAATTTAAGAGATTTCGGCCAATCATTTTCGCACTTTAATTTATTAATCATTTATTTTCATCGACTTTACGGTATGCAGTAGAGTAATAGTAACAGTAAAATAGTTTATTAATGTGTCACATATCATAATTCAATAATATTTAACAGTATTTACAAATAAATACATGAGATAAGTTTGACACCCTGCCTACAACACATACGAGACAATTATTGACTTAAATACAACGTCGAAAACAGAGAAAATTTAAAAATACATATTTTACGACTTTTAAACATAAAATTAAACGTTTTAGCTAAAAGAGATTGTGCAATAGATTAACTTAGAAATTCTACCGGCATTCCTATTTTCTGTTAAAGCAATGATAACGAAAAATTAATCACTAACAAGGTTCTTCATCATGTAACTCATAAGAACAGGTCAATATTGATAACAAGAAGTGTTTCAAATTTTGATATAACATGCAAGGTGTTAAGCTTGTATATAAATTCGAATGCATGGCTTCTTCGATATTATGACTCCGCTAGATGAGGACATACTCACGTATCTACTCGAGTCGTAAAACAATACAGATTAATTGGGGACGATAAGATAATATACTAGCATTTAATGTCAAATTATTATCAATATTTTCTTTCATTCTCTTCAGGTTCGACTTTATCGTGTTGTCTTTTATACACAATATCTTAAATCCATTTGAAAGAGTGATTAATATTTATATTTATATGTATTTTTGAATACTTTATTAACTTATCCAATCAAGTAAGGGGTTACATGACATTAAAAACTATTAATCAATCAGATAACGTAAATGTTAATAATGTGCACAAGTATTAAGTTAATCTATCATTTACGACGTAAAACTTAGTTTTGCGACTGATAATAAAATTAACGATCGTAAAAGTAGGTTTTACGGTGTTCATACATGTTATGATACCGTAAAACTTAGTTTTACAACGCAAATTGCATAAAAAAAATAAAAATGTGCATTTGCGATCGCAAAACCTAGTTTTACGATTGTAAAACCTACATTTACGGTCGCAAAACCTAGTTTTACGGCGTTTATTGCACAATAATTCGTAAAACTAGGTTTTGCGATCGCAAAGGTAGGTTTTACGGCGCAAAACCTGTTTTTACGACCGTAAAAGAAGGTTTTACGACCGCAAAACTAGGTATTACGGCGTAAATGTAGGTTTCTCGAATTATTGTGCAATTTGCTTGCCATAGATAGAAGATGTATGTGTAACGAAGTCCTTTAAGTTGCTTGTTAAATGGATCGTAAATACCTTTTAAATAATGCAGCTAAACCACTTTAACAGTCGCTTAATCAAAGAAGAAAACAGTTTATTGTAACAGTTATAGTATATATTATTTATTTCAAATATAGATTTTCATTTCGACCTGTTACATTAAAATAAAGCTGGCAATTATTGTCATTGATTAAATGAAATTGTTTCCGGTATAACAATTAAAATCTGTGAGTGATCATCATGTTATATGTAAACCTTAATGTTCTTGGATTAATCAAAATAAATTTTAAACATGTTCAAACTTGTTATTTTCAAATAATCATGTAATCTGACTTTCATTATTTCTTTATTTTCAGTAATGGCCCATTCTCAATTTACTTGTTACAGTCATACCTATTCATACTTTATTCGCAATTGTGTCGATTTAAGCCTCATTTCTACGATGGCTGGTTTTTGAGAAAAAAATCATCTCGTTAACGAGCAAAAATTATTTTTCTTCATGTCTTAAACCAGCCAACGCACTATTCCCATTTCATTATTTTTTTCTTATAAAATTCTTTAAAACAAAAGTTTTTTTTTATCGAAAATATGTACTTTCTTGATCGTTTGTTTAGTATGATGAAATAAATCATATCTATTAATATTTGCCGGGGAGATCACACTTGTAAAATAAGTAAAATGCTTAGACTGACTAATATCGAGAAGGTCAGTTCAGAGAAGGAAGAGGAAACAGAAGTGTTTGGGGATAATTATTTCACTTCGGCGGGTTAACTGGAAAAAAATTCTATACTTAGATCTGTCCTGTGTGGGATTTAAATCTAGATGGTGAGAGGATGCTAACTCGCAAGCGCGCACTTTAAATCACTCGGACACTGGCGTTCTGAAATATTGATTGTTTGTAGTAGTATGAAGACAGATGATTTGCCGAAAAATGCTTATTTGAAATGAAATGTTTATTTTGCGAAATAGGCAGTCAAATTAAATATCGGCAATTATATTTTTCTGACAGCTGAAAGATATTTCCAGTAAAAAGATTTAAATATAAAGTTCTAATGCTTAGAGATAAAGTTTAATTTTAATGTTGCGAGATTAAGTTTTCAGAGTTTGTTTTTTTCGAGAAAGATGTTCATTCTTTTTACCACACAGATTTAATAAGTTTTGAGAAATAATAAAAATTATGCGAATGATACAGTGCATTTTCTCTTTAAAAATCATAGTTATTAATAATGGATCTGATTTTAAGTAATTTGTAACTTACTAATCCTAAACAGTCAGTGAATCTGAGAACATGAAAAAGCCCACAAAAGAAGAAACAATACAGAGGAAAAGGTTGCCATAATAGGTCATTGATTATAAAACCCCTCACTGTGTATGTTTACTGTGTTTATGTATACTGGATATACCTTTATAAAGTTTACCGAGATTAAAAACCCCCTTGTTTACGTACACCGGGCATTATAGACGAAAAATACACATATATAAAGTTTACTGAGATTTAAAACCCGTTTGTTGACGTACACTGAGTATAACGTACACTGGGTATAATTATAGAGCGAAAAAGAACACATATAAAAAGGCATTTGTTAAACATTGAACAGCATAGCAATGATATATATTGGATTATGAATGTCGTAGTTTTCCAAGGCAAACTGAACAACGCGTTATGATTGGTTTGCCTGACAAAGCTATAACATTTAACCATTGAACAGCATAGTAATGATATCTATTGGATTACAAAGCCGTAGCTATGCCAGGCAAACTGAATAACGTGTTATGATTGGTTTGCCTTGTAAACCTATGGCATTTAACCATTGAACAGCATAGCAATGATATATATTGGATTATTAATGCCATACCTTTGCCAGGCAAACTGAATTACGCGTTATGATTGGTTTGCCTGACAAAGCTATAACATTTAACCATTGAACAGCATAGCAATGATATATATTGGATTATAAAGTCGTTGCTTTGCCAGGCAAACTGAATAACCGTTATAGTTGGTTTGCCTGGCAAAGCTATGGCATTTAACCATTGAACAGTATAGCAATGATTTATATTGGATTATAAAGCCGTTGCTTTGCTAGACAAACTGAATAACGCGTTTTGATTGGTTTGCCTGGCAAAGCTATGCCATTTAACCATTGAACAGCATAGCAATGTTATATATTGGACTATAAACCCATTGCTTTGCCAGACAAACTGAATAAAGGTTACGATTGGTTTGCCTGGCAAATCTATAACATTTAACATTAAAAAGCATAGCAATGATATATATTGGATTATAAATGCCATACCTTTGCCAGGCAAACTGAATAACGCGTTATAATTCGTTTGCCTGACAAAGCCATGATATTTAACTCTTGAACAGCATAGCATTGATATATTTGGATTATAAAGCCTTTGCTTTGCCAGACAAACTGAATAACGCGTTATGATTGGTTTGCCTGGCAAAGCTATAACATTTAACCATTAAAAAGCATAGCAATGATATCTATTGGATTATAAATGTCATATCTTTGCCAGGCAAACCGAATAACGCGTTATAATTCGTTTGCCTGACAAAGCCATGACATTTAACTCTTGAACAGCATAGCATTGATATATATTGGATTATAAAGCCTTTGCTTTGCTAGACAAACTGAATAGCGCGTTTTGATTGGTTTGCTTGGCAAAGCTTTGATATTTAACCATTGAACAGTATAGCAATGATATCTATTGGATTATAAAGCCGTTGGTGTGCCAGACAAACTGAATAACGCGTTATGATTGGTTTGCCTGGCAAAGCTATAACATTTAACCATTAAAAAGCATAGCAATGATATCTATTGGATTATATATGTCATATCTTTGCCAGTCAAACCGAATAACGCGTTATAATTTGTTTGCCTGACAAAGCCATGACATTTAACAATTGAACAGCATAGCAATGATATATATTGGATTATAAATGCCATACCTTTGCCAGGCAAACTGAATAACGCGTTATATTTCGTTTGCCTGACAAAGCCATGACATTTAACCATTGAACAGCAAAGCATTGATATATATTGGATTATAAAGCCTTTGCTTTGCTAGACAAACTGAATAGCGCGTTATGATTGGTTTGCTTGGCAAAGCTTTGATATTTAACCATTAAACAGCATAACAATGATATCTATTGGATTATAAAGCTGTTGGTGTGCCAGACAAACTGAATAACGCGTTATGATTGGTTTGCCTGGCAAATCTATAACATTTGAACATTAAAAAGCATAGCAATGATATATATTGGATTATAAATGTCTTATCTTTGCCAGGCAAACCGAATAACGCGTTATAATTTGTTTGCCTGACAAAGCTATGACATTTAACCATTGAACAGCATAGCATTAATATATATTGGATTATAAATGCCATACTTTTGCCAGACAAACTGAATAACGCGTTATGATTGGTTTGCTTGGCAAAGCTTTGATATTTAACCATTGAACAGCATGGCAATGATATATATTGGATTATAAAGTTGTTGCTTTACCAGGCAAACTGAATAACCGTTATGGTTGGTTTGCCTGGCAAAGCTATGGCATTTAAACATTGAACAGTATAGCAATGATATATATTGGATTATAAAGTCGTTGCTTTCCCAGGCAAACTGAATAACCATTATGGTTGGTTTGCCTGGCAAAGTTATGGCATTTAACCATTGAACAGTATAGCAATGATTTATATTGGATTATAAAGCCGTTGGTGTGCCAGACAAACTGAATAACGCGTTATGATTGGTTTGCCTGGCAAAGCTATAACATTTAACCATTAAAAAGCATAGCAATGATATCTATTGGATTATATATGTCATATCTTTGCCAGGCAAACCGAATAACGCGTTATAATTTGTTTGCCTGACAAAGCCATGACATTTAACAATTGAACAGCATAGCAATGATATATATTGGATTATAAATGCCATACCTTTGCCAGGCAAACTGAATAACGCGTTATATTTCGTTTGCCTGACAAAGCCATGACATTTAACCATTGAACAGCAAAGCATTGATATATATTGGATTATAAAGCCTTTGCTTTGCTAGACAAACTGAATAGCGCGTTATGATTGGTTTGCTTGGCAAAGCTTTGATATTTAACCATTAAACAGCATAACAATGATATCTATTGGATTATAAAGCTGTTGGTGTGCCAGACAAACTGAATAACGCGTTATGATTGGTTTGCCTGGCAAATCTATAACATTTGAACATTAAAAAGCATAGCAATGATATATATTGGATTATAAATGTCTTATCTTTGCCAGGCAAACCGAATAACGCGTTATAATTTGTTTGCCTGACAAAGCTATGACATTTAACCATTGAACAGCATAGCATTAATATATATTGGATTATAAATGCCATACTTTTGCCAGACAAACTGAATAACGCGTTATGATTGGTTTGCTTGGCAAAGCTTTGATATTTAACCATTGAACAGCATGGCAATGATATATATTGGATTATAAAGTTGTTGCTTTACCAGGCAAACTGAATAACCGTTATGGTTGGTTTGCCTGGCAAAGCTATGGCATTTAAACATTGAACAGTATAGCAATGATATATATTGGATTATAAAGTCGTTGCTTTCCCAGGCAAACTGAATAACCGTTATGGTTGGTTTGCCTGGCAAAGTTATGGCATTTAACCATTGAACAGTATAGAAATGATTTATATTGGATTATAAAGCCGTTGCTTTGCTAGACAAACTGAATAACGCGTTTTAATTGGTTTGCCTGGCAAAGCTATGCCATTTAACCATTGAACAGCATAGCAATGATATATATTGGACTATAAAGCCATTGCTTTGCCAGACAAACTGAATAAAGGTTACGATTGGTTTGCCTGGCAAATCTATAACATTTAACCATTAAAAAGCATAGCAATGATATATATTGGATTATAAATGCCATACCTTTGCCAGGCAAACTGAATAACGCGTTATAATTCGTTTGCCTGACAAAGCCATGACATTTAACCATTGAACAGCATAGCATTGATATATATTGGATTATAAAGCCTTTGCTTTGCTAGACAAACTGAATAGCGCGTTTTGATTGGTTTGGCTTGCAAAGCTTTGACATTTAACCATTGAACAGCATAGCAATGATATATATTGAATTATAAAGTCGTTGCTTTGCTAGACAAACTGAATAACGCGTTATGATTGGTTTGCCTGGCAAAGCTATGACATTTAACCATTGAACAGCATAGTAATGATATATATTGGATTATAAAGCCGTTGCTTTGCTAGACAAACTGAGTAACGTGTTATGATTTGTTTGCCGGAGAAAGCTATGGCATTTATAATCCAATAATCGCCTTTGCTATGGTTTCTACGCGGATGAGATCAATTGTTTGAAAAGCGTCAAATAATGTAAACAAAATATAGTTCAACTTGATAAAAACACAGAATTTTCCAAAATACGAAACAATTCATTAACTTTAATATTGTGTTTGCACATTTAGTGCACATATCCATTTAGTCATTTTTGGTATCAATTTTACGAAATTATTTTAAAAATGCGCTAGAGTATAAGAATCCATTATGAGTATCCATGTAGGATAGAGAAATCTCACCCGAGGGATTTGAATATTTCAGTCAGAGACGAGGCTTGGATTATTTTTCTTCCATATAATTTGAGATATTTCCGAAATGTGCACATCTGACACATCAAAATTTAACTGGTATCTGTATTATATAATTACTACCCCTGAGTGGGTACAGCTGCTGGTGGAGTAAAACTCCCCGAGGGTATCCATAACTCAGTAGACAGTACTTTGTGCTGTCGGAAAATGTACCATTTAGCAAAATTTTCAGTCGTCTAAAATTTGAAATTAATTTAAAACTAAGGTTTGTTCCCTCATGCACAACATTCCTTAGCTGGATTTGGATTTATATAAATTTGAAACTTTAGATTCATTATTTTCAACTGTTTGGCTTATTTTTTTATGTATCAAATTTTTCGGTCTTAGTGTCACTGATGAGGAATGAATTTCCGAAATGTGCACATCTGGCACATCAAAATTTAACTGTATTTGTATTATATAATATTTACGCTTTTGCGATTTATGGGTCTGTTCACATAAACAACCTAACTTTTTATTTTGACTTTTTCCATAAAAATGACCTAAAATCCCAAAAGATCGTGATTCTAAAGTACCTACAAAAGGTAGGTACCACGAAAACATATGGCGATTTGCTATGTTTCTTAAAATTGTTAAAAAAAAACAATTTAAATTTCACCGCAAAATCGTTTAGAAATCATTCCGCGGGCACTGCTATTTTTGGTACCATGACTTATAATGTAATTTGCAACTCAAATAAAAAAATAAAGTTATTTACACTTAAATAAGGTAATAACAAAACAAAATCATTTTTAATACTGCCCACATTGAGTCATTCAAATGCTCCATCTATAATATATATCGCACACTATTTTCTTTTCTCGGATGTATATACACCCGGTTATCATGTAAACATGTTATTCAGAATCTGTGTCACTGTCGTAGATGACGCGCCGACGTTTCGGTTGAGACTGGTGGTAATTGTAATTAACATTGACTTCAATTTTACATTTTTGAATTGTGCTGCCGGCAAAAAGACCTTCAACAACATTCCTGGAATTTGCTTGTTGATGGTGAACAGACTGACTAAGACCAAGGACTTGACTTGAAAGCGACATGACATCAGTGTTACTAGTAGTTGAAACAACATCACGAGGACACGATTGGAATTCAAGTTAAGCAAATTTTGGACGGCCTCCTGATTCATTATTTTCTGTTGTTGAGAGGATATGTGATACAGCGTGTTTGTTCGTATTATTCAGTGTTCTATAGTTATCCAAGGATCCAGTGTTTTTGTGTCCCGTAACATACACTTGCAGGGAATCTGGTACATTAGTATCTGTCATTTTTTGGATCAGCGTTTTTCTGACACTCGTGTTTGTGATTCTTTTATTTTGGGGTAAGCAAGCTTCTTTTGTCATTAATTTCATATTTTGTAATTTATTTACACCAATAGGGGCGCGTAAAACCACTTTTCATTCATGGCCGGGCTTTTGTTATTTGTTACCACCGCTAGATAAAACGGATCTCCAGATTTACAGAAATCAGCTGGTCGCAATGATTGGTACAACATGTATGTATACATGGGGCATCTTTCCCTATTTTCAGGATAGGCATACATCTGCGGTGGACAAAGTCGCACATTTTTAACATCATTACCGGTACAAGTTTTTGTTGTGCGCTCATAATAATCAAATATTCATCCCCCGTCTCGGGGATCACGTTTCAGTTGGATGTCTCCCCAGCATATTTGCCGGTGCTCTTCAGAACCACCTCTAATTCCGAAATGCAAAGTGTTCAAGTACCACAGTGTGTTAATTAACGAAGTTGGAGTAGATGTTCAAAGCTAATTACATTCGTACAGTTTATTTATATCAGTGTCTGAGAGAGGGTCAGCTTTTAGTGGCTTCCCACCCTTACCCTGGGCCTTCAGATCACGCTGTTTTGATCTTAATGCCCGACGTGTCTCCTCAAATTCAATGTCATTTGCTGTAATACTTTTACCATATTTATTCCTTTTCAATTTCCGATCGATACTGCTAATCATCCCCTTGAATAGCTGGGCTTGTACTCGCTCCCGTCAACCTTTCTAACATTTATAATAAATTTGGCGGTATATTTGTTAAGAACATCTTGTGTTATATTTTGAATTTCATCATCGACATTATATCTTTCAACCAAGAATTCCTGAAACAGTTTGACATGTGTTAATGTTTTCCTCAGAGTGATTTGGTTTTCGTTTTGCTCAATAAATTCTGTGATATCATTAGCCTGGAAACGAGAAGCCATGTTTGTTTGTTTGTCAAAAAAGCAGACGAAAATAGTACCGGAAGTGAAAGGTCACGTGGTCATGTGAGATCACATTTCTCACATAGGGGAAAACCCTATCTCACATGAGCAGATATGGAAGAGTAAACTGTCTCTCAAATTGACACAATAATGATATCGCACACTCAAGCTCAGATTTAGAAATTAAAAGTGCGATCTGAATCTGCGAAGAAGTCAGAAGTGAATTTATTGGATGGCAGTCATGATATCTAATTTAGAATGTCATAGTGTGTCAACTTCTAACTTTTATACTTTAAGGATATGGTGTGTGTGAAGGTTTTGAACATATTTACACCCTAAAACGCGACGAACTTGTACGTCATGCCATTTTTTGTAATGAATAATAAAAGAAACTGTCAATTTCCCATGGTAACATAATTACATAAATCAAAGTTTATTTATATACTTGACTGCATACCTTTTGTTAATTGTATTCATTATCCCAAGTGAGTATAATAGTTATATTAGCAATCTTTATGTGTTTTATCGTGAGCAATAGGTTTTCATTTTGACTTTATTTAAAGAAACATCAGACCTCTCTTATTTTGCTCATTTTAATTTTTGTGTGGGTAGAAAAAAATTTATGTGAAGGTGCGCTAATTCGTTTTGTTATCTGTGTTTAAAAAATTGCTGTAGGTGTTTGAAGGATGCCATTACTTACTCTGATGCAATTTTTTCAAATTATTCCCATGATGAACCAGCCTCTCACCGTATAAATATTTAATTTAACGAATTGTTTTTTGGTGCACAATCGTTGGTTTTAATGAATATATAATTTTCTCCGACACAATGGCTGACAGTTTTTTGCTTTCCTTCTGATCTTGGACGCATGTTGTTTACGCGTTCCATATGTTAAGAAAAATGTTCTGGGATAAAGTTTTTTTTTGTCCTTTCTGTTATTTGAACATATTCCTAGAGTAAGTGTCATTTATCGTTTTACCTCTTTTACTCTAAATAAGAAGACAGCAACATATTAATTTATAATACACAGCTTAAAATGATAATATAAAATATTACAATAATATTTGGTTTGATAGGAGACGTTCATCTAGTCGGTCTACATAAAATCTGTTGATTAATTTTTACGTCAAATCAGCAATTTTTAGCTCTTTGTGAAGAGGAATTATTTCTCGAGGATTTATATCAACCCAAATTCATGTGCTGCGTGACTGTACAAGTTTTCCTGATCTGGAACGTACTAGTGTGCACTCAGTGCGATTTTCAGACTGCTAGGACGGAAGCTTGAAATGTTGCAAATAAATATCGCAGATGACTCAGTCAATTATTGCTGATACGTCAATGTGCGTTGCATGGCAAGCGAAGATTGACAGTGAGCCATATTGCAAAAAATGAGTGATATTCCTTCGGAATGATAAACCGCAGAAACGCTTAAAAAAGAATTCAGTAGCACACCAGAAATAGATTATAAATCCAAGTTTCTATAGTTTTGATCTTTAGGGCTATTAGGTGATTCCAGTACTATACGACTAAAGAGTTTAATTAACAGAATAATTAATAGTCCAATTATATCGGAAATAATTTTTATTACACTAATAATACTTCTGTAGATTATTGCACAAACTTATAAAAGTGTGTAAAAACATTCGAAATGAGGTTAATTAAGCGCTTTAAACAGATTTGTTCAGTTGTTTAGTGTGAAAAATTTATCGCAAAAAATCCCATTGCTTCTGTTTTCCACGCTATAAATTGTCATTTTAAAGCAGCAACTCTTCTAGATTGTAAGGTCTCTTTAAATCGAAAACAATTTAAAAATGACGATCTTCCACTCCCACAAAATTATGTAGAAAAAAGACTTTTTTATGATTAACTTAATGTCGATAATATTATTCTATTGAACCTGCAGTTAAAATAATCACTTTAAAAAACTCTCTTTTGAAAAGAAAAATATACTACACCATTTTTTGAATGTGTATTTTGACATTTTTATCGTTTTGATCTTTTCACTGTACAAGTAAACTCGCATTTTGTCATATTGTGTGTGTCCTATACAATCGTTTGCGTCTCAATTAACAACAAGATTCCAGCTCATAGTTAAATCTGTTTTTATAGCTCCTGCCATAATGCATTTTTGAAATGTTTTTCACGATAAAATTGCAAAAAAAATGCATTAAGACATTACTATTAATTTTTATTTTTTTTATTTTTTTATTTATTTTTTTTTTTATTTATTTTTTTTTTTTGGTATACTTTAAGCTCAACGAGAAGAACTAACGCCCGAATGTTTGTCATGTTTTGAGAGAAGAATAGAGTGGGTTAATGAAGTTTTAGAAAACATGACTTTCAAAAGAGTGAAAGAAACGAAAATGGCAAAATTTTCGTAAAGCGTAATGTTTGAAACACGTTGAGCTGTAAGCGCGTGTTGCACATTTCTCGGTCAACGACATTCTCCGCCCCACTTTGGCGATCCGTAAACGTACACAGTGCAAAATTAAAATTAAAAATTTTACTACAGAGAGACAAAATTTTATAGAAGCTCATTTTTAATATCAAATATTTTAAGTATCTTCACGTATATATAACATTGAAGACATGTTCTATCCTAAAAATATGTAATGGTATTTACATGCGCGTATATTTCTTGATTTAGTAATCTTGTTTACTTTTACCACGTGTGACTGTTCTTGGTAGCCTTGACTATTGCCTTAACACATGTTTTAAGTTTACATTTTCTGTATTCCAACTTAAAAACACAGTCTTGCAAAACAAACGATTTCGGAGGTCACTGATGAATAAGTACATTGAATTCTTTACTTTTAAAAAAAGTTGCCTTTTCGTTAATGCAATCAATTATTTAATCCTATTTCACTTAGCATTTTTTCTTTTGAACAACATATTTTACTTCAATATGAAGTGTTATCAATTAAAAACATTTAATCCAACATATATTACTTTCATCATTTGACAGAAATGTAGATTTAAGAGTTTGAGTATGTACTATCATTTACAAAACAACATTCAGCGCCATCTAGGAGATTACTCAAAATAAAACCTAGACATTCGTCATCCAAAACGTATACTTTAAATGAAAGTTGTGACTTAAGGTCAAGTCCACAACAAAAACAAATGTTACATAGGGCATGGTAATAAATGCAAATCATCGAAAATCAGCGAAACAAGATAATAATTTAATAATAATTTATAAATCAATGTTCCTGTGTTTTATGTAGAGTTGAGTGCAAGTGTTAACGTCCCAGTCAAGAATATTTCACTTTTATCGAGACATCGCCAGCTATAGGCGAAAGTGCAGAAATTTTGCCTGTGCGTTGCGCTGATAGCATTATACAGCTTTATCGTACCACGCTACAGTGACACGACACCTCGTTTAGTTTCCATCCGAAAGATAGTGATTTTCATTTCGTAATGCCGAGTGCGAGGCGAAAAAATCATCCACTACCCACTTTAAAGTCTTGGGTCAGACCTGGGCTGGGTTTGAACCCACGGCCTCCCACTTACTCTACTAACTTTATGTAAAGTGTTTATGTATGTATGTATGTATGTATGTATGTATGTATGTATGTATGTATGAGCATGACAAACAGATCACAATTATTTCAACATCTATCAAAAATGTTTAAATTTAATTTTTTACTAGACTGTTTAACCAATTAAAAGAACAAGTGACACCAAATAAATGGAGTCGAAAAATATGTAGAAAAAAAATCACTAATTATCAAAATCCTATAAATAACAATCTTTATTGTATTAAGACACGGACTTGTATATTTGTGTTTGATATTATCCACTTTAATTAAAGAATTTGTTTTGCTTATTTGATTGATTTGGAACAGGGATTAGCTGGTAAGTAATCTTTTAATGAAGTCGTGCTAAGGGATTATGATTATGGCACAATCAATAGGTCAAGGTTAAATCAAAATTTAGAACATAACCTTTTAACCCCAGCCTAATTGATTATATAGATTCTCTTTAGACTTTTAAATATTCTCTTTCTTTCATTTTGATTCGACAGAGTGATTCCGTGTGTTATAATCCATAACTTACATAGGTAGAATTGTAAGACTTTTAACATTTGACTTCCATATCTCTGCATCTATGAGATGATTTAAAACTACTTGATATTTACAATTCCCTTTCTACATGTATATTAAAATAGTAATACCACATTAGTCAGACTAAGGTAAACAATAACGATAACTAGTTTTTAAGTTTCTATGCAAAAACAGTGTTCATTTATTCTTTTTATAGTCAGATAGTTTGTTTTCAATTACTATTTTTATGAAAAAATAAAATAAATAAATAAATAAATAAATTCTATAACTTTAAACCTTCAGAGAACATGACAGAACAGTTTTATTAAATTGCTTCAGAAACTCTTTGCACCTAAATTTAATTGTATTTTAATCAACATGCTTTAAGAACCTAGTAGAAAAGTAATTAAAAAATAAATATAAAAAAAATTATTCAATTATTAGATTCAATCTTGTTTTTAATGGTTCATATATTTAAATATTTTGGTGCAGCTATTGGAAAAAATCTAAACTTTGCTTTATTTGTACGCTGTCTAGATGTTTATATGCATCTTATATATCTAATGGATTGAAAGATTGGTATGTCTGCTGAAATATTTTATCACGCCTCTATAAAGAAAACTTGTTTACTAATACCAATCACATGCGAATGGTTTGAACAGGAACATCCAGAACGAACACAGACCTCAACCGGTCTTAAACAATTAGTTTACCAAAATTGCGATCCATGGAACCGTTCGTGAACCATAAAACGTTCAATCACTGATTTACCTCACACACACACACACACACACACACACACACACACACACACACACACACACACATAAATGTATGCTTCAACACAAAAGCTATATAATCTTCCTTGGACTTCATACATATTTTTTAAACACAAAGATTTTCTATAATCACCTTTTCTGTTTTCTTTAATATAAAGTGATTTTTAAAACTCGCACATCAGAATGTCTTTTAGATAAATGTTCCACATTTGGTTCATTATGCATTTATAAATGCACAGATTGAGAATCAATTATAATTACAGCTTCTTTGAAAATCATAGTAATTGACAGCAAACATAACTGTCTATTTTCATCAGAATGATGCTTAATTGTACTTTCGTCTGGTTTCAATCTGACTCTTAGTATATATGGACTTGTATCCTGTCGGGGTATGTTGTGACGCAATAATAGTCAAACTGATTGCAGCGACTTTTTTACTTGCATTTTTATAAAGTACACAAACTATAAGTAAAAACTCAGACTTGATTTGTTTAATAAAGCAACAACATCAACAACAACAACAACAATAATAATAATTAAAATAATTATTATATTAATATGATTTTTGGTTGTGAATTAAAACCGACCGCTTTTGAAAATTTATTTTTTTTCAAACAAAACGTCAACCTTTGGATTTTTTAATTTAATAGAGAGTTTTATATTTTATGACGATTGCGGCATGTTGAATTACAAAATAGTTAATGAGGGTTATTAGTTCTTACAAAAAATCAGATGAAACATATCATTATTTATACACGTAACTGCACATGAACTTGTCTTATGATATTTTTTTTTTTTTTTTTTTTTTTTTTTTTTTTTTTTTTTTTTTTTTGTGACATTACCTTAACATTGAAAAGTTTATAGCAATCAAATACAAACATTCAAACATACCGGTCAATGGCCAATGAATGATAACGTCACCATTCTATATACAGTATATATAGCGATTCCTTTGGTATTTAATGAGTTTTTTGTTTTACACCGATATCGTCTTGGTCAAAGCATTTATCCGAGCTTGCAAAGACGTAATATTTGTGTCTTTTTAAAGAGAAGTTAAATATTCAGTGTCTTTTTGTATATGCTATACTAAATGTAATTGCTGTGTTAACAATTAGGAAAAGGGTTAAAAGCCAAAACATAATGACGTCGATTGCTGAGCAAACATCCTTCCATGTAACCTCGTCAGCACTTGTCGACTTTATCGTTACATTTATCAGACTCTTTTGGTGATATTTCTTCCACTGAGTTCCCGTTTTTTAAAGTAACTCTAATTTTCTTACAACATTTTTTCCGACACATTAGCAAATCCGCAAACTTTGCCAAGAGTTTAAACCCCATAGGTATTTCATGTTCCCTGGAAATGAAGTCGCAGTTGTATAGATGTTATCAACACCGTCATAGTACCTACAGATAATTGAAGTAAAAGATATAGAGATAATAAAGGTATGGTTGTTGATGTTTCAGGAAGTGAAGTGGCCACTATTGTCATATAAACGGCAAACGACAAAAATACCGTTACACTATATCCCATCTTTTCTCCACTATCTGCTGGTAATATAAATACAGCATTATTCAAAACTGATAGAAAAATAATTGGTAATATCATATTCAACATGACATATAATGGCTTTCGCCTAAATGTTAAAGAGAATGTCACCGTTGCTTCTAAAGCTTCAACTGTCGTAGATTTAGATGTATCAACAATGTCCCATTCTCCATTCGATGTGAATGTGTAACATAATATCTCTATCTCCGAGCGTAAGGAAAACCTCCGAAATGCTATGAGTCCAAACAACAAATTTTAACTCACACTTTTGTTCATCAAAAGGATAATCTGATATGTCCATATCGCAATTAATTTCAAACACCTCATAAGGCATCCACGAAACAAAACCATCATTCGTCACTCTTGTGAGAATAAACGAGTTACCAAGTTCCTTTAGTTTTCCAGATCCATTCAGAAGACCGATATCTGGTTTCCATATTTTGTTTTGTGGAATATATAATTGTGTAATACCTCCGTAACTGGCGGGCTTCCATGTTAGGTGTTCGTCATACCAAAACATACTTAAAACCGCTGTTATTTTAAGTTTTTGTTGAACTTCATCCAAACTATCAAAAGCAATAAGACTTAGATCAATGTACATATCTGTCTTTTCTGATTGGTTTATCGACGGACGAACATCCTTATTGTATTGATTCTTAATGAATAAATACTTCAGAAGAGATTTGGTGTCAGCACTACTTTGTCCGAAAACGAATCCTACTTTACAGAAAAAGAAAACGGTCACAAAAAATCTTATAATTGTTGCATTAAACAAAAAAAACTTTCTTTGTAAATGCTTCATATCTAATAGCTGAATGTTATTTTATTCTGAGGAAATATGACCAAACGCCGAGTTTTATTTATTTATTTTTTATTTTTTTATTTTTGCTTCGTTAAGTAATAATGTTATAAAATTTCGTAAGCGGTGATTATTTCTAGCTACTTACAGTTAATAAAAATTCCAGTTTTTACTAAAAGTCCTCTTGAATTTCAAAATCGAAATTGAATTTTCACTAAAAGCAAGTATCATTTCTTATGAATCTCCACTTCTAAATAACGAAGGCGAAATGCTACATGTACTTATTATTGTTCGCGAAAAATCAGCGAATAATGATAAATATCACTTGAATAATATTAATAGGATAATTGATATTTTAATGGATATATTCGATTTTTTATACATACCTGGTGACATAAGCAGCCTGAACTTTATTTGACATGCCTTTCACATTTCCCTAGTTGCGACTTATTTTATTTATTTTTATGTATGTTTGGACCAGATTAACCTTTCATCTCCTGTCAGTTTATTTTAGTATTTTTCAATTTATAAATAATTGCATCCTAAATAAGCGATGCAAGCATATTGAAGGTTAACCTAAGACCCTCAAACAGTTTTAATGGCCGTTAAATAATATGACGTCACTGTGTCAAAACTTATCTTAGATATATTTGATTTCATATAATTCCAAATTTCTTTCATTCTAAAATTTGTTTTCTCATATGACGGGTGGAGCTAGTTAGACAAGAGGTGCTTACTCTTTCGAAGCATCAGGCCACACTTTTGTGGTCTTATGATGTGTTTAAATTGACGTTTTATTTAATATTTCAAAAGTCAATGACATAAAATATTCTAACTCTATTCTAATTTCACATGTATGTCTAAACAAGTATAGCGAAAACAATGTATAACAAATCTTTTACTATAATTGTTGTATTTTGCAACGGATAGAAACATAAAACAGGAACATTTTACTTAAATAACCAAGAATAAATAATTGTAGACTTATAGTTATATTTAGGCATGCTGTTACATAATAACAGCAAATTCTTGCACACCCAGAAAATGGTGGCCCTAGCAAGGGACAAGAGCTCTCCAGACTTCTATCTAACATAAACAACTGAAATGTTAATGATTAAAACGAACTGGGTGTTCCGCGTGCTTTCTCATTAGATTGATTACTAATTCCGATATACATTCAACATTTCAGGTAACTTTCTAGACTTACTGTTTCGTTTTAAAGTATACTTCCAACAAATCTGTAATATGGTTTCAGTTTTAGTTTTGTTTACAATGACTGATCACATGTCATCCTATAAAATTATATCCGAGCGAAAAAAGTTATATTTTTGTTGAATTTACACTTTTGAGAATTGATGATTGTTCGAGCTGAGCTAGGGATATTTTAGTAATCGAAGTTAAACCCATTAAGGCTTATGTAATGGATAACGGTAGGAATTTGTTTTTGGGAATGACAAATAAGTTATCCGGGGTATTGAAGGTATCACAATTCTACCGATCGAAGTATGACTGTATTTGAAGTAAATATAAAATATAACAACAACAAGATTCGTGGCATCATATTTAAATGTAAGGGTAAATTTATTTTTTGATATTTAGTTTTATTTTTCTATATTTAATTTTGCTTTCAATTATGCAGTAGATTTACAATGATTTAGAGGCATAAAGCATCAGGATTTAACCAAGGGTTTTGATGAAAATTGTGTTCTGTGAGCCAGACATTTAGCGCTTTATCACCGAGACACTTTACATTGTATTTGAATACGATTTCATATTTGTAATACAGTGACCTTTTGTTATAGTGTAATAGTAAATCTCTCCACAACGATTTCTTTCCAAAATGAGAGGGTAAAATAATTGTCTTTTACGCCCAAATAAAGTTCCTTTCAATATATATCGAGGTGGTCTGTTGTTTGACCACGAAGACAACCAGAGTATCTGAACACCGACCTTCCAAAAACAAAGGGATACACTTTTTCACGCAAGTATTTGCCTGAGAATGGTTTGAAAATCCTGTGGAGAGAGGCCCTCTTGACCGCACGTGTTAGATCTCTCATCCACAAAGGTTTTCTTTCCTCAGAATGAATGTACTAGTAATGTTATTTCAACAGACAAACACGCTAGTATCGTATACAATTTTTGTCAATTATATCATTCAGTATATGACCCGAGTAGTAAAGATTCCACCAGCTGAATTAATGATTAATTTCTTTGTTTTTCTTTTACTTTAAGTCTCAACCAAAGTAAAGAAATAGCTTACGGTAATGATATATTGTGTCTGGATTTTATCCTTTGTATATTGCGACAGTGTCTAAATGTGAACAGAAGTAACAAAGGCAATTTTATATTGCACATGATCGAGCTGCAAATATCTGAAAAAAAGATTTATATATGATTGTGGGAAGTTAATATAGTAAATAAAGTCGAAATGACATTTATGGAAAAAATCTGTAATAGGTATAAATCTTTTTTAAATATACCTTTTACTTACGCTGTCAAAAATATCCTTTAACATTGACCGATTGATAAATTATGAAAGTGTGAGTGGACAGACTTGTATTTTTAAACGGTGCTTTACAACCATGTACGCAAGATCATATATGTGAATATTAAGAAGGTTACAAAGGTTATAAAAATTTGCACTTTAATGACCTAAGACTGTCTATGAAATGTAACTTTTTGTAGTATTGCATGTAAAGATTACGAATATAATAAAAGAAGAATAAATATTTATAAAGAAAATTCATATTAACATTGTATTTCTGTCAATAATGCCAATAAGCAATACTGGGCTTGTTGATTTTTTTCGTACAAGTTTGATGTTGTCGACCTGTAGTTTGATTATGATTTTCAATCATAACAATGGGAGGATATTATAGACAGTCGTAGATGTAGTAAAGTTTTTTCTAATTAATTAACTGCCTTGGTGGTTCAGGGGTATATCATCCGCCTCAAGAGCGGGAGTTAAGGGTTCGACCCCCCAGCAGGTATTACAGAATACTTTAAAATTTGAAATAATGCTTCCTTGACATTAGAATGACAGAGTATCGACTGGTACATCCGATGCATGCGAGGATAATATATATATGTTTGTAATCAGCAAAAAAGATATCAGTTTTCTCGGATTATTTAATTGATTGAACTAATGGGGTTTAACGTCGAAGTCAAGATTATTTGACTTATATCGATACGTCACCAGCTATATGTGAACTAGCAGAAATCTTTAGGTTTGTATTGCGGATGAAGAGATTTCTTTAGCGTGCCAAGCCCTACGTGACTCGGGCAATCGGTTTTTATGATCTCTTTCGAAGGACCTCGTGACTTTCATTTCTAAATGCTGAGTGCTTCGCAATAGAACTGTCACTTCCAATTTTCAAGTCTTGGTCAGACCCGGCCGTGGTTCAAACCCCAACCTCCCACATACGAAGCACTCTACCAACTGAGCTACCTTAGTGGTGAGTTTTCTCGGGAAAAAACTCAATGTTTTTTATGATTACTCAATCCGTTTTTTTTCAATACAGACTTCCGGGTTAATAAATGTATTCATACTTTAAGACAGTTGCTTCTAGGAGTTTTGCTACCTATTTTATTTCAAAATCGTAGATAAAAATGATATAATTATTTACTTATTTTATTTATCTTCTAAAGACATTATACAGGAATAATAATAATATAAAATTTTCTTTTACTCATTTAAGATCTGAGACTGAATTTAAGTAAAATCTACCAGTATTTTCGAAGTTGTTTTTCCGGTCTGAATTAAGAAAAGTGTTAAAATCACGGGATTATTTAAAACTGCGACATAAATAATTTGTTATACAGTATAAAAAATGAAAAATAAAAACTTCCGTCTAAATGCTTGAAAAAATGCCACATTTGCTTCAGAAGCGTTAACTGGACGCAGTTGTGAATGTTTCGACAATGTCCATTCTTCATTCGACGTAACATGTAACATAACCTCGCTGAGTTCAAACAAAATCCACCTTGAAATCCACCTTGAAATCCATCTATATTTAGTAATGTTTCCGGTCAAACACTTTATTGCATCCTATTGATATAAAGCAAGCACTTTCGCATTAAAGTTATTTTAGGTTTGCAGAGTACAGATACAAATATAGAAGAAGTGGGTCAATAAAACTTTTAAATTATTAATGCATGTAACTGCACTTTGGACGAACCCCGTTTTGTGCTTCATCACTTTGAATTAGCTGATAAAACTTACAAAAGTTCCTAATAAAAGATCAAGGCTTTCATGCTTAAATGGTTGATATTTCTAAAACATTTATTAAGTTTTTTTTCAATTTGCACCAATTTACCAATTTGAAAACCTCATTTAAGATGATTATTCTGACCACTCGATCGAAATTTACCAATCTCGACCTTTATTCGAGTAATTGAGTATTTTTCTAGCATATAATTGACGAAAAAAATACCGAAATCACTGTTATAACGATGCACGATTCTGCTAGAGGTTTTTTGCGACGAAAAAAAAACGATTTTCTCTTTATATATATATTTACCACAAAACTATGTCCCTTGCTAATTAAAAAAAAAAACAGCAATCACCGTTCAATTGAGATAGGCTACACTTGAGCATTATAACAAGCATTATTGAACAATTCAGTGAGATAAATCTATCACATACCCGAGAAATATATATATATATATATATATATATATATATATATATATATATATATATATATAGTGTGTGTGTGTGTGTGTGTGTGTGTGTGTGTGTGTGTTACAATTGATATTAGCGACTTTTTGTATATGCTAAACACAATGTTACTGTTGTACTGAGGATTAAGAAAAGTGTTAAAAACCAAAACATTATGACGTCGATTGCGGCGCACACTCCCTTCCATGTTATTTCATCTTCCGTTTCCTCTTCATCAACAATGCCTTTAATCTCTTTCGGTGATTTTTCTTCTAATGAATTCTCCTTTTTAAAAGTGACTTTATTCTTTTTACAAGGTCTCTTTCTACACATAGAAAACTAGCAAACTTTGCCAAAAATGTATACCCAGTAGGTATTTCATCTTCCCGGAAATGAAGTCGCAGTTGTATAGATGTTATCAATACCGTCATAGTACCTACAGATAACTGAAAAATAAGGTACAGACTTAAAAGAGGTATGCTTGTTGATGTTTCCGGAAGTGACGCACCAACTATTGTCATAAACACAGCGAATGACAAAAATACCGTTATACTATATCCCATCTTTTCTCCACTATCTGCTGGTAATATAAACACGGCATTATTCAAAACTGACAGAAAAATAATTGGTAAAACTACATTTAGTATGACATACAATGGTTTTCGTCTAAATGTAAGAGAAAAAGACACCTTTGCTTCTGAAGAAGTTATTGCTGTAGATTTTGATGTGTCGACAATGTCCCATTCTCCATTTGACGTAACGTGTAAATATACCTCACTATTTCCTGTGGTCAGATTCACTTCCGATATACTGTAAGTCCAAACAATAAATCTTAGTTCACACTTTTGTTGATCGAACGGGTAATATGATATATCCATATCGCAAGTAGTTTCAAAAACCTCATAAGGCATCCACATAACAGAGCCGTCATTCGCGACTCTTGTAAGAATAAACGAGTTGCCAAGTTCTTTAAGTTCCTCAAAACCATTTTGAAGAGCAAGATCTGGTTTCCATATTTTGTTTTGTGGAATATACAATTGTGTAATACCGCCGTAACTTGAGGGATTCCATTGTAGATGTTCATCATTCCAAAACATAACTAAAAATGCAGTTAATGTAAGTTTCTGTTGAACTTCATCTAAACTTTTAAAACCAACCATATTAAAGTCTATGTATACAAGCGTTACTTGTCTTTGGTCAGTCGACGGACGAACTTCCTTATTGTAAGCATTCGTAGTGAATAAATAATTCAGAAGAGATTTTGTATCAGCACTACTTTGTCCAAAAACGTATCCAACATTACACAAAAAACAAAAAGTAATAAGAAATCTGATTATCGTCGTATTAAACTGATAGAAATCTCCTTGCAAATGCTTCATTATCATTGTCTGATATTGTTTTCTAAAACTTATTTCTGAAAAATCCAAAAATTAGTGTTTTTCAAATACCTGCTTGCTTTGGCTGACTTCAGTCAAAACTGATAAAAAAAATTCGGTTATTGGTTACAAGACTTTTGAACTGTTCAATATAGCAATCGAAACCGTTTTGTGACACGTATTATTTCTGTCAATTAATATAAAACAGCTGTGTACGTCATTTGTGATTAATCACGATTAATACTTAATACAAACGACCCGATTATAAGTATGGATTAGCCTGAAACTCATTGAAAATAGTATGATACGTTTTTACCAAACTGGTCAACATTTTGCTATTATATAAGGAGGCACGAACAGTTTACATTTTGACCTGAAAAATATCAATAATATTATAATTATTGATATATTTATTTATTTATTTATTTATTGACACTTTGTAACAAAAACAATGTTTTTAACATGTTTAGCCATTGAGTTTGTTTTAAAAAACTTTTTCACCTGTCATTTGGTACGTTATTAAAAAGAGCTCAATATAATTAATATGGACAATTGTTCTTGAAAAATATGGTACAGATGAGATTTAACCAAAACAAATGCACTTATAGGCCCTTATATATGAAATAATTGGCAAGGCTGTAACCCTCTTTAAGTATTCTTCTAAAAACTTTTGGTTAGGATGATTGTATCCTCCATTGGAATGGAATTATTATAAAACCTCTAATTGGGATGGTTTAGGCCCACCATTAGCATTATCATATTACTGATTAGTATTATTTCGGCCCTCCTTTGGTATTATCATCAAACCCGTGATTGGGATTGTGTGGGCCCTGTGTCAGTATTACCATCACACCTCTGATTGGGATGCTTTGGGCCACCCATTAGTATTATTATAAAACCTCAGATCTAGATAGTTGTTCCCTCTATTGATATTATTATCATACCTCTGATTGGAATGGTTGTGCCATCCCCTGGTATTCTTATCATCATACCTGTGATTGGGATGTTTTGGGCCATTCATAATATTATCATCAAACCTCTGATTAGGATTGTTTTGGCCCACCATTATTTTCTGACCTCTGATTTGGACGGCTTTTAGCCCGTGTATTATTATCAAACCTTGATCGGCATTGTTTGGACCTTCCATTAGTTTTTTTTTATCAAATCTCTAATTGAGATGGTTTGGCCTTCATTATTTTCATATTTCTGACTGACTGGGTTGGTTTGGACCCTCCATTAGTATTATGGTCATACCTGTGATTGGGATGGTTTTGGGTCTTCCATTATATTATTTTTGTACTTTAAATTGGGATGGTTTGGGTCATCAATTATTATTATTATCAAACCTCTGATTGTGGTGGTTAATGCCTCTAATTAGTTTTATTATTAAACCTCTGATCGGGATAGTTGTGTTCGCCATTGAAATTATTATAATATCTCTGCTTTCGATGCTTTTGGCCCTTTTTTAGTATTACTATCAAACCTCCGATTTGCATGGTTGTGCCCTCAATTATTATTAATAACATTAAACCTTTGATTTGGACGGTTTGGGCCCTTCGAAGCCATTAGTATATTATCACACTTCTGATTGGATTTTGGACCCGCGTATTATTATCAAAGCTTTGATTGAAATTTTTTGGACCTTCAATTAGTTTTTAATCAAACCTTCTGATCGTGATAGTTCAGGTCATTCATTGGTATTATTATCAAATCTCTTATTGTGATAGTTAGGTCTTTTATCCATATTGTTTTTAAAAAAACCTCTGATTGGGAAGTTTTAGACCCTCTATTAGTTATAATTATCAAACTTCTTAACTTTAATTTTAATGTCCCTCTTAAGTCGAAAATCCTATTTTTTCAGTTTTTATATCCTGGTGTGTGTGTGTGTGTGTGTGTGTTCTTAGATAACAATGGCCTTGTGTTTATCAACTTAATATTCTTTTTCTTATTTGCTTTGTCTTTAACTTGCATTTAAATAATATTTGACCATATAGTTTAGAGTATACATTTACAAGCTCACAGTACATACACCTTTACATTTCTACTAACAATTCAAATTGTTAAAATATGCATAATATGTTTTTTTTTTCATATTGTACTTGAATGGGTATTTTTGTTAATGTGTTAATCTAATTGCATTTGAACAATCTTAAAAGCTCCTTATCGTAATAAAGAGGTTCAAAAATTAATCTAAATTTATCAGAACGAAATGGTAGGTTATTTTTTTATTTATGTTATTTTAATATTCATTTATTTATTCATTTATTAATTCATTCATTTATTTATTTATATTATTATTATTATTATTATTAGTTTGTATAATGTTGGTTTGTATCAATAATAAGGCAATAGTAATTTTGATAAAAGAACGATAAATTTAACAATTGCCATTGATTTCTTTTTAAATAATACAACACTGTCTGTATGTACCAACGTGGAATCTTTATAGTTTTAACTAATACCACATGATTATTGATTTTATTAAGTTGATTAAAACGTTGAACGTTCACACCTTTGCTTTGGTCTTAATTAGAAATTATTCGTCTCAAAAGACATAAAGAATTTTAATAATGTGTTCCAGTCACTTCAAGATAATCAAAGCATTGTTACGCTCAACTAGTCAAATAATCGGATTAACATTCAATACTTTGATTTAAATATTTGGACAGTTTTAATTTTTTTTTAAATTCGGTGCACTTGTACTCCTTGCTATAATCCATTTGTGATTGTATCAAACCACCACAAATTTTGTATTTCTAAAGAAAGGTCTTCAGCAACAGACCACATGGCCTCTTACCAAAAAGATCCAAATCTTACATAGTTGAATCCTAAAAATTGTTTAAGTACCCTCGGTAAAAGTCGATGATTTTCTCTTGGGTACTGTACGTGCCTTCTTTTATCATCCTATTACCGGCCACCACGATGAAACATTGACGAGAGCGTGAAACATTTCAACACCTCATACTCTTTATTCATTACTACTTAAATTAATGTCTGTTCAAAGAGGTTCTAAATTAAAAGTCGGTTAGATATATCGAAAATATCACTGGATGGATTCCCGGTTTTAAAACAACATTCTTCCATAGCGTATTTGATTGATGAGGGAAGGGGGTGAGTAATGTTGTTTAGGTTAGGCTTGAAATTGTATTGGGATTAGAGCTTATATAACACTCCACAGTGACGAATTATTTTAATTAGTGGCTTTTTTAGTATTTGCATCTTTAGTTTTGTTAGAAATCTTGATTTTAAGGAACATATGACATATTTTTGAATAACCTAGAATTTAGAAACACGTTGGTAACATTTCGTATTAAGAATAAATGCCGTCACCAAGGGAAGTAACTCTGTTTAACAGAACAAGATAACCGAACAGTAATAAAAACTGTAAAAATTTGCAATTGTTCCTGTAAAGTATACAATTGTTATACCATTCTTTGAATTTTATTCTGATTTAAATTATTGTATACTATTATTTCATTCATTCTAATCATTTAAGATCATGAAAATATTTTATCGTTTACTTTAGCAAATAAACTGGCAATGCCACACGATTTTTCGCTGATTTTAGGGGCCTCATACACATGATTTGAGTCTTGCATAACATATCTATATGAATTCTGAATATAGCCTTCAAAAAATTATATTTCTTTTGCAAAAAGGCATACAGTTTACCTCTGATTCCACCGACCAGTACTGAATACACACACGGTTCTCCTTGTACTTTAGATACAGAAAGGGACAATTTATAATGAAATGTGTATTAGCATTCCAGAATAAGTTCGTAAAATCTCCAAATTCTAAAATAGATAAATTTCAGTCATAACAAATCATGCAATAATTTGAAATACCGATGTTTCAGGAAGGATGTTGTGTGTCAAATAATAAGGATTTCAAAAACGGAAAACGGTTGAGACAATTTTCGGGAATCGTAATTGGTTATATAAGAAAAAATACACTAAAATAAGAATTTTTAAGCATTAAAAAAAAAAGTTTTTGGAGTATATAAATACTACTCTTTGTAATTTTTTGAAACTTTTTAACTTTAAAAACTTTTATCATGTTATTACTATAAAAAGAAGTTTTAAATAAAAAATTGAAAAATGAGGGGTAGGGAAGATAATCCTTAACGTATCTCGAAACCAAAAACCAAGTTTATGATTTTTCAAAAATTTCAATTTGAATTATATAAAATCAACTTCCTTTATGTAGTTTTTGAAAGAAATGTATTTCACAGATTTTATGAAAATTTGTAAAATGTCAACAAAAGACACTTTTCGCACACATTGCGCGTCGTTTTTAAAACCATAAATATGAAAATTGTTTTCATTACATTCAGTCAGTATTGAATTAATAACAAACATGAAATTAACATGCAGGGAGATTGTTGAAAAGCGGTATAGCTTTAACAAACTGCACTCTACTGAAAAAAAAACCAAAGCACATGTATTTTTTTATTTTACTTAACAGCGCACAGTCTAAGGAAAATGTGTGCAATTTTTTTTAAAATCCTAATTCGTAAAACTTTTTGCCTCTGGTGCCGGGAACTAATGTAAAGTAAGACGATTCACGTTAAAATATGTTTATCAGAAAGGTTTCTAGCCATTGTTGATTTGGTATTTTCATTACCTTAAACAAATGAAACAAATGAAGTCGTTAATGATTCATGATGTCATAATTCATAAGTATTCATTGTGAATCATAATTAAACTATTACATGTGATGTATTGGTTATCTAGTAAAAAAGCTTTAAAGCTTTAGTATATCTTGTTTTATTGGAATCGTTTGTTTTTGTGGGTGATAATTAAATCGTTATATGTCACATTATGATTATCTAGTGAAAAGCACTTAAAAAAATAACATTGAGTACCTACTACGATTGAAAAAGAATACACTTTTAAAGCGAAATGTTTTTTAATCTCCCTCTCACAAGAATATAAGCTTTTTCAACTGCTGTTCATTCCAGTTGCAGAAGCATGAACAAAAAAGTCTTTGAACTTGGTTCCATCCCGTTTTATATATGATAAAATAACACTGAGTACCAAATATGATTGAAAAAGAATATAAAATTGAACAATTATACAATATAAAATATTTCTCTCCTTTTGTATGTATATAAGTTAATGTCAGAAGAATATAAGCCTTTTAATATGGTGTTCATCCCGGTTACGGTAGCATGTACAATAAAGTCTTAGAACTTGACCCCATATATGTAATATATATATTAACATAAACTCCAACATAAATCATTAATTAAATTGATGGCTTGTTTTACTAAAACAAAATTTGGACCTTAGGCATTGGTTCTTGAAAAAAACACTTCTACATATTTGTCAACATGAATGCTTTTTCTCTCTACATTTCAATATTTTTATGAATAGCTAAAACAATCATTTTACTAAACCGGTTAGGATTATAATTATTCCTCATAATTATTTTAAAAATAATAACAATAAAAGAGTCTTAGGACTTTCACAAAATAATTTCGTGTATTAACTCCATCAATGACAACTTCTTACAATAAAAACACGTTTGTATTCTATCACTACGTCAATGATTGGCGACTTCGTGTCAGGAAGGCACAGCACGAAAATATATGGTTACATACCAATTAAACATGAACAAGTTCTAAAAATATTCAAATTAGCTCAATAAAATAAAATAAAGGCTCTTTAACAACCACTGATATATCATGGAATTGTTTTTTTTTTTTAAAGTACCTGTGGTATTACGAGTCCATACTGAGAACCTGCTAGTACGGTTTCTGATTGACTGGCGTTAAATGTCTCTTTGTCTGCAATTATCAGAATAACAGAATTACAAGATGTATAAATCATTACCGATCATTAAGAATTCGGCTTCGCAACTTGAAGGAAATTTAACAAAATCTGTTTGAGTTCATGTTTCCAAAATTTTATCCTTAGTCTAAATATCTATGATTAAGAATTTGGCAAAGTATTTATCGTTGTGTCTGATTGACCGAAGTTATATAACATTGACAATGTACAGGAAGTAAATACGATGAAAAACAAGGTGAAAAACCAGAACATAATGAAATCAATAGCGGATGAAACTTCTTTCCAAGAAATATTCTGTGCATATTCGCTGTTAGGCTCTTTCTTTTCAGGCAACTCATCAACTACTGTTTTTACACTGTTACATGTTTTTCCACGACATTTGCTGCAAGACTGACATTGAAAGAAGCGCGCAATCTGTACAATTTTCTTGTATATACGAAGCATCCGTGTATTTTCGTCCCTGGAATTCAGTCGTAGTTGCACCGACGTCAAGATCACGGAGAGTGTACCCATAAAGAGTTGTAAGATTAAGTACAAGGAAAGAAGTGGTACTTGTTCTGAATTATCAGGCAAAGAATCGCTAACAATAGTCAGAAAAACGGCAAATGATTAAAACACCGTGATCGAATATCCCATTTTTTCTCCACTATCTGCTGGTAACATAAATACAAAAATATTTAAAACTGATAAAAATATAACAGGCATAATTATATTCAATACTATATACAGGGGTTTTCTTTTAAATCTTAACGAGAAAGAAACTCTAGCTTCCTGTGAATCTAGGTCCGAAAACGTGTTATTTCCAACAATTTCCCATTCTCCATTATGAAACACCTCCAAATTTAAACCATTTGTTCCTGCGGTTATGTTTATTTCATCTATACCATGACTCCAAACGACAAACTTTAAAGTGCAATTCTGGTGGTCAAACGGAAAATATTTAATATCTACGTCACATCTGGTTTCAAACACTTCAAATGGCATCCACACAACTGAACCATCAGACGACACTTGACATAGTACAAATTTGCTGCCTAATTCCTCTAGCTCTTTAAATCCGTTCTGAAGCGCCAGATCAGGCTTCCATATATCTTGTTGGTTTATATACAATCGTTCAATACCACCATAGTTAGAAGGAGTCCATGACAAATGTTGATCGACCCAATAAATATACAAAAATCCCGTAACTGTCAATTTCTGTTGGACCTCGTCAAGTCCATTAAACCCAACTAGAGTAAAATCTACATAAATCAGCGTCACCTGTGATTGATTCAGTTGTGGTCGAACACGTTTGTCATAGTTCTGATTTGTAAATAGCTTCGTAAGAAGATCCTTAGTGTTATTACTAGTTTGAGCAAAAACGACGAAGGGATAAATAAAAACTAAAATAATTGTAAGTTTGACAAAAGAAGACATTGTTTTGCATGATGAAAATGATTAACTGGATGTAAATCTTAGAATCAGATTATATATTTACAATAATCTGTCACGTGTCATAGAAACATTGAGATAAACGTACAAGTTTTTTTTAAATATTTTATAGACATATATGTTTACAATTGAATGATCAAGCCTTAAACAAAAGAGTCCATTTAATGGATAATGGTTCGTAGACCAAAACCTTTCACCTAAAGTAATTATCAAAGATGAGTGCTGAATAAACATCAACAAGTACGATGTCTAAAAATTATATGACCACTCTGAATAATTAATATTTTAATGGATAGCAAATCAAAAGAAAAATACACTAAGGTAATTGTTAAACATTTATTGACATAATCTGGCCACGGCATCACAATTAAGGAGCCAAGACACCAAATGAGTCTGCAATGGGCATCCTTTGCAATGGATATAATGTACCCTGGTATCAGATGTACACCTTTAAATAAACTTTAAAAATCAATAAAAAACAAACTGATCACAGTCACTGGTGAGCCCATATTTTGCGACATGTTTTTTTTAACAATTTTAGAATAAACAGCGCCACCATACAAACAAGGAATTTTTTTAAAAATCAATAAACCACAAAGGTCCAATTGATCTAATATAAAAAAGACCCAATTGGTCCTAAAGAAATAAAATATATGGAAACAATTTTAAATTCTGTAACTGTATAATATAAATCAATTTAGCAAAATTATAACCCAACTGGTCAATTTATATAAGAAAAATTTTTGGTCTAAATTCCTAATTAGAGAAGGTTTATATCAAAGAAAATTCAGTCAAAAATAATGTCATGTCCAAGATTCACTATTTTGATTGATGTTCAGATCACAGAACTACGATTTCAAGCCCTGCAGTTATAAAAACACCAGACAATCTTCTTGATGGTTTATTTGCTTATGCAACGTATAATTATTAACAGATTAAGGAAATAGGTAGGTCATTGCAGTTTAATTATAATCATTGCATTGATTAAAATCAACAATGCTTATAGTCAATGTGTTTTTTTAAATTACCAAACTCCAGCAAAAATCTGTTTGAGTTTACAAAATTTATTTTCTTAAAATTTTGTTCGAGTTAACCAATGTTTTTTCTTTAGGATGTTCATTCAAGGGGACGAACAAAATTTTCGACAGAGATTAAGAAATATCAAAGTTTGAGATAACAACACTTATTTTGGTTGAATTTTAAAAAAAAACTCTCTACGGACTTTTTCAAGCTCGAGATGACCGTGTTCGTGATAACGAGATTTAGCTGTATATCAAATTCAGTCAAAAATATGGTCTTAGCCCAGACTCTTTACTTTACTTACTGTTAGATGTAATAAAATCTTTAAGGCTTGTTGCATATACTTGTTAACTCGCAATTGATTTATTAACAGCCTTTTGATTACTCTCATTTCGTCATTTCAATCGTGGCAAAATTTGATACCAAATTAATTTTGTATTTTATAACATATGCCATAGAAAAAGTCAAAACGGAAAAACCCATGTCATATTCTGATTAAATAGCCAAGTTATAACATCTTGAAGCCATTTTATGATTTTATTTTAAATTAAAAGCAAAAGTGTTTTTTTTTTCTACCAAATTATTTTTGAATTTTATTATTTGAATGAAAAAGTCCCTCTACGAGACTGACATTAGAATGTCGTATCAATCTCTTAAGTAAGTTAATTTGTTCAAGAAAATTAATATTATTACTCTGTAATGCATGGCACAGTTTATTTTTGGAACTTACAAGTTCTCCAATTCTGAAAAAAAAAATGCCAGCGAAAAATTTACTAAAAAAAATTTCAAATTTTAAAAAACAAACAAAAGAAACAGAATTTAACTTTTTGACTAAAATATCATCAGTATTGGGCATTCTTATTTCTTTTCTCTTATCAAAACGAGTCAGGTCAAGTAACATATTTTTGACAATTAACGTCTATGTTATATCAGTGAAGTTTACCATTTTGCAACGTTTATCGATCAAGCATTTCTTCCTACTTTAATCAACATAGATAAAACATCATCAAAAGTTAACTGAACAATAATTTTTACCAATACAGTCATTTACAGTACAACCAGATGTGATTAGTGATGAATTAATCTCAAAGTTCCATCTTTTTAGGAACTAAACCAACTTGGGATAAACGTAAATTAAAAAGGTCTTGGAAAAAAAAGGCCCGGCTATACGTTTTAAATATATAATACAAATACCAGTTAAATTTTGATGTGCCACATGTGCACATTTCGGAAATTCATTCCTCATCAGTGACACTAAGACCGAAAAGTTTGATAGATAAAACAGCAGCCAAATAGTCCAAAATAATGAATCAAAAGCTACAAATTATATATATATATATATATATATATATATATATATATATATATATATATATGGAGAATAAAATTAAGAATAATTAAAGTGAAAGAGTAGCAATATAACATGTGGTTAAATAAAAAAGAAAAAATCCAAAGAAGTTTTAATGAATGCATTGGATATACAAGAGTAAACATAACTGAATGAAAATATAGTATTTAAAATATTTAAAAGTATTTAATTTTTTGTAAAAAAAACCCCAAGATTATCGTAAACTTACCCTTGTGAAAAACCAGGAGAAAATGATACGCTACGAAGTTTTCACCTTGATTTTATACCAGTGCAAAAGAGTTTTAAACAGGGGTGATAATTATGCTTTTAGATTAACTGTTAGATGGATATATATATAATAATAATAATAATTATTATTATTATTATTATTATTATTATTAAATCATATTATTTAAACATTCCCATCGGCTTAGATTGCATCACGTGGTTTGCGATAAATATCATATTGCACAGAAGCGCGTGCAAAAACATCATATTGACTTGGACTTGGGGCACGTGCCCGGGTTCTTCCGTGATCGTTTTTCGCTCCGCGCTGTATTCATTGTTTTCAAATGCCGCCCAAGTGTACATGTTATTGTTGATATAAGAATGTTTGAATGTGAAACAACACATTTATGGGACTACGTCCTCGGTCGATATCGATTTTCTTTAGTCGATAAAACACACATCGACCTCATAATCATGCTATAATTGAATAATATATATAACATGAAAAATTAATATATATTGTATCAAAGGCACATTACCTAGATAAGTATATGTCAATTATATGGGTTCAATTTGATTATTTGAATATAAACATTGTTACAGTGATTGAGATCCTAAAAAGATATTTTAAAATATGACGGTTGCAAATCGATTTTACATAAAAAGTATTACAATACTTTAGAAAATATCATCAAATCAATTTTGTTTCCTTAAAAACCATTTGCCTTGGTTGTATTGCTTTGACTATGTTTTTTATATTGAAGTTGAAAATTTTTTTGAAAATTTTGACATTTTTTTTGCAACTGATACCTATTTTGAAAAAAACATGTGTTTTCGTTTGAGCAGCATCATCACAACTTAAGCGCGACTAGAAAATGCCATAAAGAGAGAAAAAACAAAAAAATTTACTAATTAAATGTAAAATTTAAACAGTTTAAAAAGCATGAATTAAAACATTTAATAATGGTAAACTGATCGATATCAGGAATACCAAAGAATAAAAAATAATAAAAATAATCATAATAAATATATTTTACACACTGTAGAAAACATTATTAAAATAGAAATTATTGAACAAAATTATTTATCTAAGAAAGCTTTAAAATTAAAACGTTTGTTTTAGTCGACAACACTAAAACGTGATAGACTAATTATTTAAAGCCGTCTCATTATTGCAGCTATTCAGCTATGCAGCGAACTACTAAAACAAACTTTAAATGTGATTTGTAAAAAAAACCGTGAAGGAACAAAGACAACATAATCCAGCACAATATGTGTTACAGATTGTTGACCTTGACCAGGGACACATTTACTATATTGAAATGTGTCAAGATAGCAATGTTTAATAATGAGCAAGATGGGTAGGACAGCAATTAAGTATGTTGGCTGACATTTGTTATTCAATCCAGTTTCCGCTTCCTTTCGTCCTATCGACATCACCTTCAATATGGGACTTTGACTGATAAAACAATTTTTTGTATATAATGCAGAATAATAATAATAATAATAATAACATAAATATCAAATAGATTTAAAAAATTAAAAAAGGTAATGCTTTATGAAATTATTTTAAAAAGTTTTTGACTTTTGCATTGTAATTAATATTAATACTTTTATCACATGTAAGGAATAATTAAATCGAAAAGGAAGAATTTTTTTTATATTAATTACTTAATGATACTTCTGATATCTTCATCGTCTGTATATAGTCATTGTATTAGCAAAAACATACAAAATCGATGAGTGAACACTAGTAGAAATAAAACAAACATACCAGTCCTTGTCCATATCACAATCCCAAAAACAAAGTAAAAACTTTGCAAACTAGCAAAATATGTTATACACGTAAACTTCCATCAAGGAAGTGAGGCCGGGTGCTCCGCCTGTCTAGCTAGCTACACCCGTCACGTGCAAGTCAATTTTGAGAATGAAAGAAACAAAGAACTATGGTAAGTCAAATATATCCAGTATAAGTTGGGATACAGTGACTACATACTTATCAACAATATTGTGATGACGGCCATAAAACTTTTTAAGGGCCCTGATTAGCCTAGTCTTGAAATATCCTTGTGTCAACAATATAATTGTAAGTAATTTGCTTCGTTGCAGAAATTCCTCATAGTGGGAACAAGCTCTACCGTACCGTATTAACTGTGAAACATATACACCATACGCAGGAGAAGCAGGGATATTACTGCAATGAAACGGAAAGTTGACAATAGAAAAATTGAAGTCATTTTTGTCGTATAGCTTTAGATGTAACCTTTCATGGGTGTCATAATTGAGGTATAAATGAAAATATGAAGCAGAACACGGAGAATCTGTCGTGTCTTTTATTTCAAGCTCACTTGGATAGATGACATTCACATATTCTCCAAATGTGATTATTTAGAGAAAGAACGTCATCCATATATCTGTATGTGTAGTTGAATGATTTAGCGACAGTCTTTTTCCAGATTTGACAAGGTTCTGTAAAAATTCTGATTCATATGAATAAAGAAACAAATCAGCAAGCAAAGGTGCACAGTTTGTGCCCATTGGTATACGGATTGTTTGTTGAAAGATAATATTGCCAAACACAACAAATATGTTGTCTATCAAAAACTCTAACGTTTTGTTGATGGTATCTTCAGTATATTTTTGTTTGCAGTCTGTATGGTGTTTTACAAAATAACCAGAATCCCTGTTGAGCACTAGATATTTATATCTTGGTTAACCGTTTTTGTAAAAGAAAGAAAAGTGAATGATTTGTTTTTGACGTTCTTTCAATTTAGCACGGGGGATAGTGGTGTAAAGGGTAGAAAAATCAAGTTTTTATACTTTTTACCGGAAGATAGAGTTTTAGAGACAAAATGGTTAAACAATTAATCATATTTTTAAATAACCTCAAATTTAGAAATACACGTGGAATATTTTTGTATTCAAAGCAAAATACAAACGTTGAAATATTTTTATCAGAGAAGTGTTCAGCCATTTTTGACTTGGCATTCGAAAAATCTGTAACAAATGAAACAAAGATCGTAAAGCTATAGTATATCGTGTTTATTGGAACTGTTTTTTTTTTTTTTTTTTTTTTTTTTTTTTTTTTTTTTTTTTTGTGGATCATAATTAAATCGTTATATGTCACATTATGATTATTTAGTGAAAAACACTTAAAAAAAAATAACATTCAGTACCAAGTACGATTGAAAATGAATATACAATTGAACAACTGTACAATGCTAATAAAAAGATGTAAACATATGATTTTTTAAATCTCCCTCTCCTTTTGTATGCATATCAGTTAAAGTCAGAAGAATATATTTTAGGCCTTTTTAACTGGTGTTCATCCTGGTTACGGTAGCATGTACAATAAAGTCTTAGAACTTTTTTTTTTTAATTTGAAATATTTTTATTGTCTCAGGAAGAGTTGGGGCTCTGGGTTCACCATCCATGTAACAATATTGACCACATACTTTATAATTATAGGGGAGGTAATTCAGCATTTTTAATTTTTGGCTTTCTCAGAAGGAGACTAAAGTAAATTAATTATAATTTTTCTTTTCTTTTAAAATATATACCGTTAGTAGATAAAGTTTTTACTTCATCTTAGTCTCAGAAAAAAACCAAAGTAAATTATGATATGATAATAATTTGTCATTTCTTTTAAATATATGATAGATGTTTAATCCACACTGAGTTATTTCCCTTTATATGTTAAATGCTGAATATCCTTCTCTACTTGACATTTTCTTAAAATTATTATACAGTCAATAATTATTATACAGTAAAATAAAACAAATGTAGATAACAGGTATATAATATAATTTTTTAGTAATTTTTAAAACCTGGGGTTTTAGTGTGTGTGTGTGTGTATGTGTGTGTGTGTGTGTGTGTGTGTGCAGGTTACATTTATTTTATAATTTTATTTTTTTCAGAATTTAGAACATGACAAAAAGTATGACAAATTGTAACATTATTCACGTATTCATACATATGAAAAATCTGCAAAAGTAGAAAATATCGACGCTTCTAGCTAAATAGCAGCAAGGGTATAAACAAATTAGATGAAATCATTTTAAATTAATAAATGTATCCCATTTTTAAGGAATCTATCATAATGACAGGTTTTTTTATGAATAAATTCTTCTAGTTTTTTTTTGTATTGTAATAGTTCTTTAAACCTTCCAAAGACGGAAAAGATTTCAGCAGTTTCTGTCTGTAAATATGATATTTACTAATTGTAATTATAAGAGTTAGGATTGAACAATCGTTTCTACAAACACCAAAAAAAAAAAAAAAAAAAAAAAAAAAAAAAAAAAAAAAAAAAAAAAAAAAAAAAAATCCACCATATTTAAGTCAATATCTAAGTCGAAAGAATTGTTTAACCATAATAATAAATTATTCCAAAAAATGGATACATATTCACATTCCCAAAAAAATATGTTTTATAGCCTCAGGGACTGTATCACAGAAATCACATAAATTTGTAAAAAAGAAATTTGTGCTCAAAATCCTATGTACAATTCGATATTAGAACCATCTTAATTTCACATCTTTCGTAAAACTTACTGAATAAACATTATGTTTTTTCCAGCACTGCTCATTATAATTTAAACCAAGAACAGTTTCCCACTTTCTTTCACTTTTCGGTTTTTCGTACAAATTATTAATAAACAGGTCATAGATATTTCTGGTACCTTTAGAATTTTTCAATAGTATGGTTACAAAACCGGGGTGTTCTGGCAGATCACATTCATAAAAATTTTTGTTTGGCATTTTTAACAATTCTATAATGGCAGTTTTCAAACCAAAATATAATGTGAAAGGAACAGAAAGATTAAATTTTCTACAAAAAGAATTATGATCCAAAAATTGTAAATTCTGATCAACAAGATCACCAACATATCTTACACCATGATCAAACCAGTTTTTATAAAATACTCGTTTATTATCAATCTTAATTTCTGAATTATACCACAAAGGTGCAATATTCATATTACAATCTACCCTTAATAAAGAGACAAATTCGAATAATGACATAAAGTTTTCCAAAAGCAATTTGTTGTTTTTAAGCTAAAAATTTAAAATAGAAGTTACCAAAATATGTAAAATTTTAAAACTTACGGGTAAGATATCACATAATAACTGTAGCCAAGAGAACTTATTAGGACTTAGCAAAATTCTTCTTATCCAGGTTAGTTTCATACCTTTAATAAAAGGACTAAGGTGTACCATTCTTAGGCCACCTTTACTATAATCTTGAATAATAACTTTTCGAGCAATCCTATCTGACTTTAAATTCCATATAAAATTAAACAGCAAAACTTCTAATTGAGGAAGAACTTAAGAATCTTGAGCAGGTAAGCTTATAAATAGATGTGTGAGTAAGACAGCATGACTGACTTTATAACAGTTATCTTTCCTAAGGGACTAAGCTGCCTTCAAGAACACAAAGAAATCTGTTTTTTATTTTTTTCAATTTTTCTTTTATAATTTAGATCTATCATATCTTCTAAATAAAGTAAAAAAAAGTGATACCTAAAACAGTAAAAGATTCAGTAGTCCACTGAAGATTGTACTCTAAAAGTCTTAGAACTTGACCCATATATATATATATATATATATATATATATATATATATATATATATATATATATATATATATATATATATATATATATATATATAACTCCAACATAAATCATAAGTTCAATTGATTAGTCCGGTCAATGTATAAATAAACCTAGAACTAATTGCAACAGAATTCTCATTGTTGGAATAAATAATATATTGACACACAAACATCATATAAAAAGTCCCAAGCGGTGGAAGTTGCTTTTTTATAGAGTTAAAAATTTCGTATATTATTGAAAGGTTTTTGACGTTCACGGGCCTCCATTTAAAGAATTTTCGTAAACTTCCGGTCAGCAAATAGAAGTGTTCTTCGTCTTCACAGCCAAAATACAAACAAAAATGGTTTCAAAAAGGGTAATTTCAATACAGGTTACGGCAGTCAACACAAAAATATTTTCGTTTAGCTATCAAATCTTCATAAACGGGATAAATTTAAAACTGGTCGGAAACGAAACTGTTGAGGGAGGGGTGGCTGACAACATCACATTTGTATACATGTATACATCGAGCGCAGAGTAATCTTTGATAGATTTCCAGTCAATCTGCATACATCTACGCCCTATAACTTAACATATGAACAAAATAAAAGAATAAAAACGCAGTTTTTGTCATATTAAAGGCCACACGCGCGTTGGGGTTTTTCTTGCACACTACAAAGGTCCGTTGTGGTCAAAATTTAGATCTGCAATGAATTCGGCATATATTAATTGATTTCGACCAAATAAATAATTTTTGTTTATTTCTTTTGTTTTTTGTTGTTATTTTATTTTTTTTTTTTTTTTTGTTGCAATTTATTTAATTACAATATGCATTTTGTTAGTTTTATTTAGCTTAATTGGATACTTTTTCATGGTACAGACACATTTTTAAAAAGTCTGTCCCGGGTAAGTATTATAATAATTATACTCTCTTTCTTTTCACGAACACATTCACGTGCATACACGCCCGTGCATGTTTGCGAACGTGCACATATGATTAATTTGATCAGTTCAGTAAATTTTATTTCCATGAAATACTAGTATAGAAACTTTGACAATTTTTTTTTCTTATTTATTTACTGTAAATCAGGAAATTAATGCGTCATGAAATTAATGAAATTACCGATTTTGAAGTATAATGCGTCATGAAATTATTGCGATTTTTTAAAATTCCAAATTTAATATTTTTATTGAATTTTGCCTATCTGTTATCTAACAATTACATAGTATTTGAATCTCCGATTATTAATTAGGGCCCCTATAATGATCACTTTGTCTGTCTGTCCGTCGAGGCATCCACACCTTTACTTATTGCAGTAATTAACATAAGTATAATTGAAGCTGCATGTAGAGGCTTCAAAGTTATACTAGATCATGTAGTAACTACTTTTATTATCGACGGATCTAGTCACCTATAATTTTTGTGATCACAGTCAAAGGTCAAAGTTTCTTCCATCCATCTGTTTAATCAAGTGTTCTACAAATATCTTTGTCACAAATACCCCTCCCACGCTCCATGTGCGGAAGGTCCCGGGTTCGATCCACAGCCACAAAAATAAAAAGGAACACTTCCTTGCCAACGTTGAAAACAAGCAAAATTTTCATCAATATGCTTGGCAATATCGGTTGTGACGTAGTACATGCAAACTCTGACGCAGAAAACCTGATTGCAAAAAGAGCTGTTGAAGCAGCTCTTACTATCGATACGGTTCTGCTCGGAGAGGATACGGATCTCCTTGTTCTGTTTTTTTTTTCCATGGTGATCCTGATGCCAACAACATTTATTTTATGTCCAATTCCAAACAACATAAGAAGGTTTGGGATATTCTGCGCACAAAGTCCATCCTTGGCAAATCAGCTTGTAAATACCTATTATTTGTCCAAGCATTAACAGAATGTTATACAACATCTCGTATCTTTGGCTTTGGGAAACAAGCAGCAGTAAAGCTTATTAGTGAGCTGTATTTCCAAATACAGGCTGATGTCTTTATGTCAAGTTCATCAACTAAACAGGAAGTGATTCAGGTAGGTGAAAAAGCCTTAGTTGCATTATTAAATGGAGTGCAAAACGAAAGTTTAGATTTCTCCTTTACCGTAAATTCAGTCAGCGCATTTTAACTGGATCCTCCTTTTTTCAAGTACATAGCTTAACTCCAACTTCGGCTGCTTCTAAATATCACAGCCTGTGCGTATATCACCAGATTCAGCAATGGCTTGGGAACGATTCGAATCCAACTGAATGGGGCTGGAAACTTGTGTCAAACATTCTTTGTCCTCTCAAAACCGATCTAGCCCCGGCTCCTGATGCACTACTTAAAGTAATTACATGTAATTGTTAAAACTTTGATAGCAGGAGATGTAACTGCCGTAAACAAGGCCTATCTTGCTCTGTTGGTTGCGGTGAATGCATAGGAGTCTCTTGTGCTAATTCCTCATTTGACAATAATATGGAATATGATGAAAACGAAAAACTTTAGTGCAAAATTAGAATATGACTGTATCGATTCAGATGTAATTTCATTAACTTTGATAAATGTATATTTAAAAAATGGCACTCGTTTTGAATATCTTCATAGAGCTAGAGCTGTGAAGGATTATGGACTTATTATTTCAAATTGCATAAAAGCCGAAGGCTTGAAATACGCCATTATCCTTCATACCTCCATAAAGATAGTCAAAACGAATATCATTTCTTAAATATATGCATATCATTGATGAAGACATATATTTTTAACAAATAAAAAGCTCTAATTTGGGTACTAGGCGATTATACAGCATACTGCTATCGAAGTCGAGGAAACAGTAAATGTCAACGATTACCAGTTTTTGTGCATTAGACGCGCGTTTCGGGTAAAATAACCCTCATCAGGTCATTTTATAACTAAATATTGAACAAGGTTACATGTTTATTAAGGCCAATTTTTGCTTAAATACTAAACAATTTAATGAGTTTTTTTTCAAAATCAAGTTGTGAGTTAGTGTAGAAAAATGGATTTTAATGTTTAACTTGTATTGACACGTCAAAATTTTCATGCAAAATATGGTATCCAGAGTTATTTCCCTAAACAAACTTAGCCTCAAATAGTGTTTTTTTAAATTCTGTAACATAAGCGGTGTTGATCATATCAAACTTTCTAGTTACAATAATTGTATTTTAAATAATCAAATGATGCAAGGAAATTTTCAGATGTAACTTTTTTTTTTAGATCTTTAGACCAATCAAACATGCTATCTCGTTCAATTTTGTTTCACAAATTTAGCCTCAAGTACGTTTTGTCAAACCCAGCATCTTCAAAAATAACACTTACATTTCTTCAAACCTTATCTGCTACAATTATGTAAACCTGGACAATAAAATGATACAAGAAAATGTACCAGATGTGTGTTCTTGTTAGATTTATAGAAACCCCAAAATGCTATCTCGTTCATATTTGCTTTTTTAATTTAGCCATTTGGCATGTTCAGTAGTTTTTCAAAACCCATTTTGAAAAATTAGCAGTCAAATTTTTTCAATAAAAACTAGTAATAATAAATGTAACTTGGACAATCACATAATGCAAAAGAAATTGTCAAATAAATGTCACTGTTAGAATTTTTGACCCCGAAGTATGCGATCTCATCCAGTTTTGCTACATAAATTAAGCCTCAAATTGAGTTTTTTCTAACTTTGTAACTTAAAAATTAGTGGTCACATTTCTTTAATCCTTATTAGTTACAGCCAATGTAACTTGGACAATATTATAATGCAAGAAAATATGTTAGATATATGTTCCTGTGAGATTTTAGACGCCTCAATATGCTATCTCAGTCTAATTTGTCACAATTTTGGGTATGGTTATCAACTTAAAAAGGAAATTTTGCCATTTTCCCCTTATCAAAATCTTTGGGATTTTTATACGATATAGATAAAACATTTAAGAATGTCTTGATAATAAAATAAATTCTGTTGCAATTAGTTCTAGGTTCAAACCTTTTTTCTGCTAGATTGACAGGACTATGATGGCTTGTTTTACTAAAACAAAACTCGGACCTTAGGGATTGGTTCTTGAAAAAAAAACACTGCATCATATTTGTCAACATAAATGCGCTCTCTCTCTCTCTCTCTACATTTTTACGAATAGCTAAAACGAACATTTTACTTTACCGGTTAGAATTATAATTATTCCTAATAATTATTTTAAAAATAAAAACAATAAAAGAGTCGTGGGACTTCCACAAAATAATTTCGTGTTTTAACTCTCCATCAATGACAACTTTTTACAATAAAAACACGTATGTATTCTATCCCTACGTCAATGATTGGCGACTTCGTTTCCAGGAAGGCACAGCACGAAAATATGTGGTTACATACAAATAAAACATGAACAAGTTCTAAAAATATTCAAATTAGTTCAATATAGTAAATACTGATATATCATGGAACTGTATTATTCGTTTTTTAAAGTACTTGTGGTATTTACGAGTCCATACTGAGAAACAATTTAAATTGTTGTAAAACGTGCTAGTACGGTTTCTGATTGACTGGCGTTGAATGTCTTTGTCCGTAATTATGGGAAATACAGAATTACAAGATGTATAAATCATTACCGATCATTAAGAATTCGGCTTCACAACTTGAAGGAACTTTAACATTATTTGTTTGAGTTCATGTTTCCAAAATTTTATCCTTAGTCTAATAGCTATGGTTAAGAATTTGGCAAAGTATTTATCGTTGTGTCTGATTGCCCAGAGTTGTATGAAATTGACAATGTACAGGAAGTACATACGATGAAAAACAAGGTGAAAAACCAGAACATTATGAAATCAATAGCCGATGAAACTTCTTTCCAAGAAATATTCTGTGAAGATTCGCTGTCAGGCTCTTTCTTTTCAGGCAATTCTTCAACTTCTGTTTTTACACTGTTACATGTTTTTCCACGACATTTGCTGCAAGACTGACATTGAAAGAAGCGCACAATCTGTACAATTATCTTGTATATACGAAGCATCTGTGTACTTTCGTCCCTGCAATTAAGTCTAAGTTGCACTGAAGTTAAGATCACGGTCATTGTACCCACAGAGAGTTGTAAGATTAAGTATAAAGAAAGAAATGGTACTTGTTCTGAATTATCAGGCAAAGAATCGCTAACAATAGTCAGAAAAACGGCAAATGATAAAAACACCGTGATCGAATATCCCATTTTTTCTCCACTATCTGCTGGTAACATAAATACAAATAGATTTAAAACTGATAAAAATATAACAGGCATAATTATATTCAATACTATATACAGGGGTTTTCTTTTAAATTTTAACGAGAAAGATACTCTAGCTTCCTGTGAATCTAGGTCCGAAAACGAATTATGTTCAACAATGTCCCATTCTCCATTTTGAAACACCTGCAAATTTAAACCATTTGTTCCTGCGGTTATGTTTATCTCATCTATACTATGACTCCAAACGACAAACTTTAAAGTGCAATTCTGGTGGTCAAAAGGAAAATATTTTATATCTACGTCACATCTGGTTTCAAACACTTCAAATGGCATCCACACTACTGACCCATCAGACGACACTTGACATAGTACAAATTTGCTGCCTAACTCCTCTAGTTCTTTAAATCCGTTCTGAAGCGCCAGATCAGGCTTCCATATGTCTTGTTGGTTTATATACAACCGTTCAATACCACCATAGTTAGAAGGAGTCCATGTCAAATGTTGATCGACCCAATAAATAAACAAGAATCCTGTAACTGTCAATTTCTGTTGGACCTCGTCAAGTCCATTAAACCCAACTAGAGTAAAATCTACATAAATCAGCGTCACCTGTGATTGATTCAGTTGTGGTCGAACACGTTTGTCATAGTTTTGAGTTGTAAATAACTCCGTAAGAAGATCCTTAGTGTTATTGCTGGTTTGAGCAAAAACGACAAAGGGATAAATTAAAAGTAAAATTAGTGTAAGTTGGACCAATGAGTACACCATTTTACGTGATCAGATATATGTTACTAGATATGAATCTTACGATCAGAGTTTAAACATATATACAATCATCTGTGACATTTCATATATACATTAAATTAAACGTACATGTTTTGTAAATATTTTATATACATATATGTTTTTGACAATGGGATGTTAAAGCCGAAAACAAAACAGTCAATTTAATGGATAATGTGTAATAAATCAAAACCTTTCACCAGAAGTAATTACTTGTATATAAGCATTGTTACAATTATTGAGATCTTGTAAAAATATTGAAATAAATGACAATTTTAAATAGATTTTAAATAGTAATATTGGAAAATTTGTATCAAATCAAATAAGTTTCTATAATACCCATTTTATGTTACAGGGTGTTTAAAAGAATATTTGCCTTGACTGTATTGCATATTTAGGACTATTTTTATATAATGAAGTTGAAAATTATAGTAATGTCAATATATTGATAATATTTTGGCAAGAAATGACTATTTGGAGTAAATAAGCGAGTTTTTCCGTTTAAGGCATAACAACTATTCGCGAATAAAAAAAACTAAAAAAGATACAATGGAAAACATTAATTCTTAACTGAAAAATATAACATTTGAAACACACACACACACACACACACACACACACACACACACACACATATATATACCAGTATGTAAATCACACTGAAGAATATATGATAAAAAATTGGATTGCAACAATTTTATTTTCTAAGAAAGTTTAAAATCAAATTTTTGTGTTAATCGACATCACTAAAAGGTGTGAGACTTGCTGTTTAAAGCCGACTCATAATTGCAGCTTTTCAGCTATGCAGCGGGTTACTCAAACAAACTTGTAATGTGATGTGTAAAAAATCCCTTTGTAGGAACAAAGACAACACAAACCAGCACAATGTGTGTTACAGATTAGTGACCTTGACAAGGTACACATTGACTTTATTAAAATGTAATAAGAGATCAATTTATGTGAATGAGCTAGATGGGTAGGGTTACCACTAAGAATGCTGGCTTACATTTGTTATTCGACCCGGTAAACCCTATTTCTTTCGTCCTTTCGACGTCACTTTTAGACTTTAGAGCCGCAAGGCAATTTGCAATTATTGGAAAAAAAAGTTTCATGGAAACTACATGTATTTTAGAATCAAAACACTCTGAATTTTGTTTCATTCTGTACCAACAAACTATCTTTAAGACGTTAAGACGGATACCAACCAGCGACATTAATTTGATCTCTATGATTGTCAAGCGTATTTTTATTAAAACATTTAAGCCTTAAACCGGTCAACTCACATTTTTTTGGGTTAAATAAGATTTAATTTTAATTCCCTTGATATACCTACAAAATTATAATAATAATAATAATAATAATAATAATAATAATAATAAATAAAAACAATAATGATAACAGCAACATTGTTATTATTAATTTAGACCTAACCATGGTATTGTTGCATGTATTTAAGATTGTTTTTAAATCCACATATTTGTCGTTACATTGTGTAATGTTATAAAACCCTTTATTTTTGTAATTTCATTTTTTCATGTGTTTTCATATCTCAAGTAAGACTATATATTTTTTTTTCCAACCTTGATACAAGTCGGATATAAATAATTATTGTTTATTCAATGAAATTGATCTCAAGATTTTTTGAAAAAAGAAAAAAAAGAAATAGTAACTTCGTAGGTGGATATGTGATATTTGCACAAAAATGTATCTGTTAAATGACACTTTATGGCTAGTATAATTTCTGACATGAATTTAAGAAGACCTAGTCTTAATGTATATACTGCACCGAAAATAAAAATAATGAAAAAAATTATATAGACGTTTGATATATATCATTGAATTATCTCATGTATTGATGTATTAAACAATTTACATAAGAAGCAAAAAATTTTTGTTGAGCCTAGAATCGCCATAAGGCGAGACTTAGATGTTACTTTTCCGGTGTCATAGGCGGCGGTGGCTTGTCAAAATGTAAAAGTTTACGTTATAGTACTACTCTATCAAAAACTAACCAGGCGAGACATCTTAATCAGTGGAATTCTTGTTTTTTGAAATATTTTATTTAATGATACTTGAATTAACTTAATTGCGTTGTATTAACAAATACATTCTAAATCAATGAGCTAACGCCTTAACCTAAAGCCGTTCTTAAGTGCACACTAGTCCAAAAACAATCAAATGCGAGGCCATATTTACAGATGTGAAACAAAAATTTAGTAAGCTAATAATTGATTAAAGATCATTGAAGATCATGGAGGAAGATTTTTCTTCTTGTATTCAGATATTAAACAACAATTCAACACAAGGGTTGATGACATGGCCCCAATATTTTACTTAGACATACCTGTCAGTGATCTACACCACGAAAAAACCACATTTAAGTGAAAAGTTAAGAATGTTTAAGAACACTCTTTAAATTTAAAGAAAAAGAAAAAAATCTAGACCGTGTTTCAGTTCTTCTAGAAGCATATGATTTCATTATTATCTGAATTTTAATTGGTATCATTTCTAGTGTTATTTCTAATACCAATATGCCTTGAATCGGCGTATTACAACAACAACAACAACAAATCAATTTTTATATCTAAACAATTCATTATACTACTTTTGGGTATTATTTTCTGTATAGTGTTTGTAAAAAGAAATGTGAAATTTAATTAAAAATAAACTTGAATATTCTAAAACATTAATTAATTAAATTACATTCAAAATAACAAAACAATTAAAAAACATTTTTTTTGATAAAATATTAAGTTCCAGAACCATGTAATTAGTGATTTCCTCCTCCTTATTATTATTATTATTATTATTATTATTTTTTTTTTTTTTTTTTTTTTTTGTCTTTTGTTGTTTTAAGAATTCAACCAGCCAAGTTAAGTCATGCCAGATTTGTAATATCAAATTATTTAGACAAAAATGATAAAAATAACTCATTTTAAACTCAAAATAATAATAACCAAAATTAAAATCTAAATACATATTCAGGAATAGTCTTTGTGTAATTTTTTTACAGTTAAATTCATCATTGTCATTTTATATATATATATATAAAAAAAACCAAAATTATATTTAAAGCTTTCATTATGTCGTATACGATTTTTTTTATATTAAGATGTTCCAAAAAAAGATAGTTTGCTAAATTGTTTATTTACATGTAGAAGCATCGACAATTTTTTTGCCCTTTTGCAAAAATTATTTTGTAGATGGTTTTATTTTTACGAAGGATTTGCGACTCTTAATGGAATGTAAGCACACTGATTTACAATGTCTCATAATTCACAGACAAAACACAATCCGGTTTGATATTAGGTTTGTCACCAATTCAATTATTATACAACTACATATTTATAATACAGTCAACGAAAGCGAAATTAAAAATAAGTACTTCAAAATGTATTGTTATTAATTCAACCATTTCACTTGTTCAAAAGTCGAAAGAACAACAGCAGACTTAAAGATTAGATTGTTAAAAGTAAGAAATTAAAAAAAAAAAATCTCTCCAAAGGCTATTTAAAAGATTTTATATCTTTTTTAACCACGTCATTTCAATTTTTTGATTTCAAGCCCATATTTTTTTTAAAAGTTGGACTGGTAAAATTTCAATCTTTTCTTTGTCCAAAAAGTTATATTCCCGTCTTGAGTTATAATATAAAGATTAAACAAAACAAAGAGTAAAGAAAAATATATGCCTACTCCAATTCCAACAGTGTCAAGATCTTAAAATCTGGTGTAAATAAACGTATTTACGTTACACAATATAATAATAATAATAATTATTATTATTATTATTATTATTATTATTATTATTATTATTATTATTATTATTATTATTATTATCTGGATTTATATGATAAAAAGTTGATAAATGATACAAGAATCAGGATTTTTTTAAATATAGGTACAACTGTTTTGTTTAATAAACATTCATTTTCTGTTGTCATGAACTACATTTGTGGGGTTTAGGATAATGCTTATTTAAATAATAGCTCAACCGTTACAGTGACTTTATATAATCACACCAAACAAAACGAAAATTACATGTAGGAGTTAAATGCATAGTACTTAGACATGAAAATAGCTTTTAAAATGTCATTCAAATTGAATTTAATCTTTTATCAATTTTCGTTACAAATTGTCTCAGTATTTTGTCAAAGCTCTTCATTCTACCAACCCTACAACGCAAACATTTCAATAGGAGTTCCGTTAACCAAGAAGATAACAGTGTTTAGCTAATCTTGTCTTGACTATTTAATCTTAATCAAGGATTAGCATAATACTTCTATTTTAGAATGATCAATCATCTTTTGGTTATTTAGTCTGGAATGTTGCTTACCTGACTATTTACCTGCTATTCAAATCTGAAAAAAAAAACGCACATGAAAAAGATTTACAAAATCTCGATAGTTACTTAAATTTATGTTTCATGGAGTGATCATTCACGCTAAGATATATTTTTTTCACAACAGATGCAATATTGACTCTTTTTAAAATTGAATTTGATATAAACAAAATTGAAAATTTTGCACATATTTCACTCTTGAATTTAGTCTTTGTGTTTTTTCAATATAAATTATTTTTCACTATCTTACACTTCTTTTTAAATACAACTCCTTGCACATTGTTCATAGTTTAAAAGATATTCTTCTAAACAAAATTGAGAAACTCTCTAGGCCTAATAATTTTTTTTGCGTTTGGGCAATTTTTCGTAAAATATATCATTTCTTAAAAAAAAAAAAAAAAAAAAAAATTAAAAAATTAAAAAAAAAAAAAAAAAAAAAGAAAAAAAAAAAAAAAAAAAAAGAAATCTAAATCAATTAACGTTTTGAAGTGTATTATAAATTCCTATAAGCTCTTTTATCCCTTATCGAACAAAGTCCGTATGTGTCGCCCACTAAGTTATTTATTAATTTGACAGACCTTATTGGTTCGCTAGTACGTGTCAGTATAGTTGTGAGTGTTCTATGATGTCTGTTAGTGACATCATGATCTAGTTAACAAGTGTAATCTAAAGGTCGCCAAAAATGCATTATAAGAATCATTTTCGACACTTGAACAGGTGTTTAGATTTATCCTTAAGATAGATATAAAAATGTCTCGTCACGAGTAGCTGAAAAATTTCTGAAATGACGTAAATCAACATTCGACCAACTAGACAATCTTAATATTATAATCTACTCAATCATTAAAAAACGTTAACAATCAGCTTAATATAAAAATACAAAAATATATTAATATGACTAAAACAGAAACGTTATTTCCGATAGAAAAAAAAGAAACCTGTTACATGAATTAACAAATAGAAAGTGGGGTTTTACATCCCAGTCAAGAATATTTCACTTATATCGACGCCACCAGCTACTGATGAAGTGCCAGAAATTTTGACCTTTGCAGTGCGCTTAAGGCAATGTGCAGGGGGGCTCTTTGACGTGCCCCGCCTACCGTAAAACGAGGCATCGGATTTAAAGGTCTCGTCCGAAGGACCCAGTGACTTTCATTTTAAATGCCAAGTGCTTGGCGAAAAAACGGTTTCTACCGATTTTCAAGTCTTGTCAGACCCGATAGGGAGTTTGCACCTCCCAACTCCCACTTACAAAGCGATCACTCTACCAAATTAGCTACCGCAGTGGTTATAAAATATAAAGAATAACAGCAGCACACATTTGGAAAAAACATTTACTTATCTTTCCTTGTTACTAAGATGATGTATTCATTTTAGTGTGTGTGTGTGTGTGTGTGTGTGTGTGTGTGTGTGTGTGTGCATTAACTAATTTTGGATTACGCTTTTAAGGCTACACTCATAAACCCTCGTGAGCCATGCATCCATTGTATTACTTCTTTTGGAATCTTTCTAGACCAATTACGTATATCGGTTAACAATAGTTAACGTCGTCACTATAGTGCTGCGTTTTTACGTCATGGGTTTGTTTGAGGCACGATACCTAGTCATTTGTTTTGTTTTCGTTAACCGTCGAAAAGGAAGGAAAATAAATGCTTATTATGTAGATTCAAATAATAACGTTAGTAAATGTTTGAATGAAAGGTTACTTTAAAAGCCTACTTGAATGGTGCCACTGCGGTAGCTCAGTTGGTAGAGTGCTCGCTCCGTAAGTGGAAGACTTGAAAGTGGGTAGTGACTGTTCTTTCGCCAAGCACTCGGCATTACGAAATGAAAGTCACGGTTCTTTCGGATGGGATCTTAAAATAAACGAGGTTTCGTGTCATGGCAGGCATGGCACGATAAAGAACCCTGCTGTATAATGCCATTAGTGCAACGCACAGGCATAATTTCTGCACTTTCGCCTATAGCTGGCGACGTTTCGATAAAATGAAATATTCTTGACTGGGACGTTAAACACCATTATTCAACTCAACTCCTACTTGAATGAACTTTGTTTGTTTTTACTTCCAATTTACTCTTCTGCTATCGGAGAATTAAAAAGAATGCAGAAAATGAAAAATTTATACTAAATTCCGATGGCGAACAAAAATAATGTTATTTGCACTTTTTCGTGACTAAGTTCATTGCAACTTTTCAATTATTATTAAAGTACATGTACATAGCATAAAAAACACAATCTCCCGTGATAAGGAAATTAAAACATACTCAATAATTACTTTCTCGAGGGAAAATTCTGGTCATGTTTCAGTTACAAGTTACAAGTATTTTTTTAAAAAAAAATACAAGATTTCAGTTTCTTTTAAATATATTTATAACATAATTTTGTTTTCTAAGTCTCTTTTAAGAAGCAGACATGTAAAAACTAACTTATAATATTTAATACGTTATGACTATTAAGGTAGTTCTTTTCGCATTCGAAGCTATTGATAGTATATATTATTGCATAGAACTGTCGTAAAACCATTGAGTCTGAATTCATTCAAGTCATTGTGAAATAACTAAGAAATAATTGAGAAAGAAATAAGGGACGCTATTTGTGATGCAGGAAGACGAATGGTAATGAAATTATTTTTTTAGAGATAGCCTAATGTTTGGCCAATGATTTTGGTTGAACAAAATTTACGTTTTTAGGCATGTGATAGAGCGTTGCAATTCGTTCTACATGTACAGGTATAATCTGGACGTTTGTCACCTTGCAACCATCGAAATCGTAGGAAATTCACCACATTAATTCACCAGAATAAACAGGAACCGTTTTATTCTAAGATAATGATGATTATATTATTATTATTATTTAAATTATTATTATTATTATTATTATTATTATTATTACATGTATTATTATTATTATTATTATTATTATATTTATTATTATTATATTATTATTATTATTATATTATTATTATTATTATTATTATTATTATTACATGCATTATTATTATTATTTATTTATTTATTTATTTATCATTATTATTATTACATGTATTATTATTATTATTATTATTATTATTATTATTATTATTATTATTATTAACCGTTATGTTTATCATATTCAGCATAAAATGTTATATTTTGTAGGCAAAGTGTGATGACACCTAATTATATTACACACAAGTGATTAAAGATTAAATTTTATTTATTTGGTAAGAAACAGAATTTAAAAACAAATCCGTATAAAACAGAAAATTTTTAGTACAAATGTACAAAAAAAAATCTCATATTAAGACAATGTCAGATTTAAAAAAAATCAGATTCCCAACCGACCCATGCCAGAACAAATTCAGATTCCCAACCCATTTAGACGTGACCCATGCCAGAACAAATTCAGATTCCTAACCCATTTAGACATGACCCATGGCAGAAAAAATTGAATTTTATTCCATTAAAACCATTAACGTATTAAGATGATTGAACAACATAATCAGAAAATAGGGTCCAGCTTTGTGAGCCGCTATCTTTCTAACTTTTTGACCCTAATACTGCCATGTTAATGTGCAAACACTAAAAAAATATAATTGTCAAATCACACTATTTACGTTGGGTGTTAAATCCATATGTTACTCTAAGGGAGGTAATCGAGTCAGTGCCAAACATACATGTTATACATGTCATATACCCAGAAATTTTATTTGGTAAAACACGTACAATATTGTGTTTTTATGGGGTTAGCTATAAGGTATGAAAGCAATAATACACATGTACATCAACCGTAACAGCTTTAAGTACATTTACGTGTATCTTATTAAATACATAAATAAAAAGAAATAAAATAGGAAAAGTTAAATTTTATTGTTTATTTTCATTGCATATAAAAGAACACAATGTTTGGTTCGCAATATATTTATTTGAAATTCTTTTGAACAGGTTGAATCACCGAGACACGAACGCGTGATTTTGGACTTGATTTCCAAATATTTTAAAACTATTCATTATTGTATGTAAGTCAGATATCAACTTCGCTGTCGGTGTATGGTTTTACTAACCTGGGCACGTGCAACGTTGTGTATACCGAGGCGCGATATAGTCTTTGCTAGGTTGGTTTCCAACATGAACACCTACTAAACAAAAGGCAGGTAGGTGTTCATGCTGGATACCAACCTCGTCAGGCTTCTATGGTTCTTTTGTGAAAAACAAAGGAATCTCATAGAACGCACGTGCGGCGTACAGCAATTGAATCAATAGTGCATAATCCTGAAAGTATACTGAACATTAAATACAACTTTTAAAACGAGAGAGAGAGAGAGAGAGAGAGAGAGAGAGAGAGAGAGAGAGAGAGAGAGAGTTGAGTAATGGTGTTTAACGTCCAAGTCAAGAATATTTCACTTATATCGAGACGTCGCCAGCTATAGGCGAAAGTGCAGAAATTTTACCTGTGCGTTGCGCTGATGGCACTATACGGCAGGGTTCTTATCGTGCCAACCTGCCGCGACACTGGACCTCGTTTATTTTCAGTTCCCATCCGAACGAACCATGACTTTCATTTCGTTATGCCGAGTTCTTGGCGAAAGGACAGTCACTACCCACTTTCAAGTTTTGGGTTAGATCCGACCGGGGTTCGAACCCACGACCTTCCACTTACGGAGCGAACACTCTGTCCACTGAGCTACAGAGTGGTACAATGAGAGAGAGAGAGAGAGAGAGAGAGAGAGAGAGAGAGAGAGAGAGAGGACACTGTGAAGCAATTTCTTATGATGGCATTTCTGGTCTTTGATGTAATTATGTACATGATATTAAACTAATGCACATGATATTTTTATTACTAATTATGATATTCTGATTCCATGGGCGGCTGCGTAGCTCAGTCGGTAGTTTTCCGCTAGAATCCCCCAGCCAACCAACAACATTAGCCACCCACATAAACACACACACACACACACACACACACACACACACACACACACACACACATTAAATTTTCCTGTAAAGTTTTTCCATCATAAAAATGTTACTAAAATGTTATTTAGAAACAATAAGAAAAGTTTACAAATTACCTTCTTCAAACTCATTCCGAACTGCTTTAATATAAGATGGACCGCCTTCGTTCAAATTTCAGAAATGTCAACCGCACTTTCTTGTATTTCCAAAATGTCTGATTTTCTTCATCACGATAGCTTATTCCCTTAAGGATTATGTTCAGTGCAAATATGGTCATTTTTAAAAAAAAATAAAATATGTTTTTCCTTCAATAGAAATAGTTAAAGTTATATATCAAAATGTTCGTCTCAATAAGTTCTTTCTTTATCTGCACACAAAATGACACATTTTGTCCATATAACTGAGCTCTTCTTACCTAAAGTGTCAAATTAAGAAAAACAGTCCACGTCTTCAAAACTTTGATAAATCTATAAAAAAACAAAAAGTACCTAAATATTAGGACATACAGGAGTGCATGGGACTGAAATATAAAAACAAATCTATACCTAAAGTGTCATGAAAATGTATCAAATATATGATACTTGTAAAACACTGGAGGCCATATTGACTTAACAACAAGAAAGATAAGTCTATTGGGACTACTTTATTGAAAAAGTATGGAAGCCCATAAATGTTGAGTTGCACAAGAGTTGCATAAGAAACATGTTTGGAAGGAAATGCATACATAATTGAATGTGATAGTATTAATTGTGCATTTCTTTGGTATATCCAAACAATGTAATTGAAATATTTCAAATATGGATCGAATAAAGTTATCATCAACAAATGCAGTGACAGAAACCAAATTAAATATATTGAAAGAATAAATATCTTCATGAAATGCAATTTAAATGAAATATATTTTATGGTAAGAAATGGATTGTTAATCATGAATCATTTCATGAATAATGAAATTTATCTGAAATTAAAACAATACACAATTTTTTTACAAGGTATTCCACAATAATTTCAAAAGTGCCAAAAATTGTCATTATCAGTTTATACATTGTACATTTCTGAACAAATTAAATTTTGAATTCATTTCAAAACAAATTAAATTCTGAATTTATTTCCCATTTCTCAACCAATTAATTTTGAATAACATGTTCAGAAGATCTGCATGTGTATGAAACAATTAGATACACACATAAACAAATATTTTTCAGTGCAGTTTAACATTTCATGAACAAGTATGAACACAACCTATGGGGGAATTACTATGAGTTCTGCCAAATACATTGTCTTTATGTTAAAGTTAAACAAAACATTAAAAGTAACGTATTTTGTATCTTAAGTTATTATTTTGCCAACATGTTCTTTTTTGAGTGCACTGAAATAAAAATCTTAAACAATGACGAAAAAAGTTTTGTTTAAGTTGTGAAATAAAGTACATCTATACCGGTACACAAAAATTTAAAATTTATACAGATTGAATTTCACATAGATAAAGCTTAATATGTTTAATTGTTTTGCTGATCCATAATGAAAAAAATATGATTTATCACTTACTAAACATCAATAAACTTAAGAGAAGCAGACTGATAATCTTCATACAAATGATCTACACTATAGACTTCATCTTCTCCATCATACAAAACATCATATACAGCATCGGGATTACCATCTCTACCACTTGAAATGCCTGTAACTGTTCCAGTATACCACTTTTTTACATCCTTAATTTCATCTTCAATCCACTCATGGGCTATTCTTCTGCCAACAAACTTAACCTTTAACTGTCTTTGGGGTCTAAATAGAGATATATTATAACAGAAAATGAAAGTGGTGCAATCATCTGTATGTATGTACTTGTTCTAGCAAACTGTTCAAAATAAATACTATTAGTGCAAAGGACATACAAACAACAATTGTATGAACATGCATGATGCCATAATCATACAGCATTCATGTATACAGTAAATATATTACAGCAATTGTGGTGGGTATAAGCACCTACTTGGGCTAGATTATTTATGCATAGCATAAAGTTACATTTGACAGGTATTGATCCAAGCCAGGAGACCTTAACCATTCTGGAAACCAGTTAGAACTTGCAAGAGGAAGTTCACAATTATGCTAGAATTATTTTGCAAATCAAGGGTTGTTTGCCAATAAATTTGTATTTAGATGTCATATGTAAAGTTGAAAAATATTCCACAGTATGTTGTATGTTTTATCTGATATATAAAATTAAACAATAATTGAATAAAAACTGTTAAAAATCAAGGATTTAATTCTTTTATCTCTTCTATGGAAAAACTGTATTTTAATTATGAACTCTGTGTGTGTGTGTGTGTGTGTGTGTGTGTGTGTGTGTGTGTGTGTGGACAGTGCATATTTTGAACATATTAAATGAATATACCTTATTTTAGGATCTGTAGCAGAAACAGTAGATTTAAAGGTAATTGTGCTAGTAGGGTGAATGTTGTCAACAGCATCAATATGTGGGTCTGAGGTTGAACCACTGTCTCTATCTCTCTTATTCTTACTGGTTTTTACTGTCTTTGCTTTTTCCTCTTTAAACTGAAATTATACAACAAATATTTTATTTAGATTTGAAGAAATCTCTCTTCAGAATATTATTAATTAAACCTGTATATATGAGTTGCAAATATAAAGAATTTAAGATCTACCATCAGTACTGCTGAATACTGGGTGCTCATTTCTGTAGATTTATCCACAGACTTCATGTTTTCTTTTGTATCTGCAGATTTACGGATAGACATCCAAATTTGTGGATTTATTAGAAATTGAATTTTTAACTTAAAGTCATATACTTGCCTCTGGCAGGGATTAAAGATTGCATGTTACCTTTAATTTACCGAATTTGAATTTGCCAATCTTATAATTACCATTGATTAACACTCTTAGGCATGTTAATTAGATAATAATGCATTTTGCTCAGTTAAGTACATTTAATAAATTTACATACAGGTATAATACTATTTTTCATTGTGCAGATTTTTGCAACATCTGCAAATATTTTTAAGTATTTAGAATAACTGGCATTAAAATTCACTGGTCTTTGTAAGCATGTGACTGTTATAAAGAGGTTGTCTTTATGCAGATTTCAGTAAACATTATTATATTATTAGAGTATTTATTTAAAAACCTATATCATTACACCGTTCACAGGAAAAGCCAGAAAGAAAAATACAGAGTACCTATAGCTCTGTCTTCATTGATAGATGGAGGGTGGGGTGGGAGTGTGGTAGACTTAAATTTAAAAACAAAAAGATTTCATTGTTGATGCAAAATTCATGCTGTTATTAATTCACACTAATAACCTATCTATAGACATTTACCCAATTTCCAGGTTCTCTAATTCCTGACAGAGTGTTGATTGATGGTGCTACTAATTCTGGTAGAATTGCCTTTAAATAAAATGCTGAAATTTTTGGTAGCATTGTTTTAAACCATAAATCCTCATTCCTGTATATCCTTTCAATATGTAGCTGGTATGGTTTTTCTGTCCTCACAACAAAATCAAGCCATGGCAATTTTGTTATGTTCAGCTGGCCTTGTACCTGATAATAATACTGGTGCTGATGTTTCAGATGTAATCTATTATTTATAAATTGCAAACAAAAATCTTTTCTTCTTGCAGCCTCATTCAAAGTTTCTATCTTATTATGTAGTAAATTCTTTATTTCCAGCAATCCAATCTCACCTAATTTGTTGATGACTTTCCCATCTGGACTTGCTGCTAAAAACGGTTTATCTTCATATATTATTAGTCCAACAGATTGTACAGTAACTGGGTCATTTTCCTCTTCCTTTCTAGATGTAAATTCCTTAATTGTGATTATTTCATCATTTAATCCTTTCCTTGTATATTTATTTCCTTTAAAAGATGGATATACGAGTTGTTTCACTAGCTTTTCTACTTTGATGTTAGGGTTTCTTCTAATTACAAGTCCAAAATTTGATGCTGTTAATCTTTTTTTTTCTTTCATCCTTCCAAACTGCTGTTGCTGATTGTTTACGAGTTGTTTGTTCAATTGCCTTTATTTTCTCCTTATTTAAATTGATATATGTTGTTAAATATTTTGCCTTTAATTCCCCCATTTTCGTATCATTGATATTTATTACAGCTTCTAGGGCCTCTGAACCATATTCTTTCTTTGCTTTTTTAGTTGTTGACTCTTGTATCCCCTTCATTTTTCTATCCCACCTACGTTTCCTGTTTCCTGTTCTTTTCTGTGACTGTTTTGAGAGTGTTAGTGCCTGATCTCTGACTTCATATGTTCGTTTAAAAAATTTACCTGCAGCTGTAGATGTTGTCTTTTCCCATACTTTTGTGGCCCACTGAGGACCCATGTTTTTGCGAAGTGCTCCCTCATAACATCGAGCATGCCAAGAACCACGGTTGCAGCGGTTGTACAACTTGCCTCCATCAAATTTTGACCTGATTGCCATCCAAGATTCTGCCAGGTTGGTAGTAAAATTGCCAAATAAACGGGTACATTTCAAGGCCACTCGATCTAGTAATGTGCTGATATCTCTGATCATGATGGTATCTAGAATGCTGTTGACATTGCAATTCCCTCTTGATTCTTCTTCCTTATCTATATCTTTTGTTTCCTTCCATATCTCATACTCTCTGTCCATAACATCTGGTATATTATCACTCTGATTTTCTTCATCCTCCTCCTGTTGTTTCTTGGTTGATATAGTCTCATCTTTGCTGCTGTTGTCTGCATCATTAGGCTTGACCTTACACAATTTGAATGGTTTCCAAAAACATGATGTACTGAATTCCTTATATCTTTTTCTAATTTAAAAATTGCCTTATATCTATCATCTTCCTGTGATCGTAAACGGATTGAACATCTTACTGCACTTACTATTTTTACTCTGACTGCTTTTGTTAACCTGCCTTTACCCTTACAATTTTCCTGAACTAGCTTTTCTAAATTACTTCTAAGACACTTGCAAACATGATTGGCACATTCAAGCTTCTGTACCCGTTTACCCCATGGAACATTTTCTTGGATTCTGGCATATATTGAAGAGTCTCCATCTGCTATTAAATAAGTGTATCTCAAGCCATGGACCTTTTCTGCCTTTTCGAATCCTTCAACTATTACATCTGCTTCCATGGCTTGAGAACTCTGGGACCAGTTTTTGAAACACTTGTGTGGTCTTGGATTGACATGGCTTGTTTCTGCTCTGGTACATATGTAACAATGTTTATTTCTAATACCAATATGTAGAAGCTTTCAAGTTTCTGCACCCTAACACCACCTAAAGCATTGTATGTGTGCTTATGAGAGCGCTTGCTCCACCCGCCATCAGCCACAACTGTAATGCAGGGAACACCTTGGTCAAAGTTACCTTTCCTGATTGCGATGGTTCGTTCTTCAGCTCCAGCAGCAAGTAAATCTTCTTCAACACAATCCTGCCGTACCTCTCCAATTTCTTCCTCAATTGTTGAAAATGTATTTTGGGACATTCCTGGGCAGTTCATTGTTCCCATTAATTCATTTAAATTTGAAACACCACTTCCTGTAACCATTGAACCCCAAACAGATCTTATGTTGATGTCGTAGTGATTAGAGTTTTTCATGGGCAACTGTGGGCTGGTCTCAAAACGAAAGGTTTGTCTACACCCCTGGCATTCTGCAGACAAGTCACTTGCAAGTCCATTTGTCCGGATTTCCTTCAAAAATTTTATTGGAGGTAATGATGGCAATTTCCTCAAAACAGGAGCATGTTTACAAATAAGAATATGGGATGTGACTGTTGTTATAAATTATTGTAAAAGCTTCAAACTAATGACTCTATAACCATCAATGTACTGGGATTTAATGCGCTCCAGTCTGAATTTTAGTCCACATCCATTGGCCAATGGTAGTTTTTCAATACAATATACATCGTTGAGTTCATGGGAATTTTCAAGAAAAAGTTTACATGACAGTTTACGCTTTCTTTTCTGTCTGAAACTGTATTTGCATAGCAATCTCTGTCTCAAACTAGCAGTTTCAGATGCACATGTGGCTTGGAATTTAATTTTTTGGGGAATTTTCCGTCCCCTTATTAATTTTCTATGGGAAGAATATTTACCACCACCAATACCAAACGTTTTACGTAATTTCTTGTTTCTTTTGTTTGCCATTATGCGGTGCTACCAAAACTTCAATACTGCATGACCAGTATGATCTACCATATTTTGTTTACCGTTTTACACGGGGAAAAACGTTTGCTTTTACGAATTTTTTTTTAATTATGAGAAGTATAGGGCCACAATATCATATGAAAATTATACTTTTTATAAAAACAATCAAATTTATGAAATAAAATAAATTTTTTTGAATCAGTGCAATGTGACGTCGACAGTTGTCAACAACGTGTAGTTATTACCAATTATTCAATATAATACCTGTAAACATTGTGATCGGTGAAATCGGTGGCTTCAGTCATCATTCGTCATCCATACACAATTCATTCGATGCACATCTGTCCCAATATATTAATTATCATTCACGATAAATGTTGATGTTCTTAATATTTTCGGTTTTGGTGGGTAAATTGCAACTTCCTGCTGTATGTTACGGAAGACGTCACCCTAAAAAATAGTTCCACAAATAATAAAATAACTTTCGACAGTCAAAACTTTAAGATAAAATGTTGTTATTTTCTTTAACATTTCTAGTATTCTACTTATTCTATATGAAGAGGACTAATTTTAAACAATATTTTATTATTTTAATGAAAAAGCATGTTGTAATATTCATACGCTGCAAATGGCCGACACGAGGAAGATGTAAACAATTTCACTGAAAGATGAAATATACAGTAACATGATCTCCGTACACCGATTATTCAAATTCAAATATTTTTTGACCTATTTAGGCTTGAATTTTCAATTTAAACATATCACGTGTCTCAGTCTTGCATAATTTCAACAAAATAAACCCATAAAATTTGTATCGCAACGCATTTTTCACCATGTGAATTCGCCATTTCCACCCCAAGCAATTGAAAATGGTCAGTATTTTTTCTTTAATTTAATGTGTTTTAAAAAATTCGCTTTCCCATGCACTGTCCCTAACATTTATTTTTCAAAAATGATACTTAATTGTTTGAGAAATATATTCCCGATGTGTTTGACTGTTTTTCCAGAATGCTTGATTTTTATAGAGATATACTGTGATTTCTACCCAAAACCAGTGATTTAAATTATGACATATGCCAATACATTCAGTGTAATAGAATGTTATTATTAAGTGATATTACATTTCTTTCTATTTCGTTTTTAATAGTTATCAAGCAAACATTTCATACAGACAGTTTGCACCTCTGATAATCCTTAAAAGGAAGCTCGTGCTATCTATGAAAATGAATAATGAGTACTAGTATTAGTCAATCTGTCAGAGCTCCGTATTTTGGGGTGATTCGTAAGGGGTAATCGGGTACATTCATTAAAAAACCATTTTATTTCACAATTTTAATACCAAATGCTCAAAAAACATATATCTTTTTGTAGATTAAATTATGTGAACCATCACAATTAAAAATGTGAGAAAAGCAATAACTTGGTTTGTAAGTCGGATATTGACCTCGTTGATCGGAGTGCAAGAATTTAAGAAACCTGTCCTCGTGTTGCAACACCTCGAGCCCTACGGGCTCTCGGTATAACGTTCGCACGAGGACAAGTTTCTTAAATTCATGCACACCTCCAATTCGGTCAATACCCTATTCATACAGTATAGTTGTGTTTATCTAAACGTATCAGAAACCCTCTGCAGATCCAAGATGGGCAACAAATAATTTTAATATCGGATAAATGGTGATATATCATGTCAATTAAGTACGCGGATCAAGAACACTAATAAATACTGAAAATAAAGTGGTGTTTATCCATATAGGTCAAAATTTGGTCATTAAATGGACTAAATGGACCCTGTTCACAAATGATAACATGTAGCTAAAAACCATATTTTAACCTACATTTATTCATCTTTCTATGACGATTAAAATAACTAACAATTCACAATTAGCAACATCCAGGCAAAGTTTAAATAGAAGCCTAAAATTCAGAATAAAACAAAAATGATATGTCTTTCACTTTAATTTTTGTTGGTTTGGGCTCCAGCGGAGCCAAAACTCACTATGTCACGGTTTTGTTTGAACTCAAGGTGATTATCATGTCAATTTACGGCCGTTGCACTTCTACTCGAGGAAAATGCGCCCTGGTAAAGTAAGACTAATTACACATTTATTTCTTTGCTTTCATAAATTCAGTCTTTGTGAAGTTATATCTGTATAACGCACGTAAATAAACAACAAATCATCTAACAGTTTTGGATTTGACGTCTCACCGCTGCAATCAATTTTGCTTGTATGATATCCTTCCCTACGGAATGATTATCAACAGAGGATGGGATCATCAACCAATTACTTTGCACTTTCTCGATATTTTTAAAAAAATTCTTCGTTATTAACATAAGAAAATGAAAGTTTATATTCTCAATTTATGCAAAGTATGTCGCATATAATAGGCAATGTGTCTAGAACTATTTTTGTAAGCGCGCATGAAATCGTCTTACGAACTACTTGCTCACGAGTTGCAGATAGATTTAATCTGAGTGGTGTCCCCTTTTTGTTAGATACATGTGCATTTACAAATAAGCAGTAGGGTAACTTTTAGAACTTAATCAATGTAGCGAATGGATTAAATCTCCATCGTTGACCACTGGAGCTCGTATTTACAAAACCTTAGAAAAATTTAATACTACGATAAAACCCACGAAAAACAACGTTTTGTAAATACGTAAATAGAGCCCCTGTGTGTTGACCTGAAAAGCGAACGTTGTGAAATGTGTATTGATTTCATGTTGATGCAAAAACAGTGTAGTTTTTTGTATGGTAAATTGTAATATTTGTGAGTATTATCCTTGATTATCGTGCTATTTTTTCAGGGATTACAATCACTCCGATTTTGTCTTAAAAACCTCTGCCATTGTTACCTAATACTTCAGGGCCGTTTGTGGAAATTTTTTTGTATATGTGTGTGAGCAGAATTTGGGCATCCCTCCGGGAAATTTGAGACGCAAGTGGCTTATTTGGGTGCATTTGTTATTTTTATTCGATTCACACGCTTACCCGGAAACTCACGCAATATAAGCCACTGAACAGCCGAGCTGTTTGTACACAAATTTTCAATGACAAGAACTATCTGAACATCGATTGATATGGTACAAGTGCAATTCTTACAACTGAGAAGTGGTATATAGACCTTAAAGTGAAGTGGAGAGACAGCAGAGAAATTGGTCGGTTTAGTGCACTGGGAAATTATACACAAAGTTCCTGTGTTCACCTATCGATTAGGCTGGAAATCAAGCCTCTAGTAACGGCTTTTATATTCTTACGTGGGCGTTTGTAACGGCACAAGTCAATATAAAAACCTTTACTAGGGGTGCAGGTCAGGTAGACCCCCCTACTCCAGTCAAAAACCAACCAACCATTCCGCCACCCCCCCCCCCACCCCGGTATAAATCCTGTGCTCTTCGCTATGAAAACATTTTTCCCCAAGAACAATTTCGTGAGTGTGTGGCAGTAACTTTCTTACTTGCCCCACCTAAGAAACAAACCCTGTGTGCATTGATGTGTGCATTGATGAGAGTCGAGTGTCAAATCCACTGGGGACCTCCTCCCGCATTACATAATGTAAAAGATTAAAATCACAATATCCAAACAGTGAGATAGTTAATATTCTATTATTGTCCAAGAATTGACCCCTAATTAAGACATATATATATATATATATAAATATATATATATATATATATATCGTTTTCTCAACAATTAGAATTAAGAAAGTAATGTTACTTAAATAAAAGACCAAAGGCTAATCAATGTTAAAACTCATTTTTCTGTGGAAAGAAAAGTTCTCTGACAATTGTGGAAGTTGTGAGAAAGCCATGAAAAAATTTGATTTTAAATGTGTTAGAAAACATAGTGTTAATTCAACAGTTTAACAGTTTGGTAATATTTGGTAACAACTTGCGAAAAAAAAAAATAATAATAAAAAAAAAAATAAAAAAAATCAGTTTTCTTTTTGATGAGCTCATGAACCAGAAAAAAATTGAAATTCAATTCTTAAATAAAAAGAACAACACTTATACAAACAAAGCAAACATGTTTGATGATATTTGAAAAATCTCTAACTGGGGAATGGGCAAATGTGAGAAAGTTTACATTTAATACTAGTGACAGCTCCTTACTGGTATTAAAGCTCAGGGTCAGCATCATATCTCAAACTTGCCCTCTGCTCTGTGACATAGCACTATAAAATCAGCGAATGGTTGTGTTGGTTCAAGTAAAACATGTATATGCATGCACTGAAAAACTAATTTGTTGAAGAGATTTGATAGTGAAACACCAGTACATTAATTTGTAGACTACAGAAAAATCACGGAGAATGGAACAAGTCAAAATGCATAGGAAATGCTGAAATACAAGTATGCAAAGCACATTATATTTAAAGTAGGATATGTTTAACAAATTTCATTCTCTGAATAGGCATTATCAGTTCCAGCCCAGCATTTGCACTTGTCTAACTCTGGCAGCAGATGGAATAAACAATTTAGCATGATGTCAGTGGAAATTCTGCTTACATGAAAACTTTCAGTCATTAAATTGCCATAAGCCCATTTGGAATGAGAAAATAGGGTTTTGATATGTACATGACATTGAGGATTTTTTTTTTTTTTTTTTTTTTTTTGGTATTTTTCCAGTATCACAGGTTCCTATAAAAACTTATCTAATTGTGTCCAGCAAGAAAGCTACAGTTAATATGGCTTAACCTTCATGTCTGGATTGAAACTAGGACACAACATCTTGAGCTATGTTCAGTACTGATGAACCCTTAATTTCACAAGTAATATATGGAGAAATTTATGTCGTTTTAAAGTCCTGCAGGTTTGATTTCAAATAACAACCATAATTGCAATGAAGCGAATTGACTTATGAAAGGCAGAGGCCCAATATATTTCAAGCTAGCCACCCACCAATGAGCTCCAAGTCTGACCTCCAACTGCGACAATCTGTGGATGTTCCACTAAGCTAGCACTATCATTCTGCTAATAGCTAGGCTACTACAAAAATTCATCTACTCACATACACTTAACAAATTTGTTCTTGAACAAATCGTTCTGTTTGTGAGCATGTCAATAAAACCCTCTCAAGTTCCTAGAAATGGGAAAAAATATTTATGATGACATGAATTCAGGGTTGGCAACTATTTTCATGGAATCCTGCTTCGAACCGGAATATTTCATTATTCAAATTGATAGCTTTACACTACCAACCCAATTTCCACTTGGCAAGATAATCACGCCAAAACCCATCAGCATCATCGGTGCTTTGATTTCTATAAGACCGCCTAAATCTTTATTCTGAAACCCGTTTTATTTTCTTTCGTTTTGAAATTGGTTATTGCCAATTACATGTTTATATTTTATGGCCTTCTATTATTTTGGAACCTTTTCCAAAAGATCTAATTTAAAGATTGATGTAAATTGATCTCTTTATCTTTTAATTTGTAGAAGTAAAAAACAACTTAATCCTTTCATTATTCAGTGAGTAAAAGGTTGTTATTCGCTTAATCCTATATATATTTCTATTCTGTCATCATTGAAACAAGCTTTACTCATGATTATGGCTCAGTATCGTCAGACGCCGCCAGTGAGCGACAAATACTAAGTCGTTTTAAACCATAGTCTCGTAGCAAAACGGCTAATAAAAAACAACCCAATGTCATTTGAAATACTTTGATATTAGAGAATATAATCATATTAAATTTCCGCTTTTATTATAAAAAACGAACCAATTACAATGATAAACAGATTTAATCACCAAAATACAGAATTTATAAACAAAAAAAAAATTGTTTACTGGACAGAATAAACCTTAAACACTTATTTCTTAATCTTGAAACAGTTACCTACGGAAGCATATATAGGGGACACTGTAAAATACGCTTTCGTAGTTACTTACAAATATTATAAAATCTTATTTCCTTAGCTTGATTTTTTTTTTTTTTTTTTTGGGGAAAAACTAGAAATAAACTGCAGCGATTTTTATTTCTTTTATATATCTCTTTCATTTCAATCCTTTGATAAAAAAATTGAAATATAGAACCACTTTACACAGAGCAATTTAAACATTTCATCACCCAATATATTATGTCAATGATAAAAGTTATAGAAGGGTTGAATAAAGTTACAGAAATAATGGAGAACAGAAATATAACACAAGTCCGAATTAATCATTAATCATATCTTATGGTAGAGCTTGTTCTCACTATGGGGACTTTCTATAACGAAGCAAACTGCTTACAATTAAATTGTTGACTCAAGTAAATTGCAAGCCTAGGCTAATCAAGCTTAAAAAGTTTTATGACCATCGTCACAATATTGTTGATAAGTATGTAGTCGCTGTATCCAAACTTATTCTGGATATATTAGACTTACCATAGTTCTTTGTTCCTTTTATTCTCAAAATTAACTTGCACGTAACGGATGTAGCTAGCTAGACAGGAGGTGCTTACTCTTCCGGAGCACCCGGCCTCACTTCCTTGATGGAAGTTCACGTGAATAAATAATTTTGCCAGCTTTCAAAGTTTTTACTTTGTTTTGAGTATTGTGATTTGGACAAGTACGAGTATGTTTGTTTTATTTCTTTAATTTTTTTTATTAAGTGTTTACTAGCTGCTTTGGTTGATACACAGACAATACAAGCTGCTTCCAATTTAACTCTGCTAAATCTAGTTTTTTAAATCCTGACATAATATCCTATAATCATAACCATATTCCAATAAATTCCTAATGAAATCAATTTAACGTCGAAACTATCACCAGATTCATATATTTATGCTTTCTCTAATAAACAATCTGAAATAAGCATTTTGAAACTATAATCGACATGATATTGCTTAGTCGTCTGTAGTTATGGAAACAATGTATATAGCAAGTGTTTGCGTTGATTACATTATCATCCACACACAGAAATCGAGAATTGTTTTTCCTTTATTATTATTATTATTATTGTTATTATTATTAATAATAATTTTTCAAAGAATTAAACATGCTACTCTTTTAAGAAGGGAATGTAATATAATATTTATCTTTTTTAAAAACATTTTGTGTGTTTTGATCAATGAAAAGTACAGTTTATTTCATGATTCTGTAGACTCGTCAATAAAAAGCGGAATACACCCACATGTTTTGAATTGTGGTTGCAAAAAGCATTTGTACAACATAAGTTACAGTAGAAATGTATTTATTTCACGAAGTACAACCACGCATGTAAAATTGTAAAACGAAAAACTAATATACTGCGGAACAAATACTAAGTAAATCAGTAAAACTACATCTATAAAAACATATAAATTTAAAAAAAGGACGAACTATAATATTAAAAAATGATGGAGCTGAATTGAGTAATGGTGTTTAACGTCTCGGTCAAAAATTTCACTTATATTGAGACGTCACCAGCTATAGGCGAAAGTGCAGAAATTTTGCCTGTGCGTCGCGCAGATGGCATACTTCAGCAGGTTCTTTATCGTGCCACGAGACCCCGTTTATTTTAAGTTACCATAAGAAAGAACCGTTACTTTCATTTCGTAATGCTGAGTGCTTCGCGAAATAACAGTCACTACCTTGGCACTTTCAAGTCTTGGGTCGGGGTTTGAACCCACAACCTCCCACTTACGGAGCGAGGACTCTACCAACTCAGCTATGAAATTTATGGTTATCGTTATATAAACAGCGTAATTAGTCAGCTACAGTGTAGTCATGTCGATTCAATAAATTGGGGTAAAGAGTTTGGTTGCAAAGGTCCGAAACACAGGGTATGCTAGAGGTATTTTTAAGACACTGCTGCATATGTAGACCTTGATTTTAGATCGTGAAAACCCATAAACATACCCCTTTATGAATGATGCAATCACTCTTACATTTAATTCTAATTTTGTTATTCTTTGAACATATCTTTCTATTCAATGTCTAATATCCAGTCATTTTACTCTGCGTTAAAAGTTCATGAAATGTGCGTTTTCTCTAGACTTTATTTATATATGTTAACGTGTTATGATGGTCTTCAGTTCCCCCCTGCAGCTGGTTTCGGTAAATGAAACCATTAAGATTTAGAGAATTTTATTAAAAATTATTGCAGAAAAAAGAAAGAAGCTGATAAAATGCAAAACCGAAAGTTAATATACTGAAGTGATATCAAATATAATAAAAGCAATCAATGTAAAAGTTCAATTACAAGAAATTTATGGTAATTTTGAATTTTAATTTAAAAAACCCGAGACAAAAACTTAAAGAACTCACAATAAGCACATTTAATACATTGATTATGAAACAAACGGCGGCCATTACGGTAATCCGGTCCAACCATTACTTTTCTTCATGTTTAAACCATCAAAAGTAGGAATAACACTGTAAGTTTACAGGTTACACAAGTATTGTCCCTAAAAATAAAATGGAGAGCTGTTTATTGACCAATCTTTTATTTATTTAAATAAATCTATTTATTGACCAATCGTTGTAAAATCTTTTTTTAAAATTAACTAGGTCCTACCAAAAAAACTTATATCCCGCCTTTGTGCACTATTTTGTTTTATACGGTCTTTTTCCAAAGCAGGAATTATTAAACCACATTACTAGGTACCATTTCGTTATTATATTCGGTGTTTTCCCAAAGCCTTAAGTATTACACGCTATTAGATGCAATTTAAATATGTCTGATGTTTGTCAAAATTTGATGTATTAAACAACATCGCTGAGTACCATTCTGTTATTATATTCAGTGTCTGTACACTACATGTACACTACATGTCTAAAGTTGGAAACCCCATTACTGGTTAAATATAATCCTGGGCCGGAAGTATTTGATCAAACCAATTGTTTTTTGGTGACTTCCAAAAGTTGGAGATACAAAACCACACCAAATGGTACTATTTTATCATATTTGGTAGATGTAGAAAGTATGCAAGCAAATCACACCAAATAGATTCGTTCTGTTAACATTAAGAACACCACACCACTAGGTGTTTTTTGTAATAACAAAACACAAACATACCAGCCCTTGTTCAAATCAGAATCCAAAAAACAAAGTAAAAACTTTGAAAGCTGGCACATTTAGTTATACACGTAAACTTCCATCAAGAAAGTGAGGCCGGGTGCTCTGGAAGGGTTAGCACATTCTGTCTAGCTAGCTACATCCATCACGTGCAAGTCAATTTTGAGAATGAAAGGAACAAAGATCTATGGTAAGTCAAATATATCCAGTATAGGTTTCTATACAGTGACTACATACTTATCAACAATATTTGATGACGGCCATAGGATTGCAATATTCTTGCGTCAACAATTTAATTATAAGCAGTTTGCTTCGTTGTAGAAAGTCCCCATAGTGGGAACAAGCTCTACCATAACGTATTAACTGTGAAACGTATACACCATACGCAGGAGAAGCAGGGATATTACTGCAAAGAAACGAAAGTTGACAATAGAAAAATTGAAGTCATCACGTTTGTCGTATAGCTTCAGATGTAACCTTTCGTCGGTGTCATAATTGAGGTATATATAAGTCCAAATATGAAGCAGAACATGGAGAATCAGTCGTGTCTTTTGTTTCAAGTTTACTTGGATAGATGTCATTCACATATTCTCCAAATTTGGGATTATTTAGAGATAGAATGTCATCTATATATCTTTATGTGTAGTTGAATGATTCTTTTCTCCAGATTTGACAAGGTTTTGTAAAAATTCTAATTCATATCAATAAAGAAACAAATCAGCCAGCAAAAATACACAGTTTGTGCTCATTGGTATACCGATTGTTTGTTGTAAAATTTTAATGCCAAACACAACAAATATGTTGTCTATCTAAAACTATAACATTTTGTTGGTGGTATCTTCAGTATATTTTTGTTTGCAGTCTGTATGTTGTTTACAAAATAACCAGAATCCCTGTTGACCACAAGGTATTTATATCTTGGTTTACCGTTTTTGTAAAAGAATGACAAATGAATGATTTGTTTTAGACGTTCTTTCAATTTAGAATGAAGGATAGTGGTGTAAAGGGTAAAACATTCAAAAGATTTTACACTTTTTTTACCGAAGATAGAGCATTAACAACAAATTGGTCATGTAGTTGTTTAGAATTTTTGAAATCCACATTTGGTTGATGCCAGACGTAGAATAGACTTTTTCTGAATAAGTCTGTACGCCATCTTTGACGACTGTCAAAATTTGTGTTAGAATTACTGATAATGATTCAGTTGTAAATTTATAGGAACCTGCTATATATCTTTCCTTGTATGGAATTTGAAAAGCATGATTTGAAATCAAATATAAGTAAGGCAGATCAAGTTCTTCCTGTTTTAAATTGATACCGGAAAACTAAAGGACTAACCTATGACCGGAAAGAACTTCATCTTTCGTAAAATTAGTTTTGGTATAAGTAGGATATACTATCTACACTAAGCTCCTTAATAAGACATTCGACATAGAATTTCTTACAAATGAAAATAATATCGTTAGAAGCTTTATCAGCGGGCACAACAACATAACTGTTATGTATGTCCATAAGGATTGCAGAAATCTCAGGGTCCCTGAGCACTAAAGAAGGTTTAGTACCCATAGATTCTTCAAGTTTGGCAATCCTTGACTTTATAAAATTTCTAATTGCCCTTATCCAGTCGGATAAGGTATCAAGCTCTACGTCTTCTCATTTAGCCCAACCTCTTGCATACTCTTCAACAGAATCCATAATAATCTTTAAATTATATCCCCAAGTAAAAGGTTTCGCCTCCCTGAATTTCAGACTTTTTAAAAGAAGACATCATAATTTAGTGTTTTCAGTTATACTGAGATCACCTGTTATTTCATGCCCTGCTGGATTATAAATATATGGGGACGCTGAGCAAGAGCAGGTAGGTGGGGTACAGTTATAAAAGTTTAGACACTGCAAAGTTTCTATATAGTTGAAAATTTTGGATACAATGGGTTTATTGTAGGAGTAGGAAACTAGAGGTGGCGAGTAATATTTGAAATAAGTAGGGACTTTAGATTGTATTATATGTGTCAAAATTTAAAAAATTATAATACCTGGGGTTTATGTATTTTAAGATGGGTTTTGTTTGTGTTGTTATGTTTAAGATTTTTCTATGCAGATGACAAAGTTAAAATTTTTGTTAACCAGGCAATATGTCTACAGTCATAGTAATTAAAAAAAAATTTGTTATTTTAATAAGACGCACTTGATAACAGAAACACGGCAAAATGCAAGTTAATTAAAGATACAGCAAATAAACAAGGAAACACGAAACAAATAATAAAAACTGAGTCAACAAGCATAATAAATACTCACAGAATCACAAAAAATCATTGAAATCACTTAACATATGCGATTATAAGAATAACAAATGCGATTATAAGAATTATTTAAAGAGTTTTTTTATCGTGTATTGGCGCATATTTCATTCATTTATGCCGTTAAGTCAGATCAGATAGACAAATCATCTCCTTATAATCGTTATAAATGTTTAAGATTCCTTTGATATGGAGATAAAATTGGAGATTTTATACGAGTTCACACTACATTAAGCTAAGTTGCTTTATTACTAGGCATGTCAATTAAAACATTAAGTAAGGATAACGTTTTAATTATACCTTATTAGGTTAGAAACGGATTTTTTTAAAAAAAAAATCGGCGATGTAAAAAATAAAAGGAAATATCACATTTGGGTAGAGACATCATAAAACATTTGATATCAGTAACGATATAGACCTTTGACATAACACGCGGATAATACTAAAACTCGTTTATTCTGTTTATTATGTTTGATTTTATATCAGCGAGTATCTGTTAGAGACGCGAGTTTTGAAATACGTCGTCGCGTGGTTGTGGTCAGAGATAATATCATTGCTCTGTTCAGTCAATTATTGATTTATTTAACTGTTTTGTCATGGTTGTGGGACTTCCTTTTGTAGCCATGATAGTATAAATTGTTAAAAAACGCGAGTTCTCTCCCTCTCACAATACGGATTATAAACAAGAAAATAATTGACATTGAAATTAGAAGACTTTTATGTATTGACAACATAGGAAGTACCGTTAAAGGTAAGCTTCAATTTTAGTTGCAGTATTTCTATATTAATTTTCATTTTTATTACCAAGTATTTATTTTTCATCAATTTTATTGCCTACAAAACATTAGTTTTATTTTAACTCACAAATAGTTATAAATTCTTAATTCTTATTTTATATGTATAGAACTATTTGATATTTTTTTTTTCTAAAAAGAGTATTAATTTTGACTGCATCAGATGAATATCATACTTTCATAACATAAGAAATTTTATTGTTTTTTATTTAAGAGATGGCAATTTTATTAAACGAAATTGTTTAATATTTGTGTGCAAACCTAATTGGCTTATGAATATAACCCATTTCAGAGCCGTAAATATCCTTTTAATTTATACATCAACTCTTCGGGCAATATCGTAAATAATTAATTTTTCATATCCTAAACTCATCTATAAGATAATCACTGATTACCACCCTAAAAGTTATCAGTGCAAACGTAATTAAAAAGCCGAGATATTGTCTTAAGTACGATATACACATAAGCTGATAGTGTCAACCGCACATACTTTAATGTACAAAGTTAGTCATTTGGGGGCAAAACACAGGTTGTATTCTAAAAAGAAGCAAATACATTATAAAATGTTATTGACTTTATGTTATGTCTTTCAAAGTGGCCTCATTCGTCAATGCATAAAATGACACTACCAATTTTTTTTATTGAAATCAAACATCTCGAATATTTTGTCTAAGTATGAATATACTTGTTAAAGTACAAAAAGAAAAAAAAACAGAAAAAAGAAATTGGCAATTGCAAAAACAATATGAATCAGAACAGGGTACAAATCGGTGATAAAACAGCCATACAACACTAGAATTGACAAACTTCCGACCACTGTTTTCTTTCTGATTTCATTTTTTATATATGAAAGTGACTGTTCCCCTTTATATATATATGTGTGTGTGTGTGTGTGTGTGTGTGTGTGTGTGTGTGTGTGTGTGAGTTTGTGTGTGTGTGTGTGTGTGTATTTGACACAAAGAGGTTTCAAGAACATCGTCAATGTCCATACTTTACATGAAACAAGTTTATAACTGTACATAATACTTGGGAAGTTACTTATCAAAAGCATGGTTTTGTCACAGGCATGTATGCATATCTCGGAGTCTTTACTTTTCGTTTTTATTTGTTTCCTTTGTTGTATTGTGTTTTTTAAATGTAGGTTTTCAGCTTTTGATTCAAATACCCATTCCAAAGTTTCAAATTGGTGCTATTCCACTTTTGATGCAAATATTTGGAAATTTTTATCCGATTTTACAGAAAAATTACTGTTTTTGGGTTTTAAATGCAAGACATATGTGTCAGAAGTGTACAATCTACAATATAAGTAATTTATAATTAATGAAGTTATTTTTATTAATTGATTCGGAGTATGTAGATAAATGATTTGAAATATTATAAGTATACCATAATCTACATTCTGCATTGGATTCTACATTCTGTAAATATACAATCATCACATCACAGCATACCTGTTTAGATTCTGATTTATATTGATTCTTATTTCGGTTTATGAATTTTTAATCTAAATATGATTTTTTTAATTTTCTGATACGTATAAGTTAAACAAGCAAATTATTCAGTTTCTTTGCAAACCTAAAATTTAAAGAAAATGTACATATTTTCGAGTGGAGTAACGGTATTTCCCCCTCACTCGCTTTATAATGATTTTTCCCCTTATCCGCGAAAAGATAAAAACGATTTCAAAATGTGAATAAAGGATCGAAGCCATAGGCATTTATCAACCGTTTCTGGTTTTATTGGATCGTTTGTTTTTCCGATCGTTTCAACATCTTAAAGCATTTACTTGATTTATCACTGATGTTATAAACCCCTAGCCTTACAATGAATGAAAACTGTACGCGAAAACAAAATAACACGATTTGAATCTGAACAATTCTGATTAAATATTACTCTGAACAAGACGTATTAACTCTTGATGAAGTACTCTGACTGTTTCGGACAAGTGAAAATGTATAAACGGGAGGGGGATGGGGTTGTCATTAAACTGTGGATGTAGACTTTCGATATAATAAACATTGGGATATGATAGAACGATTATCATCTTACAAACTAACATGTCAGATAACCTAATAATAATACATCTAAAACACTAATAGAGACGTAAAGATTATGTCTACATTTTATCGTAGAAAATTAGTTTATATGTATTTGATTTCTCTCATATACATGTACTGGAATGGTCTATACTGCTGAATATTATTACAATTTGATGTAGCTTGTTAATATGAAAGTTGATATCAGAATACTGTCCGTTCTCATCGTTTTTATTTGACTGTTTAGAACAATAACTTTTTTAGTTCAGAGATATCGATAAAAACTTCACCAAAATAACTTTTTTTTTATTTAATGATTTCGTATTAAATGAAAGATTTTTTTTCCTGATGGAAGGGTGGGTGATGTGTCCTAATGACAATTCATGAACATTGCAGCGGTTATGCGTTTCCCTTGTCTCAAAGAAGCCTATTATCTTCAAAATAACTACAATGAAATAATACCCATTGTTTTTGTTTAGTAGTTACTCTGATCAAATAGGTTTATGGGCAACTTTAACTCATTTAAGAAGAACTAGTTTGTCGGCTCACTTTGTCAAACCTCTAATGTTTTTCTCCGAATACCCTAACCTTTCTCAAAACTAAACCCCTTGTCGAAAATAAAGAATTTTGACTACTTTATGTTAAAGCTACATGTAGTTTTGCCAAAATTCGGTTATTTTCTCCGAATACCGCTCCCTTTCCAAGACTTCGCCCCCTGACGAAAACAAAACATCTTGGCTTGAACATATAATACTATTATTTCAATCTCTATTCCTGATTTAATATTGTTATTATAGGTAATTTCTACTCCCTCAGTCTGTAGTAATTCAATTATTTATACAAATCAATCGCATTAGAATATTCATCACTAATTTTATAACATTATAAAACAGCTGTTGATATGTAAGATTAACACGATAGAATTTTAAAGCAGAAACTATCATTTTATACTAGTGAAAATGGTATGACAATAAAGCTTTATAATCCAAATCTTGACCATAAACAAGCTGAAGGTCGTATAATCACTTCAGCATCGTATTTGTGCTAGGAAAACTTGAAGTTTGATAGTTTATTCGCTTTTCAATCAGACAGACGTCCGCACAAAACAAACCACAAATGACACTTGGTTATCAGGTTTGTTGAACAAAACAAAACATTGTCTCATAAAACGTACAGTTTCAAAACTATTGATAAGAGAAAAAAATGAATATTTGTAATTGAGTGTACACTCAATTGAGTGTATGATTGTGAAACTGGCGTCAAGCATATTTCAGTATTTTAAATATAAGCATGAAAGGCAACATGCTAAAACAGCATTAAGATTTTGATTTTTGCAGATTCTTCACGTAACCTCAATACACATTTTCTTATACAATTTCTCACATTTCTAAGGGTTTTTCCGCGATAATTAAGACGATCCTATAAAATATGTTCACTGTTGTTATATAAAACGTCAATGGATTAGGGCTGACTGGGTAAGATTAATTATTTACCTGATAGACTTCCCATTAGTACGAGTTTATGTGTCTCGAACATGCTAAGTACCTAATAATTTCGTCTTTGATTCTATACAAAAGCAGTGTTATATATTACATGTATATAATTTTTGTCTTTATTGTCGTGTCGACATGTGTTAATGTGTTGTTATATAGAATAAAATAATCTCTGCGTACAAACTGTAGAAACTGACAAGACAAAAGAAATGAAAAGAAGAATGTCAAAAATCAATTTAAATTAAATACTCAAAATCCTTATTTTTCTTATTTTCCCATTTTTCGAAGATTTCGTAAAAAATTCAGACCAACGATTTTTTGACATGGTATATATTACAATATACATCAAACGAAAACCACAACCCACAAATACGCCAACCCACAAACTGTTTTTTTTAACCTCGAATTTGAACACTACAAAAATGTTTTTTAAAAATAATCAGTTTTAGAAGCATGAACAGCACTCAAAAAAGGAAGTAAGAATGATTGATTACTTGACTGATTATGAATTATGGTTTTACGTCCCAGTTCAATACATTTCACTTATTTTAAGACGTCATTGGCTATAGGTTAAGTGGCAGAAATTTTGACCTTTGCAGTGCGCTCAGGCATGCGCAGGCAGGATTCTTCTACAGGGAACCTTTTCTAAATGCCGAGTGTTTGGCGAAACAACAGTCACTATTTTTTTTAAGTCTTGGTCAGACCTGACAGGGGTTTGTTCCTCGACCTTCCACATACGAAGCAAGCACTATACTAACTGAGCTACCGTAATGGTTAAAGCAAGAAAGCAGATTGTGAATGAACAAAAACCGAAATATTGAATTCAATCTAATTGCTTAAACGTGTTTTGAATAAATTACAGATAAATATGACCATAAAAAACTAGAAAGTCATTAAAAATTAAAACTCAGAGGGTTATGCGTGGTACTGCACACTTTGTTATTGCGACACTGTGATATTTAACAGATATAGACTAATGTATATTACATTATTGATGTCAGCTTAATAGACACATTAATGTATAGTGCTGTTCATTTACCAGTTAATGGAATTTTTGATATTAAACCAAAATGACATTGTTTATCATATTATAAACATATGTATGTCGTTGCTTAGCAAGTTTTTCACGTGTTTGCTCTCTAATATAATTGTCTTATATGGTAATCTGGCCAGTAATATCGGAACGAAAGATCTTTGTAAAGTTATTGTTTACCTTGGTATTGAATATAATAAAGGCTAAGAAAACAATTGAATTCTGAAAAGAAAGTCTGAAAACCTACTCTAAAGATAATATTTATTGGTACTTCAATATATAAAAACAGGTATACGTCTTTGTCAGTATAGTGGTCGAGAGGATGAGTATTTTCGACCTAGTCAAGTTTCTTGTAGTTATGTCATATACCATTTTTTGAATTTGATCATAAAATACATTCAAAAAATGGTATATGCCATTTTTTGAATGTATTTTATGATTAAATTCAAAAAATGGTATATGACAGTTATCTCGAGACGATCAATTATTTAATTGTTCGGAGAAAAACGCCAAATTTCGTCAGTCAAACACACTAGGATTTTCCAGTAGTCGGATCGGCAGTCGGATTTGAACCTAGACAATGAACAACATTGTAAGCGCGCGACTTAGACCACTTGGCTCCCAAAACCCCTAGAACCATAGAGAAAATAATCAGAATAAAACAAAAACGTAATTTCAAATTGTATCAACTTGATCTCCTCGACGATATTGCGCTTGAGTTTTTTTTTTATCTTGGACACAACCAATAAAACGTTTGCAGTTTATATAAAAGTACAGAGACTTTTAGAGACAACTAACATAAATTTTAGTGGGAAAATTAGTTTTTTTTCTATTTACGATTATAAATCGCTTTTTATTTTATTGTTTAATTTGTTTTCTTTTCTGTTGTATAAGTTATAAAAAGTACATTTATTACAGATACAATTAATTCTGCTTCATTTCCGAATAATGATCTCCCAGATGCCTATGAACCGACAAAAATACAACGTAGACTTGTGTATTGTATATATAACCCTTACCATAAACAAATTGACATTTATTTATTGTAAAACTTAATTGTAGCATAAAAACACAGCAATATATATATATATATATATATATATATATATATATATATATATATATATAAATTCATTTTTTTAAGAGTCAAGAACTCCCATTTTACAGAGAGGTTGTCTAGATTTTTTTGAATTTGGTGTTTTTGATTTTATCATCGAATAATGGAAACCCATACAACAGATAATGCATTTGGTTTCTTTACTCTCAGAACAATTTGTAAGTTTTCATCAATTTATAATAACAAAAAAGATGTATTTCGTATTTTTTTTTACTTTGATAGACGCCAACAACTTTTCGGCATATTAAGTTTTTTAAGATCCATTTCATTTTTCACAAATCAGCATATGACTGTTTACCTAACATGTAATTTGATGTGAATAAAGAAGATTTCTTTTTGAGGAGTTCCATAGCATCCGATTCTTGTATCTCAATTTTAGTGAAAATGAAGAATCTATTTCAATCTAGAATACTTTTCAACCATCGCAGATTAAAATGAAATGTATATCATAGTTCTGCATATCAATGTTTGTGTATTAATTCCATTTAGAATATTTCTTCAGTTTTTTCTTTTTTTTGTGTCTGGAAATGAGATCGAAATACATTAATGTCGGTACATTAGTTCCAATTTACTTCATTTCAAAAGCTGTTTCACTATACGCACTCTATCAGCAATGTTTCATTATTCTGAAAACATTTCTAGTCTTCATGACGGTAAAGTGCTATTTACATCACGCAAACATTGTTTTACACAAGTCTAATGACTATTAACCAATTTGTCGTCTTTATTGCCTAGATGTTTATCACATAATATAACATAAAATACCGGTAGGTCAAGTAGATAGGATGCCTGATTAAATTGTTAAATTGTCAACAAGTAAAATATACAGTGTTCGGTCTTATTAATAACGTGTATCAAAACTGATCTTGTTTCATTGTCCTTTTTTCATTCCTCTGCTAGAGTTGGCAGTACAGTTGGTATGTAATAATAAAAAGTGACTTTTTACGTTTCTAGACCACAGTGTAAGCTATTAGATTTGCTAAATATATATAACAGTTTAGCTGAGTTTCAGAGACTTTTTTAAAATATTGCTGTGTTTTTATACTACAAATAAGTTTACAATAAATAGATGTCATATTTGTTAATGGTAATCTCCATAAAACGGAGTGTTGTTAATGTAGTCACTGTATCCAAACTAATACTGGATATATTTGACTTACCATAGTTCTTTGTTCCTTTCATTCTCAAAATTGACTTGCACGTGACGGGTGTAGGTAGCTAGACAGGAGGTGCTTATCCTTACGGAGCACCCGGCCTCACTTTCTTGATGGAAGTTCACGTGTACAACTAAATTTGCCAGCTGCTTTCAAAAGTTTTTCTTTGTTTTTGGGATTGTGATTTGGACAAGGACTGGTATGCTTGTGTTTTATTATAAAGATATGAAACACTTTTAGTTAATCTTCCTAACGTAAAGTTTGAAAAAGAGATACATAACTAAATCGTAACCTTGAGAAAATCATTGATTTTGTGTCTTTGACATCAAGTATTCTCTTGCAAGCACACATAATGCTAATGTGACAATGTTATCTTGTAAAATGTCAGATATCAAATTTGCCTGCAAATTTTAAAAACGTTCTTTTACATACTAACAAACCCCTCAAGTAAAATATTTGACGAGTGTGGTAAATGTTAAATAAAGATGAAAATCGAAAAGTTAGATAATGAAGAAAAGCGGTTTAGAGGTTAAGAGAAAAATTAAATTTTTATTATCATTTTAAGTTTTGTCTACCTATTAAAGATTTGATGAAAATGTCTTTTATATATTGCCTACGACATGTCAAACTAATTTGATAAAAGAAGAGAAAATTACTATATATTTCTTATTAATTAAATCAGTAGATAATACTACAGCAAGGCGACTACTGTATTTGCAACAAGAACAAGTTTTTAAACAAAATTGACATTCAAAAAATGCCTGCATTTATGGAATTGAAGATGGGAAATTTCAATTTTTCTGTGCTTTGTTATATAAAAAAACAGCGGATGGTAACACGTCATTGGGGATCATAGAAACTTTTAAAGTATCTAAAGATTGTTAAAACAGCATTAAAGTACACGTGTTTTAATATTAAAATTCAATGACGAACAAAAAGTAAAAGGGAATGCATATTTTCGTCACAATCTTTGTACATAAAGACATGTAAAAAGGTCTTTTTTATTTTTATGCTTTTGGTAAAAATACCACTACATTTGTGAAGCATAATAAAACACACGAATAAGTTATACACTATTGTATGCTATTCTGAAAAGGCATTTAACGTTATGCTTGATTGGTCAAATCATAGATTTGGTAGCATTTATGTAAAGTGAAATTCCATGTTTTGTCTTTCGTAAATTGGGGAATTTTACGCCTTTGGTTTTTTAATTCTAACTAATTCAGTTCCTTTCGAAAGATTGCAATATGTAAATTATTATATTCAACATGTTTTTAAAGCAAATGTTGAGCTAATCTTCTGCGGAAAAAAAATGTATATCAAATATGCAAATAAATCAAAATTAACATTAGGTCATCGTATTCAGGTAGGAGTGGAGTGCAGCAATGGTCAACTTTTGAATGCTAGAGGTACTTATATCAGGTAAAAACCCGATTTAGTACAATCTAAGTTTAGAATGACAGTACTTTTTTTATATACTAGTATACACCACCACTAGGTTCCTTGCATGCAAAGCCCATATCTAGGGTGCACGTAACCATTTAACTGTTAAACATATAATGTATATCTCATTTATCTAGCCATTACTATTAGTAATAGCAATCTTCTATCTTTAATTAAATGCTATCTTATATAGATACCCTGTCGGAGAACGACTCCCTACTGATATTTATACAGTGTTTTATTTATTTTCAGATCAGTGGTTGCAGTTTCCAGTTTCATGGCGGGAATTCGAAATGTCTATGTAGTGATAACAGTTTTATGTTATTGTACTGTCAGTTCAGCATTTAATATATCAACAGTAATTGACTGCCTAGTAAGACAATATACATTTAAAGCCTCTAATCCCTTTACCACTGAAGATGGAATAGTTCTACCCTGTGAGGATTATGTAACAGTTTTATCTTGCTGGGGAAGATGCGACTCTAGTGAGGCGAGTATTAATTGCACTTAATGGGTTGGGGTTTTTTCAATCCGGTTATAGATGTTCATAGATGCTTTATATGAATATTTAATGCCTTTTGTTCTAAGTCTTACTTCTCTAGATTGTTAACTCGTGCAAGTGTATTTTTCAAGATGGCTTAAAATATTTAGAATCAATAAATGTTTGTTGAATTTATAGTTTTAAAACGGAGCAAGAAAATTTTCATCTATACTTTGTTATGCATTCTATTTCATTAACATTATAAAAGCGTAAGTGGAGGTTGGGGGTTCGAGCCCCGGCCGGGTATGACCAAGAATTAAAAATTGGTAGTGACTGTTCTTTCTCCAAGCATTTGGTATTTTGAAATGAAAGTCACGAGGTCCTTCGGATGCGACCTTAGAAACCGATGCCTCGTGTCACGACAAGCGTGACACGTTAAAGACCCCTCGCTGCACATTGCCCTTAGCGCACTGCAAAGGTAAAAATTTCCGGCACTTCACCTATAGCTGGTGACATCTCGATATAAGTGAAATATTCCTGACTGGAATTTAAAACCCCATTAAATTTAGCGCACTTAATGAACAAGTTTGAAAAAACTGGTACTTTATATAGATTTACTTCACATAAATTGCGAAGTATCACATCCTAGCGAAATATATTGACAGAAAAAAAAATTACAAAATAGTTCCCCCAATCTATATTTTGGAAGACTGTTGAAACAAATCTTGATAATTCATACGAGGTACAAATATCTGTCTAGCTTTTAAATAGGTACTCATGATATATTGATGTGTCTCCTTATCCTTGTAATTTCTTAAAATCATAAGCGGCTGTCATTTATGGCTTACTTCGAACACAACATAAATGCTTTTATCCTTATTTTGGCATTAAAATTGGCGGCGTATATATACTAATGCAGTTATATATATATATATATATATATATATATATATATATATATATATATATATATATATATATATATATATGCTATTATGCTAAGGACCAACAACGTGATTGCATGTTTCGAAACGTAACAAAAAAGTTTTTAACAAAAAGATGAAAGAGTTAAATCGTCAAGTGTGTAACCATCCATCTTCTTAAGACAAAGAAATGAGTCAATGGCTAAAACACGTGTTGTTGGCAACAACACATTGACTTATGAAATGAGAAACAAATAAGATAAGGAAACAAGAGAAAATAAAAGCGAGACCACAAATTATACAACTTGGAATTACAATGAATAACATAAGATCCAGTTGCGAAATTATAATTATATTTATTATTATTAATTTTATTATTATTATTATATATGCTTGAGTTTGAGACTACACATGCATTGAGGCCTGGCCTAGTTTTTGCTTATAGTAACAAGACACTCCTTCTCTTGCGACTGGTGAACGTTAAAACAAAGTAGGAAAATGTAAATAAACGTCTTTTAGTCGCGCTACCATTTAGCAATTGATTGTTATTCAGAAAGAAATTTGTTTCACAACACATTTATTCATTGTCTACCCAGGAAATATGTATTGATGCGCGCAGCTATGTTCATTGATCTCAACACTAAAATGTCATTTAGTAACAATTGAACACTTAAATTTTCCAAATCGAATCAAAAATCGGTCAAATTAGATCTAATGCATTTTGAAAACTATAATCCACCATTCTTTAAATTGAAAATACCATTATTTTACAATATGCAAAGCATGCTGAAGATATTTATTCTATTAATAATATACGTGATTTAAGCTGTTCATTGTGCCATATATATATCGAATTGAAATAATTGATCCAATATAAAAATAAAAGGTGGGCTGAATCACTAAATAACGTTAGACTTGACAGATCGTGATAGTTCAATACCATTTTCTGTATAACGTATTAAGTTTATTCTAAATATCCTTTCTAAAAATTTGATCTTTATGGCAAAACGATTTCACTGGAAATTTTTTGCAATTGTTTTATTGACGATATAATCTCTTTGTATACAGGGCGAACTGAAATTATTTTACAGAAAAACAGAATTCTTGGTCAGTAGGTTTTATAATCATTTCTTAACGAAGTGTGACAAATTGTAATTCTGATTGTCCTGATAGTGTTTGAAATATACATTGTTGAACCTTGCTTCAATCTACTTGTTTCATTTTAAAACTTGAATTTTTTTCAACATTTTTAGTGTAGAACAAAAACATATTTCTTTGTTTTTATGTTGAAACTACTTACAAGTCTCAATTGTTTGTCTTAAGATCGATACAATTTAAAGGTTTCAATTGTTCTTCTTAAAATTAAAGGGTTCAAATTGTTTGTCTTAATGTCTTAATGTCGAAACCAATTACAGGTCTCACTTTATGATCTAAATATCAAAATCATTTACAGGTCTCAATTGTTGATCTTAATATCAAATCCAATTACAGGTCTGAATTGTTGATCTTAATGTCAAAACCATTAACAGGTCTCAATTGTTGGTCTTAATGTCAAATCTAATTACAGGTCTCAATTTGTTTGTCTTAATGTCAAAACCATTTACAGGTCTCAGTTGTTGGTATATATGTCAAAACCATTTACAGGTCTCAATTGTTGGTCTTAATGTCCAGACCATTTACAGGTCTAAATTGTTGGTCTTAATGTCAAATCTAATTACAGGTCTCAATTTGTTTGTCTTAATGTCAAAACCATTTACACGTCTCAATTGTTGGTCTTAATGTCAAAACCATTTACAGGTCTCAATTGTTGGTCTTAATGTCAAAACCATTTACAGGTCTCAATAGTTGGTCTTAATGTCCAGACCATTTTTAGGTCTAAATTGTTGGTCTCAATGTCAAAACCATTCACAGGTCTCAATTGTTGATCTCAATGTCGAAATCATTTACAGGGCTGAATTTGTTTGTCTTAATGTCAAAACCATTTACAGGTCTCAATTGTTGGTCTTAATGTCGAAACCATTTACAGGTCTCAATTGTTGATCTTAATGTCAAAACCATTCACAGGTCTCAATTGTTGGTCTAAATGTCAAAACCATTTACAGGTCTCAATTTTTGATCTTAATGTCAAATCTAATTACAGGTCTCAATTGTTGATCTTAATGTCAAATCTAATTACAGGTCTCAATTGTTGGTCTTAATGTCCAGACCATTTACAGGTCTCAATTGTTGGTCTTAATGTCCAGACCATTTACAGGTCTCAATAGTTGGTCTTAATGTCCAGACCATTTACAGGTCTCAATTGTTGATCTCAATGTCGAAACCATTTACAGGTCTCAATTGTTGGTCTTAATGTCAAAACCATTTACAGGTCTCAATTGTTGGTCTAAATGTCAAAACCATTTACAGGTCTCAATAGTTGGTCTTAATGTCCAGACCATTTACAGGTCTCAATTGTTGATCTCAATGTCGAAACCATTTACACGTCTCAATTGTTGGTCTTAATGTCGAAACCATTTACAGGTCTCAATTGTTGGTCTAAATGTCGAAACCATTTACAGGTCTCAATTGTTGATCTTAATGTCAAAACCATTTACAGGTCTCAATTGTTGGTCTAAATGTCAAAACCATTTACAGGTCTCAATTGTTGATCTTAATGTCAAATCTAATTACAGGTCTCAATTGTTGGTATATATGTCAAAACCATTTACAGGTCTCAATTGTTGATCTTAATGTCAAAACCATTTACAGGTCTCAATTGTTGGTCTAAATGTCAAAACCATTTACAGGTCTCAATAGTTGGTCTTAATGTCCAGACCATTTACAGGTCTAAATTGTTGGTCTAAATGTCAAAACCATTCACAGGTCTCAATTGTTGATCTCAATGTCGAAATCATTTACAGGGCTGAATTTGTTTGTCTTAATGTCAAAACCATTTACACGTCTCAATTGTTGGTCTTAATGTCAAAACCATTTACAGGTCTCAATTGTTGGTCTAAATGTCAAATCTAATTACAGGTCTCAATTGTTGATCTTAATGTCAGAACCATTCACAGGTCTCAATTGTTGATCTTAATGTCAAAACCATTTACAGGTCTCAATAGTTGGTTTTAATGTCAAAACCATTTACAGGTCTCAATTGTTGATCTTAATGCCGAAACCATTTACAGGTCTCAATAGTTGGTCTTAAAGTCAAAACCATTTACAGGTCTCAATTGTTGATCTTAATGTCGAAACCATTTACAGGTCTCAATTGTTGATCTTAATGTCAAAACCATTCACAGGTCTCAATTGTTGATCTTAATGTCAAAACCATTTACAGGTCTCAATAGTTGGTTTTAATGTCAAAACCATTTACAGGTCTCAATTGTTGATCTTAATGTCAAAACCAGTTACAGGTCTCAATAGTTGGTCTTAATGTCAAAACCATTTACAGGTCTCAATTGTTGATCTTAATGTCGAAACCATTTACAGGTCTCAATTGTTGATCTTAATGTCGAAACCATTTACAGGTCTCAATTGTTTGTATATATGTCAAAACCATTTACAGGTCTCAATAGTTGGTCTTAATGTCCAGACCATTTACAGGTCTCAATTGTTGATCTTAATGTCAAAACCATTTACAGGTCTCAATTGTTGGTCTTAATGTCCAGACCATTTACAGGTCTCAATTGTTGGTCTTAATGTCAAAACCATTTACAGGTCTCAATTGTTGATCTTAATGTCGAAACCATTTACAGGTCTAAATTGTTGATCTTAATGTCGAAACCATTTACAGGTCTCAATTGTTGGTATATATGTCAAAACCATTTACAGGTCTCAATAGTTGGTCTTAATGTCCAGACCATTTACAGGTCTCAATTGTTGATCTTAATGTCAAAACCATTTACAGGTCTCAATTGTTGGTCTTAATGTCCAGACCATTTACAGGTCTCAATTGTTGGTATATATGTCAAAACCATTTACAGGTCTCAATAGTTGGTCTTAATGTCAAAACCATTCACAGGTCTCAATTGTTGATCTCAATGTCAAAACCATTTACAGGTCTCAATAGTTGGTCTTAATGTCAAAACCATTTACAGATCTCAATTGTTGGTCTTAATGTCAAAACCATTTACAGGTCTCAATAGTTGGTCTAAATGTCAAATCCAATTACAGGTCTTAATAATTGGTCTTAGTGTCAAAACCATTTACAGATCTCAATTTGTTTGTCTTTATGTCAAATCCAATTACAGGTCTCAATTTGTTTGTCTTAATGTCGAAACCATTTACACGTCTCAATTGTTGGTCTTAATGTCGAAATCATTTACACGTCTCAATTATTGATCTTAATGTCGAAACCATTCACAGGTCTCAATTGTTGATCTCAATGTCGAAATCATTTACAGGGCTGAATTTGTTTGTCTTAATGTCGAAACCATTCACAGGTCTCAATTGTTGATCTTAATGTCAAAACCATTTACACGTCTAAATTGTTGGTCTTAATGTTAAAACCATTTACACGTCTCATATGTTGGTCTTAATGTCAAAACCATTTACACGTCTCATATGTTGGTCTTAATGTCTAAACCATTCACAGGTCTCAATTGTTGATCTTAATGTCAAAACCATTTACACGTCTCATATGTTGGTCTAAATGTCAAAACCATTTACACGTCTCATATGTTGGTCTTAATGTCTACACCATTTACACGTCTCATATGTTGGTCTTAATGTCAAAACCATTTACACGTCTCATATGTTGGTCTTAATGTCTAAACCATTCACAGGTCTCAATTGTTGATCTTTATGTCGAAACCATTTACACGTCTCATATGTTGGTCTAAATGTCAAAACTATATACACGTCTCATATGTTGGTCTTAATGTCAAAACCATTTACACGTCTCATATGTTGGTCTTAATGTCTAAACCATTCACAGGTCTCAATTGTTGATCTTTATGTCGAAACCATTTACACGTCTCATATGTTGGTCTAAATGTCAAAACCATTTACACGTCTCATATGTTGGTCTTAATGTCTAAACCATTCACAGGTCTCAATTGTTGATCTTAATGTCAAAACCATTTACACGTCTCATATGTTGGTCTTAATGTCTAAACCATTTACACGTCTCATATGTTGGTCTTAATGTCAAAACCATTTACACGTCTCATATGTTGGTCTTAATGTCTAAACCATTTACACGTCTCAATTTGTTTGTCCTAATTTTAAAATCATGTACAGGTCTCAATTATTGATCTTAATGTCAAAACCATTTACACGTCTCAATTGTTGATCTTAATGTCAAATCCAATTACAGGTCTCAATTATTGATCGTAATGTCAAATCCATTTACGTGTCTCAATCGTTTGTCTTAATGTCAAAACCATTTACAGGTCACATGTCTCTATAAATTATCTTAATGGCGTTATCACTTAAAGGTCTCAATTGTTTGTCGTTTTGGGTTTTATATGGTATTAATTAGATATGCCTTTTGCCAAATACAAGTTATTGATTTGCATATTTAATTTAATCTGACAATTGATTTTGAAAAATACATACTAATTTACAAAATTTTCAAAATTAAAATATTTTAATTTGCAGCAAATTACAAGTTTTAGCAATATATTAAGGACGATACTTTGCATATCACAATGCTAGATGTAACAAATTGCTACAAATAAAAATAGAAGAAAAAGTAACCAAATATTTTCGTTCTTTTTTCACTTTTATTAAAATTTCAAAATGGGGCTAAATCAAACTGAAACTAGAATACAAAGACAACGCTAAATACGTAGTGTACGAACAACTTTATCATGACGTAATTTAGTTATAAAAAGGTTTCATTTTTTAAAACATAAGTCCACTTTAGTTACACGACCTTTCAAGATATGTATGTAACAACACCAGCCATCATTTGCATGACAAATAAAACTATTTGAAAAAAAATGAAATTTGTTAAAAGTGTGTAATTACGTTTTTATGTTCATGTGTTTTAAATGCTTACTTTTTCCACAGACTTAAAGATGGCAATGTGTATTATGATACAATTCGTAAAGTAGACAAATATCAAATTGCACTTTTGATTGCTTCGTCAAGGGATGGCATCGTTTCTGTTTTCCTTGAAGGCTTTTGATTTTCTTTTTTGTTGGATGAAGAACACATGTCTGATTTCAGATTTGACAAACGGCATTTGTTAAAATTAAAACATGAAAATATAAAAATCCAATTTAAGTTTTTATTTTCAAATTTTATTGCACATATGACGGTTTCTATGGAAACCAGGAAAAGCGATCTTTACTAACAAACTTGGTAAATGCATTCAACTTCCATTTTGTATTTCAAATCAAAGTATAATATACATTTGAATTTTCTTAAACGTTGTTGATGTTATAAATAATTCAACGTATTTTAGACAAATAACAATTGATCTAATCAATAAAATATTTTTGCCTTAGTAAAATCATGTTCTTATTGAAAAGCTACGTTGCTTAAAGCACATACTAAGTTAGTGTTTAAAATTGCAATTCTTAAACTTGCATTATACATTGTAATTGTATGAATATATTCAAATTGGTAAAAAAACAATAATCATAATACAAAAAATAATACAAATGGAGAATCGACATCAAAAGTTTTGGCGTGATTTCAACATATCGGTACATATATTACGAAAAATGATTTGTTAAAAGTTAGAAAGACTCTCTGAAAAAACTCATCATTGCCGATGTTAATTTATACCACATATGCAAATTCAAGAAAGAGGTTTGATGGTTAATATGATGGTAAGTTATTCTCTTACAAGTCTGCACGCGTTGTATAGACAATTTGTATATGTAGCTATAAAATTTTTGGCAACAAGCGACAATTCATTTGCAGACATAAATTTAAACAAATTTAACTTAACAAAATAAATACAGGATACTTATCATTGAACAGCATAGCTATGGCAGTTACTTGATTATAAATGACATAGCTTTGCAATGCAAACTTAATAACGCGCGTTAGTACAACATGAAAAAAAAACTCGCAACAATTATGAAAGTTTTCATCAACCATCACATGGTTAAGCACTCTATATTTAAAACATCGATTTAATCACTTTCATAGCAATTTTACGAAAAAAAACCCACCGAATTTCATAAGGCGGATGACGAACGAGTGAACAGTCTCGGAAATTGACACGAAAATGATGTCTCGTTCTCACTGGAATTTTTGGAAATTTAAAGTTTAGTGTGAGAAATTGGAATTTACGAAAAAAAACCAGGAGTAACTTAAATGGATGACTGTAATTTTATCTGCTTTGGAGAGTCATAGTTGCTGTCATTGTTATTGGCAGAACTTGTGGAACTGACCACATGATGCGACCAAGATTGTGACCCATTTAGGCGTGGTACAACAGCAACAGCTGATTGAGTGTTTAAATTTATTGTGGGTGAGTTAGTTCTGACAATGAGTTTCTACAATTACTACAGTTACTACAGTTTTTCTGTTGTGTTAAGACAGTTCTTTTGTAAGATCGGGAGAAGCTTCTCATTTATGGTTCGATATTATGTGCCGAGCTTCGTACCCAAGGTCATTCAGATGCTGAATGTCCATCGCCCGCAACAGCGAGGATTTTACCGTGTAACCTGTCTATAAAGGCCACCCTTGGGGAATCAATTAATTGGTCTTTATGGACATGTGACCTTTATATACAAGTTCAAATAATATAGGACAAAGAGCAAATGGGATATCATTTTGTTGGCCTTTGTTAGCAGGTGGCCCTTAATAAGAGAGGTGGCCTTTAAGACAGGTTTATCTGTATTTAGTTTCAACTTTTGCAGCATGGCATATGTCGGATAAAAACCGGTACATCATGGCATATGTCGGATAAAAACCGGGCAAAGGTGCGTTTTAAAAGTGGCTAGACCTGGAACCATATATGAGACTCCTCAGGACCAGCTATGGCGTTTTTATTATATTGATTGAACAAACTTTGGGATTTTTGTCAGTTTTATCAAGCACTGAAATTTTACAGGACAGTCGACCGTCTCAGTATGCATATTTATTCTTTTTCAACATTCTGCCATTTCCGTCCGTATAAGATATCCCCCTCTGAAAATATTTTAATTGTATGTATTTCATGTTTAAAAGTGACAAATTCTCCAGACTCGTCATTGTGAAACTCAATCATGACTGGTTTTAGTTGTGGTGAAATTCCATAGCTCGAGAAATAAAATTTATAGAACAGATGGTACCATATACATTGTTTCAGTATTATAGGAGAAATTAGGGCACTTAAAAGATAATTGGAAATTTCCGTTTTGTATTTAATTCAATATATATTTTGAAATTAATTAATTATTTTTTTCTCAGGTTGTGTTGTTGTTTTGTTTTGAAACTTCTTAGAAAAGTAGTCTAGAGAGTGACATATTTATACGCTTAGTGTAATGATCATGTGATCAATGTCGGTTATTGTACCGTATTTGCCACATGTCTCAAACATGTTTATATAGTAAAGTTGCAAAGCAAATGTAAATATATAACCATTAACACCATTGTAAATTAATTCTCAGGTTAATTATAACTTACTCAGAAAATTGAAGTCAGACACAATTTACTGTCACAATATTTATTATAATTAGCTTGTTTTTATACATTTTGACTGAATGATGATTTTCGGGAAATATATAGATTTATTGATTTTATGTCATTTCCTTGTTGGCAGTCTGGTGATGACAAGTTCAAAAATGGTTACTTACGTATATAAAATGTTTATTCTTATTTGTCGATTGTTATTGGTGACTTGTAGTAAGTTTCAGTATATAATAAAAATAAACCTTTTACTTTCCTTTATCATATTTGTAGCACAAGTCTTAATTTCTGTCATATGCGCGAGCTTCAGACAAACAATTTGTCAAATTACAGCAACGATCTGACAAAATTAGCAGAATAATTGCTGATTTCCCTGAAGTAGAACACGCTACCCTAATATTGTATAAGCAAATTGTGTTGATATCAGATAAATTTCACCTCTAGACATGCTTTCATGCTTGATTCACAATTTGTAAGCACATATATACACAGAAATGAGGCGGACACAATTAGATTAATTGAAGAATAAGCATCAATCGGCCATTGACGAAGATGTCAAATGATCATAGAACTTTGATATTTCATCATTGCTGATATTGCTCACTCTGTAAATCCTTGAAACCAAGTATAAAGAATATATTGGCATAGCAATGAATAGCATGGTTGCAGGAAGTTCGAATTCTGACATTATGACTTTTACTTATATCTAGTAGATGTGCACCACACCAAAGTTTAAAAATATTTCAGAATTATTTCCAATTTAACTATATTTTGAAATTTGTTTTATAAGACAGATCTATTGAATTCAAAAACTCCTATTATTTTCAGTCTAGAGCCCATAAACTCCACATTTTGGGATATATATATATATATATATATATATATATATATATATATATATATATATATATATATATATATATATATCCCTCGCTATTTTAGATTTACTACATTTTAAGGCTTTAAGTTTTTTCATCTATAGCTTTTTTCTATCCTATAATTTGATATAATAGATCTAACTAGGAATTATGTTATTTCATTTTTCTGATACTGAAGACAGCAGCCATATTGTCAAAATTGATAATATGATATATTGTGAGATCTAAAAAATGAAATTGCTGTATCAATAGCGAGGTTATTTGTCACTAGAACAAGTTATGTATGTGGGTTATATATGAATGTGTATTATCGGTTGCCATCAGGTGCTAGCTTACCAAGTAATTATGACACTCCTTCAGTCACATTTTTGGCACTGGGTGTACTAGTCAATACTGAGTCCACCTATTACTGTACACTAAACAAGGAAACAGAATCACAAATATATAACTCCTTTGTATGACTCGGCTGGGGTTAGAACACACAAGTTTCTGTTTTCTAGACAAGCGCTTTGCCTTCTGAGCCACCAAGAAGCACTTGTGTAGGGAAGAATGATCAAATACGAGTTAAGGATTAATGTAGGGTCATACCGTTCAACTTATTTATCACATAATTTCTAGAAATGTAACAAAAAATTATTCATTTGAGATGTATTATACTTGTGTTTACACCAAAGTTCCCACGATACCTTAAACATCAGATGTAAAAGCTGTAAACCTATCAATAGACAATAAAAATACCATTAAGCTTGTATCTTTAATCACTGCTTCGACGATTTTAATTTTCATTTGTTTTATCAGGGAGATAGATTCTGACAATAGGATCGTTACGTGTAAGGTATCAAAGATAAATAAACATCGCTTCAAAGTTTGCTTATCTTAAAGTATATTAATCTAGATTCATTAGACCTATGTATTAACATATCATATACAATAACATAATTATTGGTAAGGTTCCAAGTGATGACATTGATTGGATGGAATATTAAGGCATCCAAGTTTACTAAGCTTTATTAGTCTACATTCATTAAATCACAAGTAAATTTACACAACACAAAAATTGCTCTTGTTCTTTATTTTGATCTGTGATCAACCCGTTTGAATTCGGAAAAAGTGTGATTTGATCGTGTAATTCATAAATAAACATTAATTATTATTCCTTTTCTTGTTTAAGTTCATGGCAAACCAGTTATGGAATTAATAGCATCGTAAAAATAAAATACAGAAAACTTCTCACTTTGAGTAAATCTAAATGTTCATAATTATGTATTTTCCAATAATAGGATCTTTTAAACAGTAGTGTTTTGTTTTTTTCTGACACCCAATTCAACAGCACACAAACATACAATATGCTCTTATTTATCTTTTTTTTTATCTTAGAGTTGTAATGCTAAAATGTTAAAAGATTATTTGAAGGTGTTTATAAACTTGTTAGTGCAGTAAATTGTTGTTCAAGTAAAAAGTGTTAGAAGTTCACCAGTTGTGTCATTTATTTATAATGTCACTTTTTTGACCTAGAAAAAATTCAATTATTTTATCAAAAGTTATATTCGAGGATATATTAGGAGCCAAGCCTAATTCTATATTTGGGAACCCACAAGAATAATTTGTATAAATAAAATACTCTGTTTCAAAAGACTTTATATAGCATACTTCAGATCTAGTTTTGTATAATCGTCATAAATTGTTTTACTTGTTGTTAAGTTACAAACTGATTTCTTGTACATTAAATAATTTATAAGACCTCTTATCTACAGTTTCCTAATTTAGAAGTCATCATTCAAATTATTTGTCAGAAGAGTACCACATCCAAATTACCGGATGTATAATATAATATAACTTCAATATTTGTTAAAAATTATTTATGCAATAGTACAAAAATGTCCTTGTGATGTTTTATCTAAATTGAATTATGTTAATTATTTGTGATTTACTAGCAAAAGAAGAATTTTTTTAATAAAATAGTAATTTACATGTTACCCTCTCGTGGCCTTAAATTTGAGCAAATGAATAATTACATACCGTACGGGAATGTCGATTTAACTTTTTTTGACACTAAAATCAAGATTAAGACCTAAATAGCTGATGGAGGTGTCTCTTATCAACTAATTTTTAATCCTGCTTGTTAAGTCTAGTGTGGGGATGTTAGTCAGTGGCTTGGTGAAGTTTGGCGATCTTCCCCAGGAAATGGAAGTTTCTTTGAACGTTTCAAAACTGACCATCCCGATATAAGTGAAGGAATCTTGACTGGGCCTTAAAATATTTTTCTAAACTGAACTCCTAAGGGAGTTAAATATGTAAACAGTCTTATTGCTAAGTTACAACACTTTCAGTAAAAATACAAAAGATATTTCATTTTAAATTTCTCTCATTTTTTGTAATAAAAACATTGCTTTATCATTTAAAAATATTTAAAGACCGCGACCTCAACAAATTAAAAACTGTATATTTTAAAAGATTTATACACAAAGACTAATAAAATAAAATGCTTATTTTTACTTGATAAATCACTAAATAATTCAATGCTAAAATTTAAGCCTGTCCCTATCAAAATCTGGATCAGGTATAGCAAGTTACACTCCAACGTAAAGAAAGTGTGGTTAGAATAATAAAACGTTAATGTAAAATAGAAAAAACTTTCAAGTTGCATATTTATTTACTTTGCAACTGCTAATGCATGACCCCACACAAGTAAACGACAAAGCACCCAGAACAGAAGAAAGCTTAAAAGTCACTTTTCTGGACAAAATATCATAAACTTTACTGACTCTGACCATGCTGGAGATATTGTTAAGTGGTGTGGTAAAGTCATATCATTAGTGAAATGCATCCCTCAATATCTCACTTATTAAACACCAAGTAGACAATAAATAAACACATTCAAAAACTACTGAAAATATCTGACTTAAAAAAGTAAAACATATGATTATTTTTTAAGTTACTGGTTTAAAAGTTGTTCGACAATCATGTCATTTTTAAGGAACTTTTATAGAAATAAGATAGTATATTATTTTTTTCAAAAAAACTTCAATAAAAATTTAAAATTATTAGATTATTTCAATCAAAAAAATAAATAAATAAATAAAAAGAAAAAGAAAATGAAAAACAGGGTTGACTTATACCTGAAAGGTGAAGGCCGCAGACACACGTACATTTCTTTTCAATCAAATGGTTTTAGAAACGACACATATACAATGTTTTCTGAAAGAGATGGATGGCAATTAATCCTTATACCCTAGTCTTGGTTTGTATTCTTAATCAATGTCATTACAATGACAGTCAGCAATCAATCAGCTTTCTAAGAGCACATCCTTAAAAAGTCAAGGAAATTACTAGTATTGTATATCGAAAACACGATTAAAGAATCAAAAACTTTAAATTAAAATTGTGTAATTGATCAGCACTACCAAAGCTAAGACTGAAGTACTATCATGTTATTTGTGCATCGTATTGTGTTAATGCATGAACAGTATTTTTTTTTTTACATATATGGGTTTATTTAATTATGTCTTCGTCAAAAAGCTACATCTTTATTTTATTCAGGTCATAAATGTACTCAGCGAGTCTTAATCCTGACATCCACACATTGATTTACGTAGTATTGTTTTATTTTACAAAGAAAAGTTAACAAACTTTTATATTTACTTTTATTGATTTGTCAAGCACAGAAAGTTTGTCCCTTCATTTGCCTAGTTCGGTTTTCAATGCAATTGTATTTCTCCAAAAGCAAAATAATACCCTCTAGATATAGGGAGTTAAACACAATTATTCTATTATACTTTTGCCTACATTTATTTAACCGCATTATTGTGCTTCACAAGATATTTAGAATCAAGAAACTCAATAATTTATACATTTCGCCCACGTTTTCTTTTAATATCACCACATTGAAAGCATATTAGATATAACGTTAGAATGTAATCGGGAGCTTATTTACATAATACTTTTTAAAATCGTAGTTTTTGCTGTTATAATGGAACAAACGAAAAATCGTTATAGTTTTTAAACAAGGTGTTGACGATATTTGGAAAAAATAAAAGATGATCTCTGTTGATGTGAATATTAACGAATTTCTCCATTTGAGAACAAAATCCCTCTCGCCTATGGGAACGACATTCTAAATACTGCTTTTAACAAATGATAATATAAAATATCTACATGAAATATAATATCCAACACAGTATAACATCTGAATAAATTAATACTTAAACAACACCAATTGCAAAATGCATTTGTAATGTTATGCGGGACCTATCAAAACTACTAAAAAAAGTTAATTTTATTCAGCTAAAAATTCAATATCCCAAAACAAAAGCGTGTCATCCTTTATTGCAAGCTTCAGTATCCGAATGTCCTAAAATTTGCGCCTACGAATCACAGTGTCTCTCGCCGTGGTATAAATCCCATGATTTATCTTTCACTTGCGGGAAAACTCTAGCGTGAGAAAGTTTGTTTGTAAGTTTTGTGTAGCTAGATTTTTTCCGAGTCATCGCTGACTGATTGCGTAAATGCAATCTAAAGAGTCTTGATATGTGCATAAAAAGACATTAGACATAATTCCACTCAACTTCAACTTATTTTTATTATTATTATTTTTTTTTGCAGAAATAATCTTTAAAAAAGAAACTTTTTTCTTAACTAACTGAGTAACAACTGTAACGATGATAGTATAATTTTGTTTTGTAGATTGCAGATTATAAGATTCCGTACAAGATAAGTAACCATCCTGTATGCACATATGGCGGGAAAAAGTCACGTGTCGTCACACTGCGAAAATGTCATCCATATCACCCTGATCCTACGTTTACGGTTTTCGACGCAACTCATTGTGTATGTCAGTCTTGTAATTCCAGATACACTAGCTGTGAGAATTTCAATGGATAACCAATCTCGTCAGAAAATAACGGAGATTATTTTTACATTATTCAAGAAATGTAGTCTAAAGAATCTCGACCATCGAAGCTTCCAGCAGATGTGATAACTTTTTAATAGAAAAACGTCCTCAGAATTTGTCTTCTCCTAAATCTTGTTCATTTACTTGTCCATTATCTTTATCCTATTAATTTTGTTTTACGTATAGAAGTTTGACATGTAAACAAATGTCGGTCATATACCCAATATAAACGGGTAACCTGCTGGAGTACTTTTAGTTTTAATCTGTAACTAGAATATACATGGCAAACTTTTTTCATAACAACTGAAGTTTATGATATGCATAAAAATCGCAAAATGTTGCAAAATTCATATCCATGGGATTGGATAAATTAAGTTTCGAAAAGACGGTCATTGGATTGAATTTTCAAACTAAAACACCTGTTTATCCCGCTGCGCCACACGTGCACACATTAGAAACATACTCCCCATCATTTACACTAGGGACCAAAAAAGTTGATATTGAAAAATAATTATGCTGCAAAAAAGATTGATTTAACCTTTCGCAGCTGAATTGATTAACGGAATACATATTTAAAGAAAAGGGATAAATACAATGTTTTATTTAAAGATTGTTTAGTTGAAACGTTAAATTTCCTAATCTGCACGACTTGATGCTGTAATTCTTCATATTAGTTCATATTATTATTGTTTTTCTTTCAATTGTTTGTTCAGACTTTTTATATAAAGATATAAGCTAGTGTATACTTATTTAATATAATTGAAACAGCAAATACTATCGTTCCATAATTGTTTGTCATATTCATATTTGGAGAACAAAACTCTATATTTAAACAAAATCATTAAAAAACACCGAAATTCCATGTAAAATTTATCGACCTTATTGGGAAAATTTACCAGACTTATTGAAAAAGTTGCTTTAATTCTGTACGTATAACATTTTTGTAACGTTTTCACCAAGATAACAAATTAACTATCTCCAAAATATACCTTATGCACCTTCCTTGTTTTTATATATAAGATATGTTGTCATGATTACCATCCCTTAAATCCGAAATCAACGAACACACATATATTAACTTATAGCTCTTTCCAAATTTTTTGGATAAAAAAATCAAAAACTTTTAAAACTATATCTATTGCACTTTTTCACTTCAATTCCTTTTCATTATTAATTTTAAATGTGATTTTCATATTAATTCATTTGAACTCTTTTAACCTTAAATACCCTGATGTAATCTTGGGTGAGGCCTAATTGGATTATTAATGTCATTAAATTTCAGCTTTTTATTAAAATCTGCTCTATGTACAGAAGAATTCGGAGAAGAATTTTTCATTTAAAAATAGAATTTCGTTAGGTCAATGTTTTTTAATTCAATCTTGCTTTTATTTTGATGAGTTAAGATTTGAATAAAAGAAATATTTAGAAAAAACCACGTGACAAACAATTATAGACCTATAGCAGTTCCATGATTTTAAAAAGCAACTGTTTATAAAAAGGGATAAGATACAATTTAATTTAAAATATCATATCATTTTTTGGACAAAGATTGATCTTGGATAGTAAGAATAAAAGAAATCCAGATAGCCATACATAATGAACCTCAACAAAGTTAGCTTTCATACCTAAAATTCTCAGTATATAACATTTGATTTTTCTGTTTAGCTTAATCTTTATAAATATATAGTTTGTATTTAAACCTTTTCTATAATCTAATTGTATTACCTAAATAAAATATTATTTTATAATGTTAAAGTGTTTTAATAAAATGCATTTATTTATTTCACGGGAGTGTGTAGAATTATTTTTCCTTTTTGTTTCAAGCTCAACTTACAAAAGGTTATGTGAGCTTATGACATGAATTATGGTTATCTGTGCAACTGTAAAACAACATTGAATTCTCTACTTAAAGAAATAAGCAGATTACATTTACTTTCAGAAATATACGACAAATATTTTACTGATGTTGTCCTAATATTTGACGAGAGTTTGTCATAAATTTTAAACTATTCGCAATTTTTTTTTTTTTTTTTTTTTTTTTTTTTTTTTTTTTTTTTTTTAGGCTCAAGTATAATTCAACGGTAAGCAACAATGATGTTAAATGACAGCGCCGCGACCTTGCTAATTAAAAAGCCCTTAATTAAACTTTTTTGACCCGTTTAAAAATTCTGTCATGAGACATTTAAGTTTTTATAATAAATTTGCTGAAAACGTGAAAAGTTTTTTTTTTTTTTTTTTTTTTTTTTTTTTTAGTTTACTAACAGAAAAATAACCTTTTGTAATGCTAATTAAAATGTATTTCTTGCAATGCTTTATAAAAAGCTTGAGGTTATATGATTTTCCAACAGCTTCATACTCTACTTGTAAAAAGGTTTACAGGTAAGACTTTTTAGCTGCTAAATAACAAATATCTGACTCATAGCAAGCTCATGTTTTAAAAGAAATTTTTTTAACTTTTAAAACTTTTAAACTCTACGTTGGAAACCATGTTTTTAGCTTAAATTTAAAATGCATAGCAATCAAATACGAAACTTTAAATTTCCAATATACATTAGCAGACGATGCATGGGTTGTAACGTTTGTGTGCCTCTAAAATATCAAAGCTAATTTCAGAAAATTGTTTTATTATAACGCCTTTTTAACTTACCAAATGTGAAAGAAAAACTTGAAAATTAATGTGCAAATGCGCATGTTTCCCTCACAAATGTCAAAGCTCATTTGAAATCGTGTATGTTTTTCTTATATCTGATGGCGAAAAAATACAAGTGCACGATTTGATTTCGTTTTCCTCCTCTTATATTTCTCTTTTTTTAGAATTCAAAAAGTAGTATGGTCGACAATTACTCCTACATGCAATCACATATGCATTAATATTATTATAAAAACGATTTTATCAGAAGAGTTTTGGAATAGAGACAGACTAATTAGGTACTATGTGCTATTAATTTCATAACAACAGGTTTTTTTACCGTAATGGGTAAATTTTGAGATATGAGCGAACTAGTTCAGTCACGTTTTTAGATCCATTATTTATCAAGTTATATAATTTCGTTGTAGTTAAGTGTTTTTAAGCACCGATATATATATTTTTACTTAACGATATTTAGGCCCTAGAACTGCAATAATTACCCCCGAGGTTAGCATGTTACATTTCTTTTGAATGGGATATCTATCTCAATACCTCAAAAGTATATATATATATATATATATATATATATATATATATATATATATATATATATATATATATATATATATATATATAACTGGGAGTTTAATGTTTCAGCCATAGACAACATTTTTAACGATGCTGTAAGTTGATCTGACGTGAAGTATTTTTAGCCGTTTATTTTTGTAAATGAATCTTCCTTATTGTTCATTTCTTAAAATAATATTTTAGTTTACAGAGACAGTATTATAAAGATTATTAAAACATCTTTTAAAAATATGAGAATATAGCCTTTGCAACTGTGTTACACGAAAATTCAGCGAAAACAATCCGAATATAAAACTAGACTAAACACAAATACTGAGATTAGCGTTTGTCAAATTGGTCCAACATGCTACTTCTGTTTTGGTAAAATTTACAAGCAAAACAGAAAGTAGCATCTTGGTACCATTAGGCATACACTATTTCACCTGTTCCAGGTTAGCGAGAACATCTGTCAGATTAAATGCTTACTACGTGGTATTTTGCTATGTTTTAGCTACCATACATAAGAAAAACAGCTTTTTAAGAGAGAGAAAAGGGATAAAGAACGCATTATTTTACCAAAAAGGCAGATAAGCATTTGTAAGTTTTGACTGTTTGTCAAACACAATAAAGCCAGTTTCTTAATCCCTCAAACTCAATAAAGAGGCGCAATTGAATTAGCAAAAAGACATAAAATTTTGTTACTTTCTATCAAAATAAGTTTCATTTTGTTTTAAAGCACAAGTTTTTTAGCTGAAAGAGAGTCGACCTCGAATATTTTCATTATCAATCAAACAATATAAAAATATAGCATGTTAAAGTTTACATTAGAAATGTAAAATGATTGTTCAACGAAATGTACGTTATTTCATAACCTAAGAATTTGTAAACTTGTTTTCTGTTACCGTTTACTGTTTTGCTAAGAGACAAATGTCAAAAATTTATATTTATGTGAAGGAAAAGTTTGGTTGCTCAAACAAACTTGATTATCTCACATTACACATACCACCCTTTTCAAAACTATGTGAAATAATGCTGAGTATTTAAAGGATACTACTTTTATTAACAATTTAGAACATCAACAATTTATCATTAATAAAAATAAACAAAATAACATAATCTTTTCTGTAGAATCAATAAAGAAGAATACATAAAAACAAATCTGAATCAATCCAGCCATAATTGCTTCCTTGGCATATTTTTCGTAACATATAAAAAGTAACGTATATTTCAAGGTGGTGAAAACAAGTAAAAAAATAACATCGTGTTGTTTTGTACACTGCTTTGTCAAAAATAACAAATTAACTTTTATATTTTGATTAAAATCTTATATAAGCAATATGTAAATGGCATGTGCATTATTGGTTCGGTATTATTTTTGGTTTCTATCTGTAAATGATAAATAAAGAGATGACCAGTAATAATGAAAAATAATATTTTCAAATAGACTTTACAGTTTGTATACATGTATGGAATAAGACTATTAAAAGTTAAGGGTTAAATAGTCTGCATTATTTTCTTATGCGTTACTACTTTATTGTTTAGAATATTATAGTGCTATTTAACTTAAGTTTTTCTTGGATTTTTATGCATTATAAAATTCCTCTTTTTTAACCCTTTAACACGCATAGAGTTTTAATTAAAAAATCTTACTTCGGATGTAAATAGACAAATAAGGCATTACATTTTTTCAGCGCTTTTGTGTGTACTTCCTGGATCTAGTATATCTCAAGTACATTTATTTTAACTTTATCTAACTATATATTATAATACATCGTTAAACTGCTCTGTTTTCAATAAAACCATCATACATAGGATTGTATTATTAGACGTGTATATATGTGCGTTCATCTGGGATACAGTGAACATTAATTTATATCTACATAAAAGGTTTTTCTATACATTACTATCATTAATCCGACTAGAAAACATGATGGCATATGCTACTTTGTGATAAACCATATTATCTTTATTAGGTGTCTGGTTTTTCATATTCTAATAAACTTTATTTAGCACCAAATTAAGTATCTCGCTAATCTTGAACATATACTATGTGTTTAACGTTCTATTAATTAATTAATTAATTAATTTATTTATTTATTTATTTATTAAAAACGTAAAAAATGTTGTACGATTATTTAATTCCGTGATGTACACTATTAAATCGTCTCTGTTAAAACGTTGACCCAAAAATTAACATGGAAGCGCAAAAGTATAATATACAAACCTAGATTTTACGGAAAAAACAAACCATTTGGTTAAAACTTAACAGCTGAATTAATTGAACAAATGACAACATTTGTCAAATACACATTAAAATAAAACATGCTTTTTGACTAATTCATTGTAAGCCATTATCACTTTCAAGGAACTGATCGTAATTAGAAACCGCGTTAATTGAAGTTACATTCGAAAAAAACGAGGAAATTACTTTTTGACGTAATATTGTGACTAAGATTCTGACATAAAACAGCGATGGTGAAAATAATTTTGTTTTTAGTATTTTCTATGTTGTAGTTGTTTATTATTATTATTATTATTATTATTATTATTATTATTATTATTGCTGTTTCTGTTGTTTTGTTGTTTTTCTATTCCAAAGATAGACCAAACGGAAAATGTATTTTCACACACACACACACACACACGCACACACACACACACACACACACACACACACACACACACATATATATAAGTATATATGCATATATTTATTTATATATCCATCCTTCTCAACAAAAATAAAATTTAAAGTCTATTATTTGTCTGACTAGTTATCTAAATGACTTCCGTAAATCTATGAAATTATATTATACACCAGACAATGAAAATGAATTGGAAATATAAAAACTCAGCAGTATATTAATCTCTGTAAAATATTGATACGAGATTGTTAAACACGAAGAACCATTTTACTTAATAAAAAGAGTTATTTCACTGTGTATGTAGAATGTTCTCCAAATCTAACATATTCGCAGATTAAACATAAGGAAACGGACAAGTTTTTATTCCTGCCTAAAAAAGAGGTGACCACTTTAACTTATATATATATATATATATATATATATATATATATATATATATATATATATATATATATATATATATATTATTCTTATATTTAAAGACTTTTATCAAATGATTGGCATTTTCTTTTGAGGAATTGCCTTTAAATATTCTCTAAACGCGATAACGCAACACAAGTGCAATTTAACCGCTTTTGGTCGTAACATTGAAGTCATAATTACGTTTTAAATGGCTGTTTATAGCTAATCACCATCCTAATTAGCTATACAAAGTACAGTGATTAGCGCAATTATCTGCACAAGTAATGTTATAAGCCACTATTGATCATTTGATATAACGCATTTAATAGTTGTATAGAATTCTGTTGATACAATTTAACCGCCTTTCAACCACAAAAGTGCTATTATATACAGTAACAACGGACTATTTAACAATTAGCTTTTTTTTATCTCATAAAAATGTTAGTAGGCATTTAATTTTTTTTTTTTTTTTTTTTTTTTTTTTGACATCCCTGAGGTTTTGTAATACAATACTTTTTACAGTGCATGCGGGCAAACCTATCTAAATTGAGGCGAAATATTTACGAATGTAATCATAGATTCATTGATAATAGTACATATATCTTTGTTTAATATAAGATAAAGACATACCCCACTAAAATTGACGTTAATTTTAACATAACCGATCGGATCTTGACCGTGACAATTAGAAATCAATTTTGCTTTGTTTCAAAACACAGATGTTAAAATCTGCATTGAAGATTTTTTTAACAAAAAAAAAAAAAAAAAAAGAGACAAAAATACCACCAATCAGGACATGGCAATTTCCTTGACCCAATTGAAGAATGTTTTCAAAGAATGTAAACAATGAAATCTTCTAGTTTTCACATATAATAAAGATAAATAGGATATGCCACTTAAGTGATTTGACGATTTAAAAAATTACGTACGAAACACACAGCCTACATTTGGCGAATCACAAAGTCATTACACAATTGCCTTAAGTCACTAAGCAATTAAGTATTCAAATTAAATTTTGCCGCCAATTATACGTTTCTGAATTTTATATGAAATGACATAATTAAAAAACTGTTTTCTAATCAAACACTCCAATAATGTTCTTTATGTAATTATTTTTTATTTTATTTAATTATTATTTTGTTAAATTTTGTTTATTTTTTTTTTCTTGCCATTTAGTTAAACCCTTCTACTAGTGTTCCCGCTGAGATAGTGATCCAAAGCACACACAGTGCCTCTAACAGTCTAGAGTTGAATTCCAGATCCTAGTGTAAAGTTCATTAGTTCACTTATCGAAGTGTTTTTTTTTTTTTTTTTTTTTTTTTTTTTTTGGAGGGGGGGGGGCACTTCCTTTTTCCCCAAATCCTTGACGGACTACCTTGATGTAAGTGAAATATTATTGAATAGAGCGTTCAATACAATTACTCCAGTCTACTCAACAACTAAAAAAATATGTACATGTCCCTGGAAAAAAAACAAAAAACCTACGAAATAAGTGAACAAGCAAAAATAAACACATACAGTTTGTATTTGGAAAACTGATCATTAAAATTCCTTTATCGAGATTCTCCATGTTCTGCTTCATATTTGGACTTATACCTCAATTATGACACCCATGAAAGGTTACATCTGAAGCTATACGACAAACGTGATGACTTCAATTTTTCTATCGTCAACTTTCCGTTTCTTTGCAGTAATATCCCTGCTTCTCCTGCGTATGGTGTATATGTTTCACAGTTAATACGGTACGGTAGAGCTTGTTTCCACTATGGGGACTTTCTGCAACGAAGCAAATTACTTACAATAAAATTGTTGACACAAGGATATTGCAAGCCTAGGCTAATCAGGGCCCTTAAAAAGTTTAAGGCCGTCATCACAAAATTGTTGATAAGTATGTAGTCACTGTATCCCAACTTATACTGGATATATTTGACTTACCATAGTTCTTTGTTTCCTTCATTCTCAAAATTGACTTGCACGTGACGGGTGTAGCTAGCTAGACAGGAGGTGCTTACCCTTCCGGAGCACCCGGTCTCACTTCTTTGATGGAAGTTCACGTGTATCACATATTTTGCCAGTTTGCAAAGTTTTTACTTTGTTTTTGGGATTGTGATGTGGACACGAACTGGTATGTTTGTTTTATTTAATAGGAAAAATTACTACTAGTGGCGTGGCTGTAGATATATTATACCACTGACAATCTATTTTCATACTTTTTACTTTGTTCATAAAAAATAAGTCTCGTTTCACTAAAAAATAAACATAAACCAATAGTCTGTCTTAGCTCATAATCTTAAAAACATATGCTTCGATTTATTTATCAAATTTTTGCCCCTTGTGAATAAGTTTCTCGAAAATAAAATACTATACGATACATTTTTAAAACACTTTTTAATTTTTTCATGATTGATTATACATCCAACAAAGCCGTTCGAAATAATGTTGAAATAAAGTTTACGAATTGTTTTTTATTGGTAATCAGTCTTAATTTCCCTCGTTTATGTTAAGAAGCTGTAATGTCATTTTGATTTCTTCCAAGTGCCTTTCCCTTAGGTTATGTTTAACATGTATCGTCCAAATTGGATACGTGTTAAAGCGAAATGAATACATTCAAATTAATAATGTAGGCATAACTTAAAAATATTTTTAAACTACGAAGGAGGCTAAAAGATAAATTAGTATTGACAGTGAAAGATTTATGCCCAAGGCATCAATGCTTATTATCATTCATATTTTTAATTAAGGGTAATTTGTAGTTCCATATATATTTCAAACTAGATTGTTTCTTTTTTTATTAGCTTACCATTTTTTGCTGGATTGCTTTATATTCTGAATTATAATGAATTTGTCAAATACATGTGACTACTAACGGATTTCTGTACTGTACATTGTATGTGGTTATACAGTCCTATCAAATATTACTCTTTGAAAATATCTCGAAAGAAAATATAATGCATTTCATATAGAAACAGCCAAACAAGACAAATCACGATATAATTTATAAGATAAATTATATTATTAAACCCTGTTGAAGGAAATTGTTTAAAAATGTCCAAGAATCTCACTTAAAATGTAAAAAAAAAAGATATTTTGTAACTGAAAACACGAAAGCAACGTGTATTATTAAAAAATTGACAAAAGCAAACGAACGCAAAACGACATGACACAGTATAAGTAAATGTAAGATACCAATATAAGGATAGTGAAAATCATAGCAGCTTGTGTGTTTAGTTATTACAGTTATTTTTCAATGTATATAGTGTCATTTTTATTACATCGTTACTTTTTGTTACATCGTTACTTTCAGGGAGTAAAATGAATCAGAACTAATGTTTAATATGGTATGGTAGCAACGGCAACCACGGGTTACAACAACAGCCTATAATCCTCATTTAGTCTTTTAGCATTAAAAATTATCTCTTTTGTGCTTCTGTGGGTTAAATAACATAAAATTTAATCTTTGTCATCACTATAATAATAAGTACAATCCATTAGTAGAAATGTGAGAGTCTGACTAAACACTAAGAGACAGCAATATTTAATTGTTTTGTCTCATATATGGATAAGGTGCGTCTTAAGAATTTTAACAAATCATCATAATTGTTGTAAAAAGACAATTTTTAACAACTGAACTGTGAAGTTTATTGTCAATATGAATGCAACAACTTTGCAACAGCGTTATGATAAGTTTGTCTTGCAAAGTTTTTGCCTCTATATTGATAATGAAGATCATTATAAAACAGTTCAATTGTTATATTTTCGTTAAATATTTTTAAAAAATTATTCATTGATTTTAAAAATACAAAATTCCCATTTATAACACATGCGCATCGGGGGGGGGGGGGGGGGCAGTAGACGCAATAGCTGTATTTTAGACCGAGAACGACAGATTATTTTATCTGCACTATTTTTGGTGTGGTGTAACAACGAGGGCGGGGTTGGTTTAAAAAATAGTGTTTTCAGGTACTTTTATGGCATTTTCTCGATTTTTCATTAACATAATGTATTTTTGAAAATATTGGATATAAAATAATATAATAAAAAAATTGAATATCAACAATAAATGTGTTGTTATTTGTGGACTATATTTCGGCCGAAAATCAGGTGCATCCGTATGGTGCCATTTCAATTATGAAAAATTTACAAAGAAGTTATAGGGTTATTTGCATTGAAAGATTACTCGCTATATGTCGGAAAAGAAATTTGTAAATATGAAACGGAGGAAAATGCCTAAGCATGCGGGTTTCGAATCTGCGTCGGGATGTAAGAGCGTAGACAGGGATTTACCGCGAGATTTTTTCTTGAATGTCGACATTGTTAGGTAGAGATTCACTCGAACATTATGTGCCGAGCTTCATACTTAGTATCGTTTAAATGTTACACAGCACAGCAGTTAAGAGTATATTTATTCTCTACGCCTCATGCGGTGCAAATATCTCTGAAAGTTTAGAAAATGATATTATTTTAAATTATTTAACGTGTTGATTTTGTATATATATATATATATATATATATATATATATATATATATATATATATATATATATATATTGTAATTGATTGTTAACCATTTATACAGTGTTTTTCCCACTCCTTCATTATTTTTGATTTTTTTTTGTTCAGTTAGTTTACATGTGTGTGTGTGTGTGTGTGTTAGCGTCACACGATTTTACTAACATAGATTATTAACAGCTATTTTTTTCTTCCAGCGACGTGAGTATTTAGTTATTAAAACATACTATACCAAATCTTTATAAGGTACAGTTAGTAAATAAGAACATAATACTTTGATAAAGTATACCATGCATCACACCATTTGAAGCACGGTAGGTATTGTATTTACAAGTTTAAAATTATATGTTTTATTGGTTTTTAAGTATTGGTAGTTAACTTAGCTATTATTAACTAAGGTTTAATCAGTGTAATTAAAAGACAAGTTTAAACCGAAAACACTCTGTTTATTAAAATATATCTCTATTGTACGCGAATTTTTATACCGTTTTTCGTCATCAACGCTGGAGATTAGTTTGGATTCTGCATTGGATTTTATGAGATTTTGTGTCATGTCACGTTGATAAAAATCATTTGCTTAAGTGACGATTGAGTCAATAGATAGCAATAACAGAATTGGGTCGAGTCAGGTTGATAAAGACTAAAGTTTGCTTAAGTGACAATTGAGTCGCTGTAGCAAAGTTGGAATTAGTAATTTATGTAAACATTTCGTTGGCAACGTTTTGTATAATGGATCAATTTTGACAACGTTGCATGAATTAATATCTGCTCTATTGGTAGTGTTAACACTTACAATCCGTACATCACGTATCAAAAAAAAAAATAAAAAAAAAAAAAAAAAATTACACAACAATCACGCAACAATAAAATAAAAACAATAGCCCAATTAGAAATAAGTTAAGCTTAATTAAGGTAACATATTACGTTATCGTTACCGTGCTTACTAATGACCGCGTTCAGCCCGGATGAAGTAAATTTGTTGGTCGATCAATTTAAGGCGATTGGAGTTAAACCGAAAGCGGGAGACACCGGAGGCATTAACAGCATGGATGAAGGATTATTTAAACAGTATAGAACACGCTGATATTAAACCTAAACCTACAGAATTAATAGCCAAATCTGCGATTGGACAAATTCCTCGGATACCTACGTTTACCGGAGATGATCACTGCGATAAGAATGAAGTGTCGTTTATTGAATCGCGTTATCACGTATGTAGTTTATTGAAGGGACACCTTAAACAAAGACTGCAATTTCACGAGGAGTTAGAAATTCCTTGACGGGAATAGCTGCTTGAATTGCTAGATGTCTTGGCGCAGACGTGAATTTGAACACAATATTGAACAAACTTCAAAGTGTTTTTGGTTTTGTTGCAGAAGAGGGGGATATTTTGTTTGAATTTAATGCTGCAAAACAACGCGTAAATGAATCAATTTCGGATTGGGGATGTCGTCAAGAGGAGTTATTGGACACATCAGTGGAGGAAGGTGCTGCTTTACAACCCATGTAAATTTAAAATTAATTAAAATGTTTAAAAAGGGAATGAAACATTATATCAAAGATATATCTGGCCCCAGTTTCACAATCATTCACTCAGCTGAGTGTACACTCAACTCAAATATTCCAATTTTTCTCTCATTAATATTTTTAAGATATTAAGTCTTATGAGATAATGTTTCGTTTTGTTCAACAAACCTACACTAAACAATTTAAATATTACATAAGATAATCAATTTTAACTGTGTTATGTCTTGGGAATTGGCATTGAAATATTATCGAATTTGAGTTGAGTGTACACTCAGTTGAGTGAATGATTGTGAAACTGGGGCCTGGTCATCTGTTTGACAAGAATTCCGATTTTGATCAGTTACGGAGGAATAAACGTCGTGTAGAGAAGGAAAATAAGAAATCGAAAGGTAAATCCGTACCCTCTAAAATGGCATCAGATTCAACATCAGAGAAAGGAGTTGAAAATTTAGAGAAATTAGTACAACAGTTATCGCAAGAAATGAAAACATTACGACAGGAAGTACAACAAACACGGACATATTCAAATATACAATATGGTCAACAAAATTATAAATATAATCAGGAATCAAGACCAGGTCAACAAATCAATAGTGCAAGAAATCAACATACACAGCAAAATTCCCAGCCAACACAGCATCCGGAACAACAGCAACAACTTCAACAAACTAATGAACAACAACAACAGCGACAAGAAGAGAATAGTTATAAAAATCAACATCGTGGTACTTGGCGACAAAATTTCAACAATACCGCAATAAATTCGTGTCAACAAAATTCTAATCAGAACCTATATGTTACCGATGTGGACATCTTTAATATGGTTGTCGGGTTCGTCGAGATTTTTCAAGATCACGTTTAAACGCCAAGATGCCTACTACGGAGGGTCACCAGTAGGTGCCCACTTAAACAAACCCGGAGAATTTTTAATGCAAGGCAATGCATGAGATGCCATTATGTCTTGATAAATGGTGTTAAAGCAAAAAGCACTATTAGCTACAGGTCCAAATGGTCAACTATAAGCCGTTTTTTAATCATAAACATTTTTCAAATTTAGAAATCTACCCTTTAAATGGATATATAAAATATTAAATGTGCAGATGGACAAATGTTTACTTATGATGGTTATATCCACTTTAACATTGAAGCTGCTGGTATAACATGGTAAAAAAAACAAGATAGCGTATTATCAATTGTACCTAGTAGTAGTTATAACAAATATGTACCTATTTTACTTGGAACTAACGTTATGTGTCATTATATTTTACTTTGTATGAAACAATATGGAACTCAATATTTACAGTATGCTAAATTGCACACGTCATGGTATTTTGTCTTTAGATGTATAGCACTGAGACAGAAAGAATCTAAGAAAAATGATTATATTATAGGGTTTGTAAAAAGTGCAGAGACGAAAAACATAACAATACCGGCAAATTCACATATTGTAATTAATGGCTTTATGAACAGGAAATTCGACTATAAAGCGACATATGCAGCAACACAAAGTACAAAAAACTCAGTGTTAAGTGAAGATTTAGATATAACACCATCATTGGTACATTGATAATTGAAACGATCAGAAAGTGCAAGTTGACATAACTAACGTTACAACTAGAACTATGGCAATACCACCGAAATCGTTTATATGAGAAATAAAACCGGTTACTATCGAACATAATATATAGTTATGAAAAAGAAACACCGTGAAATTTTCACCGGATCTAACATCAACTGGAACACTAACAAAAGATCTTATTAACCAATTTCAAGAAATATTTTCATAGGGTGAAATTGATATCGGTCCCACAACATCAGTAAAAGATCGCATCGATTTGACCAATGAGTTCCTTTCAAACAACGCATAGAACTATTCCACCAGTAATGTTTGAAAAAAATTCGAAGGAATCTAAAGGAATTGTTAGCTAGTGGTATTATTAGACGATCGCATTTACCATGGACATCAAATGTAGCTCTAGTAAGAAAGCATGATGAGAGGTTAAAATTGTGTGTGGATTATCGCAAGCTGAATCAACGTACTATCAAAGATTCACACGCGTTATTGCGAATAGATGACATTCTTCACACATTGGCGTTTTCACGTTATTTAGTGTGCTGGATATGAAGAGTGGTAATTATCAAATGGATATCGATGAAGATTACAAAAAAGAACTGCGTTTACCGTTATCCCTTTCGATACAATCGATTAGAGATGGGTTAAAGAAATAGCCCTGCAACTTATCAGCGACTTATGGAGGAATGTCTTGGAGATCTGAATTACAGTATTTGTTGTATTTATTTAGATTATTTAATATTTGCAAGAACATTTGAAAAAATATGAATCGCCCGAAGCAAGTTTTTCAACATTTGAAAAAATGTTGTTTGAAGTTTACCCCAAAGAAATACTCTTTCTTACAATCTTAAGTTAAGTATGATTGTTACATTGTTTCAGTCGATAGTATTGAAGCAGATCCGGAAAAGATATCAAAAGTTATTAATTGGCCGACTCCAACAACATCAGAAGAAGTCTCTCGGATTCTCGGATTTGCTGGATATTATAGAAAATTCATTAAAGATTTTTCAAAAATAGCAAGATCATTAAACGATATCATGCCAACACCGAAATCAAAGGAAAAAAAGCAAAAACACTCTAAATCAAAAATGGAAATGGAATAAAGAGCAACAAGATGCATTTCTACACCTTATGAATTTATTGTCAAAACCATTAATTTTAGGATACGCTATTTACGGTTTACCATCTGAGCTTATACTGATGCTAGTACACAAGGTTTAAGTGCTGTGCTTTATCAAGAACCGAACAATATAAAACGTGTGATTTCTTTCACAAGTCGCAGATTAAACAACTTAGAAAGGAATTTTTGGCGCATAAATTGGAATTTCTTGCGTTAAAGTGGGCGATAACGGAGAAGTTCTATGGGTAGTTAAATGTTCAACAATTCACTGTATTGACAGACAACAACCCTCTTAACTATCCCGCTTTCGGTTTAACTCCAATCGCCTTAAATTGATCGGCGAAGTTTGACTCAACGGGACATCGCTGGTTAGCGGCATTATCCTCATTCATTTTTAAGACCATTTATCGTCCTGGACGAAATAATAAAGATGTTGACTCATTATCAAGATTGTCAAATAGTGTGCAAGAACAACAAACAACCGAAATTATTCCCACAGAATCTGTTAAGGCTGTTTGTAATATTTTTCAAGCATCACCATACATAGAGACCATATGTAACTCAGTTGAAGTAATAAACAGTATCACTAAAAACGAGCAACCTGGTAGTGATATTACAATGATAAATCATCGTGACCGGAGAAAATTCCAAAACCAAGATGAGGGACAATAAAAGTGACAAAACATTAAAAAACTCATAAGAGACAAACATGAACAAAAAAAATGACTCAGTCAAAACAAACATTTGAAGAAAGATCAAATGATAAAGATAATGATTCAACAGATGATGATAGCGATACAGATTCACAATTAGTCGACAATGATCAATTAATAGCGTATGATGTGTCAGCAACAGATGTTGTAACGACCGACGACATAAGCGCAACTGCTGTAGAGGAAATTGAAACAATCCCAAAACATATTGTTGATAACGATCAAGAACATGTTTTTGGGATAGAAGTTACTATTAGTTGTGACGAACACAACCCGCTAGAAGTGGAAGAAGGTAGTACTTCTTTGACAAGTAAACCGATAGAAAAAACCTCAGTTGAGCATCAGTTAGAGCACCAAATGGAAAGTCAGTATATGGATAGTGTCGAAAATGTTCTGGACAAAACAATTCATTATTACATATTGTAGAAACAAGTACACAGGATAAAGCACTATCACCTACGAGACGACAAAGGTTTTTACCATCAATAAGATCACCAACACTGAATACGACATTCCCACGACGTAAATTACCGACTCCGCCGATTATAAGAAGATCACAACGAACACGAAGACCACCAAAAAAAAATAAGGTCAGGAGATTTTATCAACACCTCGGATATAAGTTTTTCACATATAGCGACTAATAATTGCTATGAATGGAAACAAAAAGGTAATTACTTAAAATCCGTATCAGAGTGTGGAATATTACAGAATCCAGGTGTAAATGTTACAAACGCATTTCTGCAGATAATCGCTAAACAATAGTGTAAAATGAGGACATCCTTTCGTAATTGGTGGAAATGTGTAGTAGCGTTAGTTTTCGGTGTTTTTGTTTTTGTTATTTTTTAAAGTTTTAGTTCAGAGGTAATATTCCGGTTAAAACAGGTAATTTTATTTAGTCTTTATTAACTATGGTTAATCAGAAGTTTAACAGGTAAGTTGTTTCCCTTGTCTTGACCATTGATTAAATTGGCCAATTCATTAAGGTCACTATTACATTTGAAATTGACATTAGTGGATTGACATGAATTGGACATAGCATTTTATTTGTAGTGTTACGGAATGGAATTTCTTTATTTCATATTTGAGATAAAATACAATTTATTTCTACTCATATAATTTATATATTTGAAGCATATTTTGTAGTAATAAGGATATTTCAGTGTTTTCTATTAGACCTGTAATAGCGCGCTTGCTTATTTCTTTATTAATATTTTTCCATTCAAATAACTATCACGGTGTGTATGGATATTTAAGTATGTGATTATAAATTTGCCTTGATATAAACTCATATATATATATTTATATATGTATATATATATATAATGGGTCATCTGGTTATAATACGTTGGACTAGCGATTACACTATTATAAACCAAACATTAATAAGTCCTTTAACGTGCACGCATTTTTTGTCTTTGTATGTCAACGTTATGTTTAGTAAAATCACGGTACCTAACTTATATGATTTTAATTGTTTAATTGTCTAAGTTATGTTTTAGAGTTCAAGGACGAAATGTGCTACCTTATCTGTATCTTTATATAACTATTATGTTGTGTGTATTGTATATGCCTTGTGAAATATTTGAAGTGTTTCATGTAATTTTATTTGTTAAATTAATACATACTTTATCAATTGTACATTTTCTAGGGTGTTTATTGAGTATTTTTATGTTTTGGACAATATAAACTGTACAACCAAAGCAGTTTGTGTTATGGTAATTGTTCATAGAAACACATCTGTAAATATTAAGTTTAGCAACAAGTTTTGCATTATAGTTTTGGATGTATAGTGATTAAGAGGCATGAAGTTGATTTTTCAGTTTTTCCCATCAACAAACACAGCATGTGAAACGGACAATTTTCACTGGATGTGGCTTACATGTGTGAATCTAATTTCAGTTGAAATTTACAACACCTGCAATTTACATCACGCGAGACACAAAATTAATTGACAAGTTGTACCATTACATATTACATATTTCCTCAAAATAAAAGGGGATGTATCAGCTTTGTCAAGGTGGGAAAGAAGTTTGCATATAATATAATGATGAAATTATATGTTGTTAAAATATGTCCATATAATGCGAATGCTACAGTACAGGCCTGTCGAAAGTTTAACACTGAGCTGACGAAAAGGAGCCGAGTGTCGGCTGCCGAGGGGTCGAACTGTGGACAACTAGTGGCCGAAAAGTTGTCAACTCTCGGTCCCTCGGCAACAAGAACTGTCTACAGTTCGGCCACTAGGTAATTTTTATTATTATTATTATTATTATTATTTTTTTGAAAGTTTTAACAGAGAAGTTCTTTTCTGTTCTTTAAACAGGCCATCAAAACCCCATTTGATTTTTTTAACTCTGTCTCTCACAATTTCAAAATTACAGTATATATCAGACACGTGTTTATGTATGTTATTAAAATTTTATTGATTAATTTCTTTGATTTTATTTTGTGCATTTTAAACCATTGAACCGTTATTGTAAAATTTCGTAATGCATTTGTAAGCTTGTCTCGAATATAAACAAATGTGACGTGATAGCCATGTTTGTTTACCTATGGTAATGTAGGTCTGGATTGTTTATTGCAATTTATATTTATTCATAAACGGAATGTCCAGGTTTTTGTTGTTCATTGTCAATTATGAACCCAACGGCCTTCAAGCTTGCAGCTATGGAAATTTCACAAGGCAAATGAATTTATATATATATATATATATATATATATATATATATATATATATATATATGTGTGTGTGTGTGTGTGTGTGTGTGTGTGTGTGTGTGTGTGAAAAGAAAAATCAAACGGTAATAAAGACACATTGACGTTACTGTACACAAATAGACACAAACATTTATAATGTAGAATTGATTGTCTATGGTCTATATTTTTTCAAAAAAAATAAATATTTAAAATCTTAAAATCTAAATCAGAATTTTTTTTTTAAACTGTGAAGCAATTGGCTATAAGAAATTTATTTTGACTATAAAGAACACTCAGAAATTTAGGCAAAGAGTAGAGAAAAATCAATGTCATATATTTCGAAACAGCGGCACCTTTGTGTATTTTTTCTAGTATTCAAATTTAATCCTTATAGCTTAAATATATTTATCTAAGTAATGTGCCTTTTATACAATATTCATAACTTTATAATTAGTTATCTGTCTTAGTACATATCTTCTTCTAAGAGATATTATGTATTATTATTATGTATCCCCCTTTTTATATCCATCTTACAGTTCATCTACAAGCATAATTATCACCCCTGTTTAGAACTCTTTTGCACAGGTATAAAATCAAGGTGAAAACTTCGTAGCATGTCATTTTTCTCCAGATTTTCACCCACCCAACCCATTATATGTATTGTGAATGGTTTACTGCTGCTGTATTGTTTATATTTTTCAGGATATAGATGATTTCATTTCATTTTGATGTTACATGCCATACTACAGTCGTCACGGCATTATTGAACTTGGAAATGTTTTTTGAAGGCAATATTCTAGAGGCTGGAATTAATTGATTTTTGGGCAATTTCTGCGCTCACCAGTGACTGTAATAAGTTTATTGTTGATTGTTCAAGTTAATTTGAAGGTGTACATCTGATACCAGGGTACATTATATCTATTAAATGAAAAAGATGTCCATTACAGAATCGCTTGGAGTCTTGGCTCCTTTATTGTCATGCCGTGGCCAGATTATGCCAATAAATGTTTAACAATTATCTTAGTGTATTTTTCTTATTATATGCCATCCATTAATTATATCAGAGTCATATCATTTCGCCATCTTACTTGATTTTTATTAAGCACTTAACTTTGATAAATCCTATGCGCCGTAGAAAGTATTTGACCCAACCTTTACTTGAAGAATTTTTACTCGATAAATGTTTGTCAAGGACATTTAAATTTCATTTGCTTAGGGCAAAATTGTTTGGCTATTCACGACACCGACACTGAAACCTCAACCATCTGAAAAAATCCCAAGATTTGTCAAAATTTTTAATTTCTCAGTATTTTAACGTAAGAAAGTTGTCAAGTACATAATTTTTAAGCTTTACATTTTTAAACTTTTTTTGAAAAAAGAACATAGCATAAAATATTAAGCCTAACCAATTAAAAAAACAGACGATCTAGGAAAACAATGAATTAAATGTTAGTAAATATCTAACAAAAATTACTTCTTTCATCAATTCATATGGATAGCATTTATAGGGGTTCCTTGGACCAATCTCTGACTTAATTGTAATTTGAGGATGAATTTTTAAAATGTTTAAAAACCCTCTAATTGCAATGTAGCCACCCTTATGGGTTAGCATTTTAGTAAAAAAATCGGATTTTTCACACTGAGTGCTCATAGAGTGTGGCTATCTTTTTTATCATGTTTTGTGTTGTAATGTCATTCATTTATTTGTATTGTATCGTGTTCTTAATTGCTTTAATTTAGTAAGACAGTATTTTTAAAGAAAAATGATTATTAAAATTAAAGCATAGATATTGCAAAATTTAAAAGAAATCGACTTATTAAATGTATGGAGATTAAACTACTCTAAGTTGGTGGATACGGAATTCTGGTATCTTGGGAAAACATTATTTAACATTAAACATAAAGTTTAAGTCATTCTAACACCTAACCATCCTTATAAATTAAAGGTGTTCAAAAGTATTGGCTCAATCGACAAAAATAATGTATTAATAAAAGATAATATTTTTTTCGGTTAAGGTTAAGAAATTGTTCTATAAAGTGGGGGTGAGTAAGTATATTGTTGTTTTAAGTCTCATCAGGAATTTTGCAGGTTTGCGTAACTAGATAAAAGATGTATCGCCTTCGGCATTGATCCTATTCACGTTCATTATAAAGAAACGGTCATAATTCTTAAGTACTTAAATAAAAACAATCGTGATGCTTGACTTTTGTTTCTTTAAAAATTTTTTTCTGTTTTTTTATATTGATGTTTGATTAATATGACTCAGTGATAGAGTGTCCGACTCGAGAGCGGAAAGTTCACAGACAATATAAAATATTCACACATCTCACGCTAGGAACTCGTTCTCAGTCCAATCCTTAAATATAAATCACCTTGTTCTCTCCATGAATAAAATAAATTTTTGAATGCCGTGTTTATCAATTTTACCGACAATTAATTTTTTTGTATTTTCTTCCTATTAATATGGTTTTTTTTTTTTGTTTTCAAACGGCATTAAAGTGTTACGACCTTATAATAAGTTCGACATGATTAGGTTTTAAAGGTTTTTCATTTCTGCATGCTGAAAAAAGAAAAATAATAATAACAATTCATTTTGTACACAACTGCTATTTACTTGGCACTAGGTTTTCAATTACAATGATAGAAGCAATATTTGCCCATGAATGTTAAATTTCACTTAATTGGCCTACTTTCTCGATGGAATACAAACCATTCATTACTTTTATCGAGAACACCTTTTACGTACTATTCTTCAAACATATAAAAAGTTTGTTTTGAATGTTGCTTTTATTTTCTTTTAAAAATCATTTAGCACTTATGTTGGTATTGACTGTATTATTTCATTTTTGTTATCATTTCAACAAAGATTCAGTACAGCGGTAATCTCCTACACTAACTAGAAAAAATCAAAATAAAGTCTGATCATGAAGATCGATTATTGAAAAGGCATGCGATTGTTTTCTTGTCTTGTTTGCAGTATCGACCGCATTTTTGTTAATGTTAAGTTCAACAGTTTAGTGTCATTTTCTAATACTATGATATAGGTAAACTTTTTCTGGCAAGTCTTGTCAAGACAATAATTTTATTGATCTTAAAGCTTTTTTGGTTAAAGCAAAAACACAAAAAGCTATAAGCATTACCTTCTTTAATGCGAAATTGCGAATGGTGGTTATGTTTTACGTTCTCAAAAACGCTGCTTTCGTTATTTATTCCATGCATAAGCATTGAATAACTTTTATTCGAGTTTTGGAATTATAAAGAACGTTTTTTACGATGAATCTGACATTAATCTTGTTCATTGATACATATTCATAACGTAAATGTGTGCTTTGTTCACTTTAGATATTTTGAAATACTTACCTAAACTCTAAGTTGCAAAAACGACAGTTGTAGTCGTAAATATAAACAAAACTGTAGCCAAAAAATCTATTTATATCTTTTAATAGGCTTTTAATCAATACCATACAAGAAAGGTTTATATTTTTAATGAAATTGACAGCATCTGTTTTATCACCCCTTAAATGTAGCAATAGGATTTGGAAGGGTTAATGAATTATGAGGAAAGTCTTGCTTACGTTTTAACATCATTACTATGTTTTGATGCCAATAACATTGTTGTTGCTATTAACTTTTTTGTGCTTGTCGTGCAATACCGACTGGTTTCTTTCACATGATGGAATGTATAGACTATAGCACAACTATATAGAACATATGCTTTAAAAACTAAAAATAAAATTTCCAGCTCATCCTAATCTTTTCATCGTCAAAAAGTTAGTATTTTAATTTTTTTTTTTTTTGAAATATATTTATCCATGAAATATAGATACTCTTGACTGTTGAAGAAGTGCCATAAAAGGGTCTTCTTCTTTTTCAGAAATATACCTGCTTTTCTTGCATATTGTATATAATTTTCACAGTTAATATGGTATGGTAGAGCTTGTTCCCACTAATGGGACTTCCTTCAAAGGAGAAATGAAATTGTTTACTTAAGGATATTGCAAGCCTAAGTTGATTAAGGCCCTTAAAATAACTGTCATCACATTACTGTAGATTTGTATGAAGTCGCTGTATCTAAATTTATACTGTATAAATTTCACGTCCTATAGTTCATTGTCCTTTCATTTTCAAATTTGACTGTGCACGTGACGTATGTAGCTAGCTAGACAGGAGGTGTTTACCCTTACGGTGAACCGGTCTTTTTTCCTTGACTGGAAGTTTACATGTGGAAGTGAATGAGTCAGTTTTCCAAGTTTTTCCCTTTTTTAGTTGTAGGGATTGTGATTTGGACATGTAATTTAAATTTTTTGTTCTCCGTTACATAAAAAAAATTATTTTGCAGGATCTAGAATTTTTTAAAATGGTGGAAAATACCTTTTTAATTATCATTAGTTTAATTGCAGATTTATTGTGTTTATAATTACATCTAGTTGTACTTTTCTTTATTTATTGACTTGATACTTCTGGATCCTGTTTGGTTTAATAAATAAACGCTCGTTCAAATGCATAAAGAAAGGTAAATGCCTTCACAGGATACCATTAAACATCAATGCCATTTTAAAGTAAAGATAAGAGCATGCCAGGTAGTTGTTTTATGGACCTTTTTTATTCTCTGAATAAAGTTTATGTATTGGAAAAACAATCATTAAAAACAGCAGCGGTTTTCACTTATGTTACGAACGATTATAATAGAGAATTGGAAATGGTTGCATGATTTAATCTCGTATAATCTGTTCATAATTAAACATAAAAATTCATAGCTGACAAGCAGATACTAACCTTATTGTTTGACGATGGATTGATACGATTAAGTGTATTTCGTTTAAAAGCTAATGGTCATTAGAAATTGAACAGAACGAGTTACAAAAATATCGATCATTCTCGGATTGATTGGAGAACGACAAATAAATATATAAAACACTTACAAGATCGGTAGGCGATCTTTATCAGGAGATTTTATAGATAATTTTCAACTAAAATAAAATTTTCTATTGTAAAATAGGACTAAGTAATTACCTTATAAATGAAGACCAAACAACTATAAACAAACGAACGGAAAAAAAGTTCATGGCAAACATTAATTTAGAACAAAGATTATAAAAATTCAACATGAACGGTATAATATGTCGGAAGGGCACGAGAAAATGTTATGCTCAAATAGTATCCCTTGTTGTATTTAAAAAAACTCCGTCTTTATTGCCTCAAGTACTGTTAAATAAGTGGTTTTAAGGACACGCATATTAAAACTTTCTTTAAAAGACTACGGATTTTAAAAATATAAACGCAAATTAAGATCCGGTAACAAGTTCATAAGTGTATATCTTATGCAACAGAACATTTTGCTTGTCGTCATTAAGTTGATAAGTAAATTTATAGACCTGGATCCAGGTTAGGAGAAAAGATGTTAATTGCTCATTTATGTTGGTGCTTATAAAAATTGTTGATTTTTGAAAATAAATTTTTCATATACTAGTAAATTGTTCGACGACTTGGGTTGATTTATTGACAACTTTAGCTTTTTTTCTGTGAAAAACTTTACCCTTCTTAAGCACCTAAGACAATTATCATTATTTTTAGACAATCTTTATTCTCCGTGGAAGCTAGTGGCCTTATTAGAAACACATTCTGAGTCAAAAATATTTCTACGCAAACTGTATGTTGTTTCAAATCAAACATCAATGCAATTACTTTAGAGACATACCACTTGCACTGTTGATAAAGTTTTATTTTCAGATTTGTATAACAAGTAGATGAACAGTATATGAATAGTGTTATCTGGAACAAATGTTTTAACAATTGTATTACTTGACTTTTCTCATGGACTTTTAAAAGATATTACAATAGAACACAAACATATCGGTCTAAATGCAAATCACAATCCTGAATTATAAAACTGACGATTGACATTGACGTGAACAGACACGGAAGTTAGGCCTGGATGGGTAAGCACCTTCAAACTAGCAAGCTAAACCCAACAAGCGTGAAACGTTTTAGATGAATATGCCAATAAGTGTTTTTGTTAATCATAATATAAATCATTAAAACTCCCCGAGGGTAGCCATAACTTAGTAGGCAATACTTTGTGCTGTCAGAAAACGTACCATTTAGCAAAATTTTTATTCGTCAAAAATTTGAATTTTATTTAAAACTAAAAGGTTTGTTCCCTCATGCAAAGCATTCCTCAGCTGGATTTGAATTTATATCATTTTGGAACTTTAGATTCATTTTTTTCAACTGTTTGACTTATGTTTTTTATCTATTAAACTTTTTGGTCTTAGTGTCACTGATAAGGAATGAATTTCCGAAATGTGCACATCTGGCACATCAAAATTTAACTAGTATTTGTGATATATATTAAGCGATGCATATAAAAGTTTTGATAACAAGGGGCGGCATACTAATATACGTTTCGTTTAGAAATGAACAGATTAATATCTTAATTTACGAAAAAAAGTTACAAATCCCATGCCAATTAATCTAATATTAATTCGATGACAATTACCTTTTCAAGACAATGCTCTACCGCCTTCAAGTTTACATTGTGCTCTTGATTTTGGTTTTTACATAACGGTTTCTTGTAACACATTTTTGCGCAAGTCAAACAGCAATTTTAATTAAGAAATAGAAATTATGCTTATGAAAAAAGTATTAGAAGCTACCCTTTTAAACCATATCGCCTACACCGTATGGCTGAAAATAAAATTACGTGTATTTGTTTAAGAAACCAACTCGCCAAATAAAAACATCCATTTAATCGTTTAATTTGATTGATAACGATCTCGAAAAGTTATTTTAATATATTTATATATATATTTTAGGAAATTTTAAAAATGTGTATATAATCATTATGAAATATTATTATAGTCAGTTTTTAGCTCACCTTTATCACATTTACAAACAGATTAATATCTTAAGGTAAGTACCGACACCACAGGAAGTTACTCTATTCAACAGGATAAAACAACCGATCTGTAGAAATAAATGTATAAAACATTACAAAACTTTCCCGTCAAGTCTACTGTCGATATACAATTATTTAAATATATTTCTGTATTGATTTATTATGAAGTCTAATTTTATTTATTTTGATAATTTAAGATCGTTAAAATATTCTACATTTATCGTTTAGTTTGGCAAAAAAAAATTACATGAGTCTATGGGTCTTTTATATAATACCTGTATGTATTTTATATAAATCTTTAAAAGGTTATAACGTTTTTGTGCAAAAATAAAGAAAAATAGGCATATGGTTTATTTCTGATCCCACAGAGCAGATACTGGATGCACACACGGTTCCCCCGGATTAACAGACTAAGAATGCCAACAAATATCGATGATGATATGTGTATAAGCATACATAATATATTTGTAAAATATTCAAAATATCAAATATATCGATTTCATTCATAAGAAATCTTGCAATGAATTGAAATACTGGTCTTTCAGAAAGATTGTTGTGTTTCGGAAAATAAGATTTTAAAACCGGAAAACGGTTAAGACAAAATCCGGAAATCCTAATTTGTTCTTAAAGAGTAAAAAACAAATTTAAAAGTTAATTAACAAACATTTAAATAAAGTATTTGGTCTTTGGAATAAACAAAACTATTCTTTGTAAAGTTTTACAAACTTTCAGTTCTTTTAAAATAACATTCTGTTGGTTTGAATTTTTAATAGCATTTTAAAAAATTAGGGGTAGGTGAGATAATCCTTCCCATATCTCGAAAACAAGGACCCAATGCATTTCTTTTTTGAAGAATATGTTTCAAGCTTTATTTGATCAGTTTTTGAAAGAAACGTAATTCACAGAATTTATGAAATATGGATTTTTCTGATAAAATGTCGATTGAAATGAAGACATTTTTTGCAAACTTTGTTATAAAAACTTGAGCTTTTTATTATTTAAATGCTATGTATATCACTTCATTGTACGTCTTTATTGAAATATTGATAAAAATCATAAAAAGAAAAATTGTTTTTATTACATCCAACTATTATTGAATTAATAACAAACATGAAATTAACCTGCTGGGATATTTAAAAATGAAAATACATTGTTGAAAAGTGCGGTAGGTTGAATGCACTCTACTGAAAAAACGAAAACCTCAACATATGTATTTTATTATTTTATTTTTCAAAGCACATTCTCAGGTATTCGTGTGCAAATTTTCACAAAATTTTAATTCGGGAAAAATCAGTATAAAAAGCAACCCGATTAAACCATATGGCCTACATCGTAAAACCGAAAATAAAATTACGTTTTTTTGTTTAAGTAAACAAGTCGCCAAATAAGAACATCCATTTAATCGTTTAATTTGGTTAATTACGATCTCGAAAAGTTTATTCAAAATATTAAACATATTCTAAGAAAACTTTAAAAGTATTAATAAAATCATAATAAAATATGTATTATCGTTAGTTTTTAGTTAAACCTGATCTGAAAGCTCAGATAAGCTATTGCAATTTTTAGCCGTCCGTCGTGCGTCGTGCGTCGTGCGCCGTGAGCTTTACATTTTATTCATCTGCCCCAAAACTACTCCGCTAAATTTTAAGTAACTTGCTGATTATCATGTCTGGGTACCAATCTTTCAGAATTTTGTTCGGAGTTTAGCCACGCCCAACAAGATGGCTGCCGTTACTTAAAATATCCAAAAGACAAAAAAAAATCTTCTTCTCGAAAACCAAAGCATGCAGGCAAATTTTGATTGGATATTAAGATTCAGCATAAATGGGAACATAAAAAAAAATGTATTTTCAATGAAAAACGGACGAAAAATAGTTATGCGCTTTTTGGGTAAAATTTCGTAATTTGTAAAATGAGACATTTATATTTATAACTCAACCACGGCTAAAGATAAGTGTAAGGAATTTTTACTATTGACTCTGTCTTGCTATTTTCTCAGAAATGATGTCAAGGTCAAAGGTTAATGTGATGTCCTAGTTTTTGACCTTTGATAAAAAATCACACTTTTTTGACATTTCAGGTGATTTTCGGTTTATTATAGGTATTGATATGACGATAATTTTGATACATTGAAAGAGGTCATGGGTTTAAAGGTCAAGGTCACAGATGCACAACCATACTAATAATCTTCAAAACTATTACTTTTTTGTATAGGCATGTACATTAGAATATAATAGATATTGACGACACAATAATTTTGATATATGGTTCAAGGGCATAGGCTCAAAGGTCAAGGTCAAAGCTGCATAAGAAAACTGAAATTATATTGAAAACTATTAACCTTCCGTAAAGACATGTATATCAGAATATTGTAGGTAACGATATGACGATCATTTTGATTTATGATTTAAGATCATAGGTTCAAAGATCAAGGTCATTGCTGCATTAATAAAACTTAAATGCTGTATTATCTTAAAATTTAAACCTTTTAGTATGGGCATGTATCTTAGAATATTGTAGGTATTGATATGATGATAATTTTGATATATGATTGAATGTCATTGGTTCAAAGGTCAAGGTCATAGCTGCATAAGATGGCTTAAATAGTTAATTATCTTGGAAACTTATATGACGATCATTTTGTTTTTTGATTTAAGATCACAGGTTCAAAGATCAAGTTCATAGCTGCATTAATAAAACTGAAATTATGTATTATCTTAAAAATTAAAACCTTTTAGCATGGGCATGTATCTTAGAATATTGTAGGTATTGATATGATGATAATTTTGATATATGATTGAATGTCATTGGTTCAAAGGTCAAGGTCATAGCTGCATAAGATGGCTTAAATACTTAATTATCTTGAAAACTTATATAACGATCCTTTGTTTTTTGATTTAAGATCACAGGTTCAAAGATCAAGTTCATAGCTGCATTAATAAATTGTGCATTATCTTAAAAATTAAAACCTTTTAGTATGGGCATGTATCTTAGAATATTGTAGGTATTGATATGATGTTAATTTTGATTTATGATTTAAGACCATAGGTTCAAAGATCAAGGTCAAAGCTGCATTGAAAAACTGCAATTGTGTATTATCTTAAAAATTTAAATCTTTTAGTATGGGCATGTATATCAGATAATTGTAGGTATTCATATGCCGATCATTTTGATCTTTGGTTCGAGGTCAATTGTTCAAAGGTCAAGGACATAGCCACAAACAAAATCTGAAACTGTGAATTGTTTTGAAAACAATTAACTTTTTGTATACGCATGTATATTAGAATTTTGTAGGTATCGATATTGATCATTTAAAATATGGATGAATGTCATTGGTTCAAAGGTCAAGAACATAGCTGCATACTGAAATGGTTGATGATTTGAAAATTAATCATTATACTTTAGTTACTACATGCATAGTAGCTACTTATTTATGAATGAACTGTGACTCGATATATCTGATTAAATATTGTAAAAGTTTCTGTAACGGGTGTAGCTAGCTAGACAGGGGGTGCTTACCCTTTCGGAGCACCCGGCCTCACTTCCTTGATGGAAGTTTACGTGTTTTTCTTAATTTGCCGGCTTTCAAAGTTTTTACTTTGTTTTTGGGATAGTGATTTGAAAAAAAAGAATTGGTATGTTTATGTTTTATTATTATTATAAGACATTGTATATTGCACTTTGCAAACAATTTTAGACATATCCTCAGGTGAGCGTAAGGCCCATGGGTCTATTGTTTAATGAAATTAACCAATATTATTTTATGAAATGATAATGTTTTTATTTTCATAATGCATGCAAATCTTGGTAATTTTTTTCAAAAAATAGCTTATGAAAAAGATCCAAGACCAGAAAAAACAATTAAAATCATTTGTAAGACAATCTAGATGCATTAGTATCTGTATTGCACATTTAATACAGGCAGGTTGTTAAGAGCATTGTTTTGCATATATCTGTCTTTTGTGATATTCTTATGAAATCCTAGAAATAATTTAAAATAGAGATAATAATCATTTTATTATAGCTGTTTTAACAGTCATCTTGCAAATAAATCAAGTAACAACCATTACGTAATTACAAAGTAAAACATTATCTAAAGAATTTATTTATCAAGGGAACGTAGTATTGTACATTGATGACTCCAAATATAGACACAATGTGACGTATTTAAACCTGACTCAATTCTAAAAAAAATAATAAAAAAAAAAATCTTGTTTTAAAAAAAAAGAATTATTGAACTCTTCTTTTGATTTAAGACGCAAAGTTGATAAATGTCATGTAATATTTTTTTATTCAGATGTTTACTTTATTTATAAATACAGTTTACTTAAGGCGGTTTCTATATATCTTACTTTATATCTTACTTTAACAATTTTAGACATATCCTCAGGTGAGCGTAAGGCCCATGGGTCTATTGTTTAATGAAATTAACCAATATTATTTTATGAAATGATAATGTTTTTATTTTCATAATGCATGCAAATCTTGGTAATTTTTTTCAAAAAATAGCTTATGAAAAAGATCCAAGACCAGAAAAAACAATTAAAATCATTTGTAAGACAATCTAGATGCATTAGTATCTGTATTGCACATTTAATACAGACAGGTTGTTAAGAGCATTGTTTCGCATATATCTGTCTTTTGTGATATTCTTATGAAATCCTAGAAATAATTTAAAATAGAGATAATAATCATTTTATTATAGCTGTTTTAACAGTCATCTTGCAAATAAATCAAGTAACAACCATTACGTAATTACAAAGTAAAACATTATCTAAAGAATTTATTTATCAAGGGAACGTAGTATTGTACATTGATGACTCCAAATATAGAAACAATGTGACGTATTTAAACCTGACTCAATTCTAAAAAGAATAATTAAAAAAAAATCTTGTTTTAAAAAAAAAAGAATTATTGAACTCTTCTTTTGATTTAAGACGCAAAGTTGATAAATGTCATGTAATATTTTTTTATTCAGATGTTTACTTTATTTATAATTACAGTTTACTTAAGGCGGTTTCTATATATCTTACTTTTATCTTACTTTACCTGAAGGTTGCTATGATTGTTTGTATTCTTATACAATATTTTACAGTCACAATTTCTCATTTTCTTTAACATTTTATAAGAATGCCCGCGAGCATCAAATATACGTCATTGGTCAATTATTGCAGTTATATATTTTCAGGTTCTTCAAAGTATTTTAAATGGCTGGATTTGAAATTTATAAAAATACCTTTTCTGTTTTTGTTCCTTAAGAGTTTTTTACAATTGTTTTTCGTCAGAAAGTTATCTTTTATTTTTTTCTATCATTGACAAGTACGCACCTGATCTATTTGTTAAAATGCATCAACTAATTCAGTGGTTACGAGTTGGGATTTTACAGTTATTCTCCCGTTCCTGTCTACCTTTTCAAATATAACTTTTATTATTAGTTACTAAACTTGATTTATGACTTTAGCAACACTTAAACTGAGACATTGTATTGTTTCCCGTAAATTTTTCAAGGAACCACTAATGCATCAATAGCAATTATTATTATAATTACCGACAATTAAAATATATTTTGATATTTTGATAATGGTATGTAAATAAATCTGATTCATAACATTCGCTTAATTTTTAAAGAAATGTCAAGCAAACTGAAAAATATTTTGTAATTTTTTTTACATTATTCTAGTCGTAATGGTAAATTTGCTTTGCACACCAGCGCTTAACATAAACAACCCTAAGTTTAAAATGTTTTTTTCGGGTTTACATGTACTATAAAAGTAGATTGTCTTTGTGACACTAAATGCACATTCTTCGTAGAAATATTTAACATACTAGTATACGGTATATATTGTTTAGCAAAAAGGTCCATAATCCGTCTGATTTTGCAATACATTGAATCTTTTGCACCAGTGTATATCTTCTTAGAACATCATTTCCATTGTAAACAGCTCCATTTATGACACGTAAAATCCTCAAATCGGCTACAAGTTTCTTCTTTTCTGTTTACCGAAACATGTTATAATCATTGAGCATGTGAAGACTAATTTTCATTTACGACTAGGAACAAGTAAATACCGATATCAAACATAACTTAATGTTTTCTTTGAAAATGTGCATCATTCATTGTCACAAGGTCATTGACTCCTTTAGTACTTCTTTATTTTGTTTTCATGCATTAACACTAAGAAAAGTTTATTCAATCTTCTTTGGCCTTCAGTTTTGGTTATTTTTAAGATGCTTTTTTCTTTAAAATTGATGACTAACATAAGACAAAGATTTGATTGGAATAAATCATAAGGAAATTCAAATTCGAGAAAAACACTTACCTGGACGACATTTAGTTAGGTTTTTTTTGCAACCTCAAAACTAATTTTAAATAATTCTAAAGAAAGAAAAAAATAAAAAAAAAAGCATTAAATCAATTACAGGGTAGTGTTATGAATGCTTCCTAAATAAATTTTAATAAGAAAAAAGGAGATGATACGATATTAAATTTTAATGTTCTTAATACTTTACAAACAATTCTTAAAAGCAACAGTTTTTTCCATACAGGAAGTGTTCAGTATAAAAAAGGGTAATTATCTAAGCTGCAACACAAATTTCAATAAACATGTCATTTTATAAAAGTGTAAACAAAAACGGATTTTTTTAAAAAAAATTATTCGAAGGATAATTAGCCATTTTGTTTTGGTACTTTGTGCATAGAGGGCGGATACATATTCCCTAGAAATATCTCTATGGTGTTAATTCAACGGAGGTAATCGTGTTGCTTTTCTTTAGCTAGATTTCGATTTATATAATTTTGGAACTTTAGATTCTAAAATTTTCAAATGTCTGGCTTACGTTTTTATCTATCAAAATTTTTGGCCTTTGTGTCACTGATGAGGAATAAATTTCTGAAATGTGCACATCTGCTCATCAAAATTTAACTGGTATTTGTGTTATATATTTATTGATAGAGAATAGAAAGATTTTTGAAAATTTGACGTTTTCATGCATAGATTGACTTGTATTTATTGGAATGTATAAGCAGAATGCTTTAATAGTTAAATCTAGTTTTCATCCTGTACTTCGCCCGTTTTTAAAATCATTATATTGGAGTTATTTTTCAATCCTACTGTTCAACAACAAAATCTTGTAACGAATGAAATAAAAAGTTGAATGCTCTTATTATCTTTAACCACAAACCTAATATTATTCTTAAAGATCTCAATATAAGTATCAACACATATGCTTACAGAACATAATATTTTGCTATATATCAATAAAACAGTCAGTGGATGTTTCTGTACACATGGAGTGAATAAGCCCTGTATTTGAGGGTTTTTCCTAAAGTTCTTTGTTAATGATAAGACATTTGCAATTATTTTTTGTGACCATAAAATTTACATGTATTACAACGTTTAAATCAACTGAAAATCTATTTTAACACCCTTTCAATATTCCTCAAACCCATGCGTAGGAGCATCAAATGTGTCGATCCAGACACAATATCATTTCCAAAGTTGTATTACAAAAGTATTATTGGTTTCATGATACAGCTGTTTGAGAACGGTGTGCGGGGGCATCACTTTGTCTATTTTTAGGACTATTTAAAGTCCAAGAACTACATTTATATATAGATTAACAATTTTAAAATTTGACACAGAGTTTCTTTTTATTTATTCCCAGACCTGAAACTATTTTCGAGCCGATAGATTTGACTCATTTAAACATGTCATACTTTAAAACTTCATTAAAAACAAAAATAAAAAATAAGAGAAATGAATTGAATCTGTCATTTCTTTTATATAAAGTATACGAAGGGCATGTAAAACTAAGTGCTTAAGGGAAATACAATAGACCGTATGCAAAGCTAACATGACCGATCTTTGCTTATAAAATCTCAAAACTAAGACGTTAACGTTACATCAAAATAAAAGGCTTCGCATAAAAAATAAAAGGTGGTTCACGTACTTCTACAAATTCTATGAAATTCATATGTTTAGAATATAATCAATTTATACGGATTACACTATATTCTTATAAACATGTACATTAAGGTCAAATTCAATGTAAGGAACAGAACATGCATTATTACAATCATTTAATAACACATAAATTTTATAATTTGCCTGTTTAAATGTCCATAACACTTGGATTGTCTGATAACGTGTAAAATCTAATAAACAGAGATAAAAAGCGATCGTATATTATTAATATTATTATACTTTTATTTCTTATTATAATTCTCAAGTTCTATGTAAATGAAAACGTTTTCAAATGATGAATAAAACAGCTGAACTAGAACAATAAACATAGGAAATATTTTGGCTTAAATTTATAAAGTTTAAATTCCTTTCTAGTTTAATTATATGTTATATAATAAAACAAACATACCAGTCCGTGTCCACATCACAATCCAAAAAACAAAGTAAAAACTTTGCAAACTGGCAAAATATGTTATACACGTGAACTTCCATCAAAGAAGTGAGGCTGGGTGCTCCGGAAGGGTAAGCACCTCCAGTGTAGCTAGCTACACCCGTCACGTGCAAGTCAATTTTGGGAAGGAAAGGAACAAAGAACTATGGTAAGTCAATTATATCCAGAAGAAGTGGGGATACAGTGACTACATACTTATCAACAATATTGTGATGACGGCCATAAAACTTTTTAAGGGCCCTGATTAGCCTAAGCTTGCAATATCCTTGTGTCAACAATTTAATTGTAAGTTATTTGCTTCGTTGCAAAAATTCCCCATAGTGGGAACAAGCTCTACCGTACCATAATTGATTTTTTAAAATTAATTTTAAACAAACTATATACATATGATCGGTTTGTAACCTACTTAAGTATTTCTTTAAAAATATTTCTTTAAATCCTAAAATGCAATTATTTGTTGTTTAACTTTATAAGGAATAATAAAAAATATTTTTGAAATAATTCAAGAAATTGCACTGGGTAACCCCAGCGTATATTACTTTTAAAAAAAATCAATAACTTGTTGAAAAACTCGTTACATCAAATAAATATTAAAATTAATATAAAAACAAGATTGATTAAAGCCATATTAATATAACCATGTCACATAAATATTGAAATTTATATAAAAACATGATTTATAAAAGCCATATCAATATAACCATGTCAGATTTAGACATCCTTCGGGATGTAAAATCCAACTGTTTACCCATATTTCACAGTCATTATTTATAACACATTTGATTACACTGCTTCTTGTATTTGTATAAGTTACTCTTTTTCTTTTTTTCAAGTTTTTTTTTCTGAACTGTAGCTTTAACCTTTTCAGAATTTTTTTTTTTTGATTTGAATTTAATATCTCATTGACTGCATCAAATACATAAAAATAATATTGGAAATAAAAAACAAACATACCAATTCATGTCCAAATCACAATTTAAAAAAGTTTTTAAAAACTTTGTACTAGAGACGATATAAACAGAATTACTGTAAAGCAGGTCAAATGTATACAAAGTCCACATAATTTGTTTGTTTCTGCATATTTATTATTCATTTTTTATGGACCAATATTTATTTGAATTTAACGTATTGAAATATAACAGTATACATGAGTTGTAATAGTCATTTCAAAACAGTTTATACCAAGGTTTCCAAACCTTAGTAAATTTATCATTCTCACAATTTATATAAAATACATTTATGTATTTCTGCATAACATTATAATGTAAGAATATTCAGTGATTGTTTTTTTATTTTGTTCTTTAGATGTACTATTTTACTTGCAGATTTAACCGATTGATTAACAAATTGTTTCTATTGTTCATCTAATAAAGTATGTGTTTTGTCAAATACCAAAAATGTTTATGTTTTGTTATTTATCCATGTTGCAACTTTAAGCCACGGGTCTAAAACCTTTGGACATTCACAAAAAAGGTGTTCTACTGTTCCAGGAAAGACTGCGATGAATTTAAAATTTAATTTTAAAGAGGAAAGTATTTGTTGTTAGAGCCTTTTGAAGAATTTTGTACTGGAACCGTTGGATAGTGGTATTTGTGAAAACAAAAATATATCAAACGTCTATTGATTACAAGCGTAATTCCTGACAGCATAGATCGAGATTTAATTGATTTTACAATGTTTTAAATGTAGGCCTGTGTTTTTTCATTTAAAAATATTGTCACGCGTTTACAAATATCGAAATGTTATTTGCTGAAGACCGTTTTAAAATTAAACCCAGAATTTGCGACAATAGCCCGTGAAAAACATTATCATATAATCGACAAGATGCATTTTATTTTAATTGTGATTGATTGAAAATTTTACGCTTTTACAATACATTATTGAATGAAGTAAAAAGCGGTGCGGCGTGCTTCATTTTTTTTTAATTTAACGATGACAAAAATCACTATTACAATTAACCAATATAGTAAAGATATAAATGATTTACGGCCACATATTGCATTTCCTAAATAAACTCCTACGAAAATATACAAATCTTTTTGAGAAAAAGCAATATCATTTCACGGACATTACCCTGCTTTAATGAAGATATCAGTTTGCTGTTTCGACAATGACAAAAGCAATTCCATTAGTTTAAACAGAAGAGATATATTTGAATTTTGTTGATTACTAGTTGATATTATTTGAAACCTGAAGTATTACTTGTGAATGAATTTATTGACTAGAAATAACAGCTTCTATATAAAATGAAAGTTACATATCAGTTTATGGACGAATCACGCAGAAAATGGTAGATTTGAAACTAAATCGATTGTTAAATAACCAGTAATGTTAGAACATTAATATTTTTAATATTATAATTACGATTATCTCCTAATTGTAAAAAGTATCAATACATAAAGGGCGTTTGAAAATATAATGTAGTTGTTTTTAAAGCTAGAAACTTCTGTGCGGTTTTTAACGACAGAGTGTTTACTTCTCAACATTGCTAAAAATTTATTTGATCTCGAGTGGTGCGGTGGCTACTCTTTATTACCAACTGCAATAGAATATGTTTGTCTGCATCGTTTAACAACCCAGGGCGTGGTAAAATTGATTGAATATGTGAATACGATATTATTAAAAACGGCTTTCATACGAATATTTTTCTGTGCCATTTTACTTTTTATGATTCTTTAAGATCTTAAAATAAAAACGTTAAAAAAATCAAATTGTCTGACATCATGTTGACATCACAATAATAAGCCAGTAGGTGATATGTTTGGATTTTTCTTAAGTATTCGTTTACTGTGGTGCCTTCCTTGTTCGTTTTCTTGTTACTGAATACATGGTAATCAAATGAAAGATTTTTTAACAGGTAATAACATTATTAGAGTGGGATTTTTTATACTATTAAAATCATATTATCAGTTCATGTTAGTTATAATTGAAACAAACGTACCAGTCCTTGTCCATATAATGTATGTTCGTATTTTTACAATAAGAAAAACCTTTATAAGATACATTATACAATGATTAATATACGGCAAAATTAATCCAAACCTAACAATTTTGATATTAAATAAGGTTAGTATATTTACAGTTTTTTCCTAGTGATGAGCGCAAGAATACTTTATAAGTCTAAGTCTCTACTTACAAGCATGTAATTTTTTTCTTCTTATTCTGAACTTAAAGATCAAAATAAATTTTTATCATATTTTTATCATAACTGTATACTAAATTGAATACCTTCATTCTAATGCTGTTACTTCAAGATACATATTTCAAATTTCAGGCTTTTTGAAATATGAAGCTTATTATGAGATAACTTTTTAACAATGTGAATTTACCTGTTTGGTTCTTTTAAAAGTACTTAAGAACTTTAACAATATTTTAATTATATCATTTTCTTGTTATGCGTAAAAATCGTTAAATTTATTTTTTTATTCTTTAGATTTTACGCGTACATGTCTTGTGTTAATTTTATATTGTATATGCTTATTTTAGTCGTGGTCGTGTTTTTTATCTAGTAAAATACAAAATGAAATAAGCAAGCTTCTTCTTTAAAATCTGTTGCAAAGAAATTTAATTGATATTTAAGAATATATAAAACAAATACCTGTTAAATTTTGATGTGCCAGTTATGCATATTTCGGAAAATCATTCCTCATCAGTGACACTAGGGGCATAAAAGTTTGAACGATAAAAAACATAGCCAAAAAAGTTAAAAGTTAATGAATCTAATGTTCCAAAATTAATGAAATCAAATCCAGCTAAGGAATGCTTTGCATGAGGGAACAGACCTTAGTTATAAATAGATTTCAAAGATTAAGAAGGCGGAAAATTTTGCTTTGTCCATACTTTTAAAATAACGCATTTCTAAAATATTATATTGTCTAAGCTTTACAGTAAAGTGAAAGGTCACAGTTTTATAAGCATTCCTTTACGTGAATTTTGGTGAATATAAATAATTTGAATTTGGCAAATTATGCCAATCGCTATTTGAAGAACGAAAAAAATCTCAAAACTAATTACAGATATAATAAACTTAAGATATATTCATTTTTATTGACCTTGAAATATATTAATTTTAGTCACCATGAATATCTGTTTTTCTTTAACAATAATAACCATTTTAAGATTGCTATTATAAAACATCTTCAGGGAGAAGAAGTAGTACCTGTTTATAATTCAATGTGTGTGTTTTGGGATTTTGTTGCTCTATGTACATTATAGGTTAAAGCATGGTATATATATATATATATAATTTCATCGATGTGCAATTGTTCTCTTCATTAATTCAATTAATGATAGTAAATAACTTTTTAATAGAATATTTTTGTTCAAACGAGCGATACAAAAAGATAATAATTTAGAAATCAGTTTGTTATCATATACAGTTGAGAGTTTGTCTCAATATGTCTACAAGATGATTATATTAATTTATATCGCATTTTTGCACAAAAATTTAAATTCGGTCTGGTTTACCCAGTATTCCATAGTGCCTCTAACCGACTGAGAGCTCTTAATCACGTTTGAGTAACAAAAGTGCCTCTAACCTACTATGTTAAAAATGCACGAGATAACATTCAATTGTGAAAAAGTTTATTTGCTTGTCCAAAGTCTTTTTTTTTTTTTTTTTTTTTTTTTTTGTCTGATCTAAATTTTAAATTTAAAACTAACTATGTATTTTATTTTAATTATAACGACTTATTTAGATTGTAATACTTTTTTGCATTTTTTAATTAATACATATATCAACATTTATGTTTAAATCTCTTTATTAAGGGAAGTTTTTCTTTTGCAATCGTAATACATATAAAATCTTTTCGAGTGGAAAATGAAATAAGTCTTATACAATATAGAAAATGATTATTAAGCAAGGCTTATTATAAAATAAGGCTGGATTTAATTAAAATATTACTAATATTTCAATATTAAGGTTTAATACTGATCATTTCTTATTATTCTTTATTACCGAAATATAGCAGAAATAGGTAATGGGGTATGTTTCTTTAGATACACTGTACATGGCAGTATTAATTCTTGTGATAACATTATTATTTAATTTGAAGTATTAAGGTGCACTTAACATAATACTTAGTAGTGATGGCTTAACTTTTAGTTGTCAAGCAACATTTCTACGTTTCAATGCAAGACATAAGAAACTGCATAATTTTTGTATCATTGATATGGGCAAGTTCGTACAACATTAATCAAAGTAGTATTCATTTTTAACTCTGTGTTTTCGCATTAAGTGCATCAGAATTATAAAGATGATGATGAAAACAATCTATTAGTCAACAAATCGACCAGCTAAAGATAAACCCAAACACTAAAAAGAAGGACACATTTAAGATCAGTTTTCAATGTTACTGGATAAGGTACTTAATTAAAGTACAAAGACGTGGTTAAAGTACTATTATGGGGGTTTTAATCATCTTTCTTTTACAAGAAGTCTAAAATGGACATACAAAGGTTACTTTATTAACCGATAATCCAACAATCTTTGCTTGTATCGAAACACTGATGGATTGATTTAGTTTTTATTACTTTTTTTCAAAGAAACATCGATTGTAAAGTTAAAAAAATAAAAAATATAAAAATTCATAATTAACAATTATACAGAAAGTAATCTCATATGATGTGAAAGGAAAGTTTTAAAAAACTATGTTATGTAGTAATATAAGTGTATTATTATGTACATTGAATATATGATTATAAAAACTTGAGGTTGAATGTTACTTGAAAACAGGACACTTTAACGAGTTTAGGTGAGAGGCAATTATACAGACTCATCAGAACAAAATATCTGATATGAGACATATAAGACTATCAACATTTGTATTCATATCACAAACAAGTGACAGTTGTGTGAATGACTACCTCTAAAATAAAACTCAAGAGTTCTCAGCTCTAAAGACTAAATATTCGTGTCCTAAAAGATTCAATTATGCTAAGTGTTCTTCTTTAAATCTAATTAATGCTTTATTAATAAAAGTTCATTGACGCGGATTTGTACTCATTTTAATTATTTATTCAAATTGTGTGAACTCAGGAAATTGTCTTATTTGAAAGCCTTCTTATATTTGATAAATTAGGATGTATAGATTCCTTTCATACTATTCACTGTGATTGTTAATAACTATTTGTAATCCCCCTCTTCGTACTAAAGTTTTATAGTATAGAGCTGCAAGGAAGAGTAAAACTTTTCGATATTTTATCAGTAAAATATGTCTTTTTGACGACTCCTTCACCTCTTGACTAATTTTATTTTATTTTTGATGTAGTGTTTTTTTATCTGTTAAAGTTCATACGTCATATTCATCACGGTAAATCAATGGTCTAATGCACTAAAGCGCAAGCTGACGGATCATCGCTTAGGTTCAAGTACTGATTACAGGTTCCTAGTATAAAAATGTTTGTCAGTTCGTTTGCGGAACGTCTTGGGCTTTATCCGGTTTTTTTTTTTCATCCGCACAAAACCAACCGCCTCGAGTGAAGTCAAAGATTCTTGACTTATGCGTAAAACACCATTACTCCTTTCCGATTCCCATCTTGGCTTATATGTTCTAATTTGGGTAAAGTGCCGTTGTTTTTGAAGTTGCGTGTTATCTATGTTAAACACGTCATTATCAATTATTTAATTTTAATGGTGTTGTCGCGTGCTCCTCGTGCCTACCGTCAATGTTTCAGGAAACACTGCTTCTATTTTTGACACTGTTGGTTTTCATATTTCCGAAAAATGTTTCGTAAACAATGTCCAATATTACAATTTCTCGTTAAGATATATAATAAGTTACGTATGAACATTAAAAGGTAAAATATGAAACATTTGTTTCGTGCAGCAATGAAACAAATATTTTTTCCAATAATGTTTTATGTTATAAATATATAATACAAGTATGAATATAAATTATTCTACACGATGTTCTGGTTATTTAAAAAATTTCGAAAAAAACATGATTTAAAAATACAATACAGTGTAAAGTATATGAGATAATTTCAATTTCAACTTACAATTTTTGGCCCAAAGACTTAAACGTTACGGGGTTTCATTACTACGTAATTTCTCCTATTGAACCCTTTTAGTTTAATCAAGATGTTTTATATTTTGTTTTTTATGTAACATTGAATGGAGTTTAATAAATTTTGAATAAATTGGAAGAACATACCATTATCTGTATTGAATTATATATATTTAAGCTATCTAGGAAATAGTTTATGATACATTAAACCAAAATAATTGATGGACTTAGAAATTGTTTCTTAAATTAGAGGAAGATTTCTAAATCTGGCAGGATAGGTTTCGTGTTATGGGTGTTATTATTAATCTGTTCATTATACATCCTAGTTTGTAAAGTCACGAAACACTAAAACTCTTTATAATTTTACTACCTGCTGTAAACCATGTATACATCACAGATATTGTCCAATTTTAATTGGTTAGGACTTTTCAAAAGAATTCAGACCAAAACAATGCGTACCAGTTAGTGTTAGATCTTGCTCCTTTTTAGGGCACGTTGAAATGGTGTCACAAATATGTGTTAATTTTTCTCCCTTAGCTTCTTGTTCATGAACTTGTCTGTATTTGCTATTGTCTCAAGAAGATATATTTCGGCTACGCGGGTGGTTATTTTTTATAGAACTACAGCCAAAACACAGATAGATATTTATATAAATAGCTATTTCCAAATTGTGTTCCCAGCCAATTTGCAAGGCGTAACCTTTGTTTTTGAAAAGTTTTATAGGGAAAAAAGGACACTTGAATGAGTAGTAAAGGTACGTTCGAATAGTCACACAAAAACCTCCTTCAATCCAGATGATATATCTTTCCCGTCGCTTAGACTTAAAAAATTGACAGTTTATTTATCAGGTCAAAACCTTACATTGTGCAGCTTTCGACTGCCATTATTAAGCTCTTTAAATATGCTTTTCTTTGTGAAATGAATTAGTTTAATTTTTCATTATATCCCAACATTGTCAATATTGCTCCAGCAAAAAGGATGAATCGGGAAACAAAATAACAAAATAACGCTATAGCGTAAAGAATTCCAAACGAACTCATATTTTATCCTAGTATGTCCTGATTCACGTATATAAAAGTTATTACATAAAGCCTTATTAGTTCCAGAAATTTATGTATTTATAAACGTCTGTCAGTTTCCAAAATTCCTGTGGTATTTTATTATTTCCCCGCTATTATTACAATCAATTAACCTTTATAAGGGTTATTTAAGTGCTGTGTTTATTTAGTGTTATTAAAAATATTAAACCAAACGCTGTTAAATTCATTAAATGCTACAAGAAAGGGTAATGAAGCATATAGTTTTGAGTAGAATGTGGTAATGGCGTTTTACGACTCGGTTAAAACGTTTCTATAAACATCGAATCAGTCAGTTGTTGGACAAAACAAAATTCCGCTGTCGGGAAAGAAAAAACCTTTGTCAAATGAAATGACAAATCATTCACATTGGAACATAGCCGAACTCAACATAGGAGAGTAGCGCTTTGATCTTTACGCTGTATTTAGATTAACCTCCGATATATCACAGTAAATTGTTGTGGACAGAGAATTGAATTAGATATCAATGATTAAAAACAGCCTTGTCAAAGATGAACGTTCTAACGCGATATATCGGAATTAAAATTTCTAAATACATATACAATGGACTTTAAAGGAACACTTTTTCATTGAGAAAAGTTTAATATAAAAGCATTTAAAAAACCAAAATGTTTTGTAATCACAATAATGTTGATAAGTATGCAGTCACTGTATCCAAACTTATACTGGATATATTTGACTTAACATAGTTCCTTGTTCCTTTCATTCTCAATGTCGACTTGCACGTGACGGGTGTAGCTAGCCTAGACAGGAGGTGCTTACCATTCCGGAGCATCCGGCCTCACTTCCTTGATGGAAGTTTACGTGTATTACTAAATTTGCCAGTTGTCAAAGTTTTAACCTGGTTTTTTTGGATTGTGATTTGGACAAGGACTGGTATGTTTGTGTTTTATTTGCTTTTTTTAAAGCAGTGCCATAATGTTATTTATTTTGAAGAATTACATTTAATTAACAAATTCAAAAGCTCCTAGTGACATAGAAATAATTTTTTTTAAATATTTGATTCATTTACCATGAGCCACAAGCGAAACATGACACTTTTGTCAAGTTTAAAGAATAGATAATTGTTGCAACCCTTATACACATACATTATGCATATCTATAAATTCGACTTGAAATCATAAACTATTTCATAAAAATTCACAAGTTTAAATCTAAAACCAAACTTGAAATTGTTTATTATTATTATTATTATAATCGAGCGTTTACACCAATAGCTATGGCTGTAAACCAGCAAATTTTAATAGCCATATGATATGTTGTTCTTTCAATCTTCAGTTTAGTGTTGTCACTTTCGTGTACAAGTAAACAATATCCTTAAAACGCCTTATGTTGCACTTATATCAGTTCAATAACCTTTTCTTGTAACTCTGATTAAATATTATATTAACCTTTGAATAACTCAAGCTTTATTGTATTACAATAGATTAAAATAGCGTGGGTTTGTCAACTAACTTTACGACATAGTCTCTGATTGTTAGATGTCAGTTCTTCTATCTTTTTGAAGAAAATATTTCAGAGTTCTATAACAAACCGCATAACTAATCCAATTAACTTATATAAATGATCTTATTGAAATAATTATCGGATGCGTACATTTTATATACGTGCTTAGATATTTCTTGTTATAAAATATATGACATAAATTGTTTTTTTCTTTTAATTTATAAAACACACCATTCTTTACAATGTTCCTTTAACACGTGCCCGTATTAATTCAAAGTTTTTATTATTTAATTTCACTCACTTGTTTTTTTGTTCTCTCGGTTACAAAATATATAAAAAACACCGGCTAAATTTGATGTGCAGATGTGCACATTTCGGAAAATCATTCGTCATCAGTGACACTAGGGGCCGAAAAGTTTGATAGATTAAAAAAACATACGCCAAACAGTTGAAAATTAATGAATCTTAAGTTCCAAAAATATGTGAATCCAAATCCAGCTAAGGAATGTTTTGCAAGAGGTAACAGACCTTATTTTTTAAATAAATTTTAAACAAATAAAGGCCATAAACATTTTAAATACATACTGGTTAATTGGATTTAAACATAAACATCATTGAGGATGTTTATGAGATGTTTCTCTTTGGTTTAATTGCGAGTGATTGAAGATTGATTTGGCCGATGAAAGTAATTTATATTTTTTTAGGTAAAAAAAGACTAATAAATAAATAAATAAATTATAACTATACAATGCGATTTCTGATTTAATTTATTAACCAAAAATAAATTCATTTCAAATCTGATCTCACAAAATAGTTACATCAAAGAGGTAAAAGAACAACATTGTGCATTACCTAATGTTAAAAAACGAGGAAGAGAAGTCCGAGCTTAACAGAGCGAGCCACAAAAATTTATCAAAACATATTTCTTTCATTCCATGCATAATCTACATGCAACAAACAGTTAAGGTATTCAGCTTTTAACCAATTTGTACCGTATTTATCACCATAACGTTTGATGAAATTCTTATACAAAATATATAACACAACTCTGAAGTTGATAAAGATAATATCAATACGTTATTAATAGTATTAGCTAATATTGGCCAAAAAACACAGACGCTATTTTAATATACCAGCATTGAAATTCAATGATTTCAAAATTACATGGCTAAAGCGACAGAAACATGAATAAAGTAAAACTGTGTTTATGAATACAACAAATTTCGGAACTTTAAAACTGCTATTGATAACAAAGCACTAGAACTGTCGCAACTTGCTTAAGTATTAAAGTAATAATACTTTCAAATTGTCATTTTTGTGAGAAAAAAACTAACCAAAAGATTCAGAATAATGCATCACGTTTTATTGCTTGACAAATGTCACAATAAGTAAATACACCAATCTTAGCTTTGATTTTAAATATAGACAATAAAATCATTCATAAAATTATTATATCCATGAGAGATGTAACCGTTAGATAAATTTCATTATCTAAAAATCGATTGTTTCTTTGTCAGTAATGATTTGACCTTACACTAAAGTTGTATCTGTCAGATAGATATATATGCATATTGATAAAAAAAATGACCTAAATAAAAGGTCAAAATATCAACATTAGTTAATTAAAAGTTATTTTATTCTTCACAGATTTTATCTTCTCTGTTCAATTTTAGCAGTTTCGTTTACATCATTAATATATTAAGAATTATGAGACAGGATTTTGCTGATAGCTGTATTATACTATTTTAGTAAACGATTCGGATAAATTTATGGCATACAATTTTTTTAAAGGACATTAAAAATTGAAACTTTTGTCACACCGAACATTTCTAAATCGAACTGTAGTATTTTTTGAAGTAAACGTTTAATTTCAGTAATATTTTACAAAGGCTTATACCGTCCGTTTAGGTAAAAATTAACTTGCTAACTTTATACTGCAAGACTTGTGTCATTTTAACAAAACAATTTCTTTTCCTGCACGCCGATATATACATTAGTGGCTTGGAAGCTAGAGTATAATACTTTTTTGGGGAAAAAACAATCTATATATAAAGTAATACATCATGTTAAAAAGGAGAAAGAGTGAGATTCTTACAAATATACTATCAATACGTTAAAAACTACACATACCTTTCATAACCATTATTTTTCATCAACTTTGAACATTAAGAAAGAGTAAACGATTTATAAATAATAAGACAAATGATTCTGAAAAAGACAAATATACTTCTCTGAGAAAAAACACCTACGTAGGTTAAATTAGAGACGGCAATCATTTCTGATCTATAAGGTTTGATACGTGATATAATATTATTTCCTGAACTTTTTCAGTATTTTCCTTTGGTAGTTAACAGTGTTTTGTAACAGCATTATATTGTTTATGCCCAGTTGCTTTAAACTACAGGGATTTATCCAACATTTAGTATTATGTCTATGCATCGAATTCTACTGTAAATCCGTCGTTTTAAAAATAGTTTTAACAACAGATTTGACACGCATATACAGATTTATTACCCGATACTATTTTACATCAGTCTTAATAAGAATAACAATATCGCTTGTGCAAAAATTGAATAGTGCTTGATAACATTCGTTACAAGAATTTGTATCTGAATTCACAGCTAATTAAAATACGAGCAAATAGTTAAATGTATTTTCAAGTGAAGTTATTAAAGTGCTTTTTTGTGGTAATTTAATTTCTTTAGCTCGCCATCAACAACAGTTTTGAACAACGATTTTCTCCAAGAAACAGTCAACTCTTTATGATGATTTATCACGTTTAATTATTTTTTAACCCATCAATTTCATGTCATTTAACAAGATTATTTTTTGAACAATGTAATTGGATCATCATGTGAAAAATTTTAACATCTTTAGCTGATAGCTATCTTTCATGTACATTTTACCTGAAGTTATGTCATTGCGTGTATTTTTTCTTTACTTGTCACCTGTATTATCAGCCGAATATGATTAATTGAAGAGATGTGGATACATAAAAATCTCATTAAAATACATTTTTTGCAAAGATTAAGCTTATGTTTTCAAATGCTTTAAGGGACTGCTTCAAGTGAATAATTATTCTTCAAATATTAAACAATCCATTAAGATTATAGTCCATTTTAAAAACGAAAAAAATCTAAAATTTGTAAGAAAAGCTATACAGTATTGTGCAATTCAACAAAGACCTCGACGCAGACAATTTCTGGAATTTAAAAATACTTTACTCTGTATTGAAAATGGAGTCAATTGCAAGTGGCTAGTGAATAAAAAAGCTTCAAAATGTGTCATTAATAAGAATCATACATATTATTTCGCATTTACTTGCCGCAAAATGTATCGTGAACGAATCACTATTAACAAATTTCTATAAAAATATTTTATAATAGCTTGGTCTACACTTTTATTCTCGAAGTCTTAAAATTTTAATTTTTACAATTTGGTAATTTCTATTTTATCGTTTTTTTCAATCAATTAATAAAAAATTAATCAATTTAAAGAAAAACTAAAGTGTGAATTAAAGTAAGAGGAAACAACGAAATAATAAAAGACATTTAGATTGAGAAAGATAACACGCTTTCGATAATTATTGCGATTCACTTTATAGTAATAATATACAACAGCCTAATATATTTCCTTAAGAAAGAAGTTTTATCACAAAGTTTTCTCTATTCACAGTTAAGCCTACAAAAAAAAACCAGAAGGTCATCGTTTTGGAAAAGTACAGGAGTGTTCTTTTTCACAATAAAGTTAAAAACAGAAAGTTTGTTTTCGAGCAAAAACACATAATTTTAATAATCATTTTCCTGGCATGGCTTGGATTTTATGTCAATTCCAAATTAAAATAATAGCTGTGTACGTTTCATCCCCGTCTACATAATGAACAAGAACATGTCTGTGCGGACTTGAATACTACTTCTTTTGTTCCACCAACACAACGTACCAATACTTTTACCTTCGAATTTAATAGAACAAATTAAAAAAAACTATTAAAAATAATGTCTATAGTCTATATAATGTCAAACCAATTTTTTTTTAATTTTGATTTTGTGCAACAATATTCGAATATAATATAAAAAAGTTACACATTTCATCATAATTTTTTTTCAACTCAATTTTTAAAATTAAAATCTTTAAAAGATAGAAAATAACACCTAAGTAGGTTAAATCTTGATTTTCTTTTATATTTCTGCTTTAACAATTAATTTGATAAAGAATAAACGATAACTTACATCATGTGTTTCCTCTATGCTGCAGCAGTCAGCTCTCGATGTTATTATATATTGTGGGTTATTGTCCATAGTTTCTGGGGGTGATGGTATTGCGTATGATGTACAATATCCCCTGCAAGCATTTGTTGTTATGTTAAATTCTAGGCAGCCTGGTATTCGAACTGTTCTTTGAAGACCTGAAATAAAGACCAGCATATTAAAAGTAAAAATAGTACGTTATCAATAATCCCCAAACCTATTGTAAAATCTTTCAAAGGTAACTTGAATACAACAGAGGCGTCTAACGTTTGAGTACATTAATTATCAAATAATGAAAGAACATTGTTGTGATTGGAATTAAGAATTCTACCAAAACAAATACCTACTACGACATTTGTTAGGGATATTAAAAGCCATTGTTGTGATTGGCATTCAGTATTCTCTTACCACAAATCTCTGTTTTCATTTAAATAAACAAATGTCTGACAATAAGGTTAAAAGATAAAATATATACAGTATTTGGAAAGGTCACATGCTAAACATTTTGGAACTGTATTTTATTCCGATATTTGTAATAATTTAATGTTAAATAAAATGTACTTTTATGTTAAATATAAAGCTGATATATGACATCAGTGAATCAAAAAGTCGTTGTCCTGTCCGCTTTACAAATACAATGTGTTAAAATGAACCGAGGTCCTTCTTTGTTTACTGTTGTATTGTTTTATCAAGTTTTAAGGTAAAAATTGCAATCACTTTAATAATTATCTTCATTTATCATTTAAAAGGTAACTAATATCGACTTAGTATATACTAGTATGACCTACCAAATATGTAATTTTAATGTTGGGGTGATCAAAACACTTAGTTTACTCGATGACAAACTAGTATACTTCAAGAAATATTTAATCAAGCGACTCTTTGTCAATATTTGTTATTATATATAAGTAAAGATTTAACAAAATTATTTTACGTTTTGAAAAAAACCCTTAGTTGATACTGGTAAATGCCGCATTTTTACTGATGCTTATTGTGAAACGATACTGTAAAATATTTGGTATCTCTTTTCACTTGCCATTATACTTTGTTCTTCAAACTTACTAAAATTTAAAAAATACATTACAATGAGTAATGAAAAAAACATTCTATTTTATTTGTCTGCATTCTCCATTTGTATACCATTTATACTTGACACTGGTGTGAGGTTAATTAAAATTTGAATCGACAAAACTAGAAAAGCAAGCACACATTTTTACTTGTAGTGCTTAAACACAAACAAAAGCTATATCTTTTAATGTGTGTGTGTGTGTGTGTGCTGTGTGCGTGTGCGTGCGTGCGTGTGCATGTGTGTATGTGTGTGTGTTTTTGTCCAAAAAGACTATGTGTTAACGACAATTCAAAAAAGCTGCAAATTCACTGATTGATTAGGTCTATATTTTACTATCATACACAAAATCGATCAATTAATGGTAACGTGTTGTCTTAAGGTGTTCGCAAGGTTATTATTACACATAAAAACATTCGTTATTCATTTATTCCTAATAGTTTTATAATCATAATCGTTAACACAGCCCAAATGCCTTAACACTCCTGAAATACTAAACGTTTGTATTCCTGTCACACTATGTATCTGTTAATCTTTGCAGGTCATTGGTCTCAATAAAATATATAAGGCTGCACAATGTTCAATTTCAATTATGTATATATCCTTTATAGGTAAATTTTGATAACAACTTAATATTTTCGATATCGAAAATAGTTTTACAGGATTGTATGGAAAGAAAATAACCAAACATCATTATCATTATCGTTAAAGCATTAAAAAACGTTTTCCCGAATTTTATGTCTGATAAAAATCATTTATTGCTTTCATTGTTTTCGGGGTAAAACTTAGATTACTAAACAACTCTGCAAATTATTTAATTCAGCAATTCAATTTAACATTTACAATGTTGATTTTATCAGACTTAGCATAACTTTATTTGACAAAATCTCGCATTGTATATTAAATCGCAATAAACACGTAAAAGAAAAGAAATTGGATTTATCGAATGAAATGAATGTAACAATAAGTGAATTGTAATTTTTATTCAAAAAGAATATTGGAATGATTGTGATTTATCACTTGTTAGAAACTTCATTGTGCTGTATTTATAAAGCATCAAAGTGTGAAATGTTTGTCCAAATCAAGAAAAAACATGAGGATAAATAATCTTAAAGGATTTTTATTAGAGTCATTATATAAAGATATAAATCTATAATTTTCCATTTGTATGTAGAAAACCTATTTATGATTTAAGGATCAGACACTATTTAAGACTTTTATATTATAACCATGATTATCGCTGACAAGGTAATGACAATCGTTTCAATGTTTTTTGTGTCTTTGAACATTCACTAGGTTTTTTCACTACAATTCTTAATTTGAAAAATAAAAATTCACAAAGAGAAAAAATCGTAAGCAACAGAAGATACTGCTTATGTATGTTAAGTAGAGTTGAAATCTTCAATTTACACGAGGGTTCCTAAACTCTTTTAATAAAAGAATTCTAATTATCTAAATGTAAAGCTTCACCTTACTTCAAAGAATTGCGCAAATTAATTACTTTTATTTCAGAGAATGCTACAATGAAAACATCTAAAGCAAATCATTTGTTTAATCATAAGATATGATTTTGAAAAATTTATCGAGTCCGTGTTTAGTTTCTTATTTAGTTCAAATGAAATACGAATGGTTAGACAACAACACCAACAACCATCGTCTAGTCAAGCTGTCTACTCAAATGTATAATGATTGGCGTTCAATTTCTTTGGGGGTTACATATTGTGACCTAAAAATTAGGCTTATCCCTTTATATCAAATCGTTGCTTTCTTATATGGTGTCAGGACAGTGAAATATAACCATTTGAAGAATTATAACTTTTTCCAAAATAATAAGTAATGCCATATTTTTCAAATAAAAACAATTATTCGGAATTAGTCCAATCAAAACCTTTAAAAAGTTATGAACTTAAACGTAAAAGCTAAGGTATATGAGTGAAACGTTGCCCGTCTAAAATGCATAATCTAATTATATTGCCGCAGATGTCGGTATATTTTTCATTTATACTATATAATACCTACATTTTGTTGATATTTACAAAATAACTTCCTTTTCATTTCAGTCTCTCCTACTTAACCTCTTCAGGTGTCGAACAACTAGTAATGAGTTAAACACAATGATGACTATTTTTAAGGCTTACGCATTTATTCGGTTCCTTTCCTCTTCTTTAAACCCCTTAAGGGTGTCGTCTAATTGTATATTTGAAGTGAATGTGAATATACTATTGCAATTGGACACAAAGACATGTCAGATTTAACTAATGTATTTATGTCAAATTATTAAGTTTTTTTAGTTATCTTACAGACCTATTAGTCATACAGCATTGTGATCTAAAGAAAGATATGTTCAGCTATTCAAACTTTTGCGTCTGTCAAATCACTGTGACTAATTTAATTCTAGCCGAAAAATTTTAAACGGTTAATAAAATTGTAAGATAAACTGACAAAATATCACTTGAGCCTATAACATACCGTTGCGTGTGTACATGTGTGCGTGCTCCTTTGAACCTTTCCTGAAAAACAACTAGCCAGATTTCAATGAAGCTTAGAAGATTTGTCCCTGGTTTAGGCATGGCTTTAAAACTATTTAACGCTGACCTTAGCGGTGCAGCAATTTTTTGAAAATATATTTCTCCGAAAATGATGACGAGAAATAAATATCTGATGCAATATGTTGTGCATCTAGGTTCATTAACAAAATGATAATGAGTTTTTGTTCTGAAATTATATTATTTTAATTTCTTAATCATGATTATATGCAACGATAAAGGCATTGTGTCTTTCTAAACGATATGCCGTTTACAATGCAGTCAAGAGTACAAAAATAGATTGGCGACATAACGTTATTCATATAGCTTCATATGAAGCCTTGAAATTAGTTTCGATTATGAAGCAGAACATGAAGAATCAGTCATATCTCTCGTTTTAAGCTCACGTGGATAAATAACATTTACTTATTCTTTAAATTTTGGAATATTAAAAGTTTATATCTATATATTTTTATGTGGAGTCAAAACATTTGGCGACAATCTTTGTTACATATCTATCAAATTTCTCCATTAATTCTTTTTTATATAAATTTATAGCAATGGTGCATAATAAATGCTCATTGTTATACCGATTATACCCAATTCTAACATTTTCTTGATGGTATCTTGCTTATATCTTTGTTGACAGTCCTTGAGTTTGTAAACAAAATATTCAGAATCTTTTTGAACACTTAAAATAAAAAAGAAATTGATTTCTAACCAGATGATTTCCGAAAACGTAATAGGATATTAACTTTTATTTTTATTTACTATTCCTATTTATGTATTTATTATTTATATTTATTATTTTATTTCATTTATCTATTTTTGATAATTCATTTATTTATTTATTCATTTTTATTTTTATTATTATTTTTTTTTTTGAAAAATCTTGACAAAGGTTTTTATCGTTACATCTTTTTCGAGAATATAACGGAAATGTATCAAATAAAAAAATTCCCATAAATGTAAAATAAAACATATACACTTAAAACAATCAAACTGCATATGGTACCTGTAATATAAGCAGTGTTTCGTAATATTACTTCGAGCATCAATTGGTAAGATTTGATTTTTTTTTGTTTAAAGAATACATAAGAGAACATGACTTGAAATAATCATTATTTTATTTGTGCCAATTGTCAGCTGCCGTTTTCCTTTTTATTGCCTTCGTTTTTCTTGTGTGTGTGTGTGTGTGTGTGTGTGTGTGTGTGTGTGTGTGTATTTGTTGTACATTAATATATAAATGTCTTCAGGTGGAGATATACAATGCATATAGATTTTTCGACATTTGGACATTAGCATTCGCAGTGTGCAAACTTTTAATTTTGAAAACGTATTGCGTATAGTTTTATTCTATAGACTCTTTTTTGCATATATTCTACGTGGTTCAATGGTCTTTTTCATTAACCCCTTGTGTAATCGAAAATAATTTGATTCGTTACGGTTCGATACTCTTGAAGATTAAATGTTTCAAATTATCTTGGAAAACGCAATTTTCAAACATTAAGCCTTACATAAATTTGTAATTAATGGAACACTGTTTGAACACTAACCAGTAATTTGAACTTTTTCCCCATTTTGACTGAACTAAACCATTAACGCGTTGTATAAACATTTCATCACACAGAGCCTTCTTCTCGTGTTAAAACAACTAAACAGCTTGTAGTTGTAAAAACTGTGTCAAAACATGGTATGTTGTAAGAGTGAAAGTTATATTTTATTTACAGTCATATTCCACTCATTCAAACCAGTTCTGTGTTTTCGCCCTTTTCAATGATTTTCAATAAGGCAACATTAACAGTTTTGATGGGATTTTGATAACACCGACATTAAAATGTAACATTATCGTATAAAAAAAGTTAGATTTATTACTCACGTGAGAATTAAATATACAACAAACATTTATGGTTTTGTGTGATATCGTTTATGTATCGTCAATATACATCATTATCGTTTCCCAGCTGCATTGTGTAATTTATTTGATGTAGCAGTAAAATGGTTATAAAAAACCACTTGGAGGTACCTGATCCTATCTGTTCGAAATAATGAAATATATCTGAACAAACCTAAAACTCATTGCTTCGTTAACTTATAGTCTCCAATTTAGTTTATTCTTTAACACCATATTTTTATTAAACCATCCACACAAAACAAAAATGAAAACGATTAAAATACCCCTAACATACTTTTTAAACAGTAATCATATGTATCATAATCAGATCATAATTAGATGAAAACCATAGTAATTCTGTGACTTCAACCTTTGAACCTCAAAATCTATAGGTTTCAGAAGATTTCTTAGTTAAACTGGTATTTGTGTTATATATTTTCAAGAATGTCTTTTGGTGCTTAAATAGATTTCAGAAGATTTCTTAGTTTAACTAGTATTTGTGTTATATATTTTCAAGAATATCTTTTGGTGCTTAACTTTAGATGACATTAAAGTAAGCTAATATAATTGCGCTGGTATCCCACATCGATTGATATTTGCAGGGAGCATTGCCTTGCGCTAATGTAAGATAAATTACTATCATTTGGAACACATCGGGGAGAATAAAGTTTGATGAAATTGCAACAAAAAAATGTGTCTAAAAGTTATGACGTTTAAACGTAATTACATCAAAAATCAGATAGTCATTACGCGGAATCCTCTTAATACATTTACAAGAATCGGTGACCTTTAGCTTTGATCAACCTATGAATTCGAAAATCAATAGTTTCTCCTGTCAAGGACATTCTTTAGTTAATGTAAAATAAAAAACATCATTCAGACAATGCGGAATCTAATGTAATACCATCAAAAAGACGATGAGACTTAAAAACATTAAACCTCTGCCGAAAACTTTTCTATGGAAAGGGGAAAAAAGCCATGTGCAGAATTACTTGCTTGCTGCCTAAGTGATCATAATTTTTATCAAATTCATATATTTATTTAAACAAAGTCATGGTGACTATAGCATTTATATCCGTCAACCAAAAAAAATCATTTTATGCCACTATAGGTCATATTGACATAAACATTAGGTAAAGAATGGCACGAAAATATAACAGTGACAGATTTTGTTTAACTGGACAAAAAGAAAGTAACGATATCTTATTGTCTGTTAACCTAATGTTTTTTTTACTTTAATCAATCACATTTAACAATGTGTTTTGAATCATATTTTGCACACATGATTGCATTTTTTGACAATGACTCTCAATCTGCAGTTGTGTGTTACTGCATTAAGTATTTATTACCCTACAGGTTACATCACGCCTATGGGTCCACAAACATTAAGTTTGAGATTTTGTAAAGAGGAGAATTTGTTATCATGATATATGCGCTAGTTCTAAAAGAGTTCACCGAACGCAAGACAGCTTTAAAAAACTTAAATACGCATCTGCTTGTAAGTATCTTTTAAAGGTATACATTATAAATAAAAATGAGAAGGAATTTTTTCCGCTTCAATATTTTGAGATAAATTAGGTTGTCAAGACAACAAACAATCTAATAATTCTAGAAAAGCTTGAATAGGAACACATGAGAAAAAAATAGATAAAAGGAATAGGTTCAATTACATGTTGATGTAGTCTGTATTGTTAAAAGGTTTTATTTGTGAATATAAATAACGTTATTTGTAAAATCTTAACTTTATCGTTCAGACTGATTTCACATGAGTGATACGCTAACACTTCAATGTCTTTTTTAACCAATGTATGGTAATGAAATGACCATTTGTTCCTTTTAATACAGTCACTTTTATACGCTTTGTGGTTAAATTTAAAGAGATGTGTTAAAGTATTCAGCATTTCCCTGCAAAGCGATTTACGTCAATATATTGGTTTAACAGTATTTGTATTTCAAACTGAATTATTTTTTATTTAAATTTAGTTCGAGCGAATAAGGCTAAATTGTCAAACTAATGCTTGATGAATAGTCCATTTCTAACTGATGTCGTTTGAATAAATATTTAACATTTTTTATCTAAACGATAGAATAGATATTTCTCATAAGGGCAGTGCACATTTACAAATTTAATATTATTGTGGTAAAAGTCTGACCTTTATGTGCAAAAAAAAACGCCTGCTTACAAAATAGCAGATATGATAGATTAACGCTTTCTTACATGTTTTTGTCTTGCCAGCTGTTTCTTAAATACTGAATTAGAAAACATATTTATGACCTATAGATTACTATGTTTTATCCATTGTTATACCTCTAAAACTTGATACAAGGGGTGCTACTTACAAACTGAAGACCGAACTAATGACTAGATAAACGTCTCCATTTAAATCAGTGTTGTAAATGGTTTTGAATGGTATTTTTGTGACACGATATATTTATTCAAATTTAAAATCATAAATTTGATATCATAGTTCATCGTTGTTTAAATGTTTAGGAAATTACATTATTTATCCATTGAACAGCATAACAATAGCAGCTATTGTATTATAAATGCCATAGCTTTGTCAGGCAAACTAGATAACGTGCTTTGATTAAGATGCTTTTAGTTGTGAAACAAATTTAATGTATAGTTTTAATTTTGACAAATTTTTTCCCCCAGGTTTTGTGTTGTTGTGTTGCTGGAACTTCTTTAAAAAGTAGTCCAGATAGAGAAATATTTATATGCACAGTCTAATGGTCATCTGATCAATTGCATTAATTGTCTCGTCATTGCCATTGGTCTTAAACATGTTTATTTATAAAGTTGCAGAACAAATGTAAATATGATAACATTAAATTGATTTATTCAAAGGTTTTTGTAGTAGTAGTGTTCTACATGGAATAAGTTCTGTTACATCTGCATAACGTTTTTTACAATAACAGCCCAAAAGCTTTAGTTTCAAAATTAAATTCACTTTTTTCCCTTTTTTTAAAAATTAAACTTTGTGGCAAAATATATTATGTCAATCATTCTTTAAGTAGGATAAAAATAGTTCGTTTTCAAAAAGATGTATCCTTATACAAAACAGGCCAACTCAAAGGTTTTAAAAACATATAGTTCTTTGCACTATTTTAAAGACATTGAAATGGCAAACTGTTAGCCCGGTTACATTACTTGAGAAAATATCAAATTGTAACAAGTTAAAGCCAGTCTTCATTGTGGAAAAAAACTAAAGAACGTGTCATCTATTTTTCCACTTAATTTCACAAAAAATGGGTATACTATGTGATGTCCCAGGGAGGTCAAATTCATATTATAATAAACGTTTATGCATACAAAAGTAACCTATTTGTAAACAAAATATTATAATATAAACAAAACCTACAGCTAAGAAGTTAAGACAAAAAGCCAAATTTTTACTTCAATCATTGGTTTCTGAATTTAAAAAAAAATAAATAAAAAGTAAAAAACTTGCTTCCCAAGGTCATCCTGGCTATATTGTTGTAGCTATGACAACGCCACAAGCAAATGTGAATTACAAATTATGCATTGACGTATTATTTTATTGTACACTGAATATATATACATATAATATATATATATATATATATATATATATATATATATATATATATATATATATATATAAGGATGATAATAATGTAAAATTTTGTGAAAAGTAACAAACCATTATTCCCATTTGTGATTATATGTTATACTTTAAGACAGATTAATCCATTATCGTATCCTTCTTTATGTCATTGAGTTTTTATGTAGATCTTTGTATATCATTTTTACGTAAGTCATCATATTTCTGCCTTCTATTATATATAGACAGGGATGGCGTCATTGATGACGAAAAAATAAATATGACTTCTTTAATTTTAGATTATTTGGTAAAAAAGCAACAAACGATAGAAATGTTAACTGGCATGAATCTAATGGAAGATAATTATTCAAATGTTTTATAACTAAATGTGATTTGCAATATATTTTTTTGTATCCTATTAGTTCTCAAATAATTTAAATCTTTAAACGAAAATCTGTGTTGACGGTTTCTGTTATATGACGCACGCAAACTGTGAACACAACAGTCTTTATTCCACATGGCAAACAAATTTATAGGATGTTTAGCGCAACTCTAAAATTTTTACATTGTAAAGCAAAACACATTCAAGAAACATTGCTTTGATTTATAAGCATCGAATAATATTCTGATTAATACAAGTAAACTTTTATTCCAGCAAAAAATCTGGAATCCTAACGAGTGCTTTTTATTGACAAGCCCGATTTGCAAACACCGCTATCGTATAACAGGTAATTTATATTTAAGAGGTCTACCTGGTAATGACATTCTATAAATTTACTGTCATAATAACAGAGAAATGATTGTATTTCATTTGGTTTCATCTATATAAAAATGCTAAAAAATAATGCGCAAGAAATTAATATACTTACTTATTAAAATTGGACATGAATTATTCATATGCTAAATGACCTTACAGTTATGGAGAGATTCGTTTTTTATTATTCAGTGTTTTAAAACAAGTTGATAACAAATAAAACATAGAGAAATAAAGAAATTTAGAATGGAAAATATTTACAAAAGGAAAACCATTCAATTAATATGGTCATTGTTGTAACTTGAACTTCCGATCTCACTATCAATACCAGAAATAATGTTCCATCGCCTTTATATTCTTATACACAATAGAACACGTACAGTATTTCTAAGTTATTATTAGTATCCAAGTTTCTTATGTGTTTGATAAATATGTAATCTTTCTATTTCCAAGGTTTGTCTTTTTAAGAGAAAACGATAAATATATAAATATTGTTTAAGTCATGGAATTTTGTGTAAGTATAACACATTCTACAATATTTGTATTAATCAACAGAGATTAGTTTCTCCGAAACTTTTTTGAATTTCCGCGCCTTACCGGAGTAGGGCAGTTCTTTTTTTACTTACTTTTACATAATAATTGTTTGCAGTGTAGTAGCTTTTAAATAAATATCTATGTAAAACATTTAAAACTGCAGTATTGTTGCATAAGGTTAAAAAGTAACCCTTATTTTGCAGGAGTAATAATCTGTAGCTTAAATTTCTCATTTTAAAACTCATCAACATCGAATAGAGTATCGTGGTAATCTATAAAACGTGTAAATGTCTATATAAATATAAATTATGCACAAGGTGTCATGTAACGAATATTTTTCTTCTGATGGTGTTTTAATGAACCTCGATAAATTGCTAGTCTCCGCCAACAAAAATACTGTATATTAACTTGAAGCTATAATTTGTTTTCCTTCCCAGAGAAAAATCCGCCAGAGTGTGGTGAAACCGAGAATGGGGTTTCCATAACTACTGGAAACCAACGTTTCGCAGAAACATAAGCGTGCAACAGCAACTATACCGTTGTTTATCATAGTCACTGATTATAAAATGCACTAAATTTGATCTTAATGAATGTTATATGTCAAATCTGTTTGATTTAAATAGTTATGTTTATTGATTAAATAACTATGACAATCATAATTGCAAGGATAAAGATTAGTTTAACACAAATATATACAAACTAAATATTAATATGATCGACGATGTCAATGTAATCATATAATAATTGTCAAGTCTGGGCAATATCGTATATGACAAATTAATATTCAAAATGAATATATACATGTACTGAATGCCACGTACTTAATAATAGCCAAAACAACCACATAACCTTTACTTTGTGAAAAAACACCATTCACAAGCAAATACTGTTGCTCTGAATAAGTAATGTTTCTTTCAAATATCGAAATAACTGAATGAAGGGTGTTCATTTTCACGGATTTTATCAATTATTTTCAAAAATATCAAACGATAGATATTTGGAATTCGTTTAAAATATTTAAATGACTTTGCCTCTCAACATATAAAAGTTGATCTCAGTTATTTCTGTCGTTGTGCAGTTGTTGAAATCAATACTAAATAACAATGATGAAAAACGCATGAACAAGAGAGAACTAACAATCGGGAAGTTCGTGTGCATCATTAAACACAATTAGAAAATAGTACATTATCACAAACTTAGATGATTGAATGACATTATTAACCACCCTCTGCCTTTTCAAGAGACATCGAGCTTAAACTGACTTATAGAAATGAGTCAATTTTTAATATTTGCAAACTTCTTTTTTTAAATTTAAGAACTTACGTATTTGTGGCCGGTGTGAAAAGTGGTAGTCTGTGGCTATTCCAAGCGTAGATCGTAGCAAAAAGGAAGTTGTATAAAGAATTACTCCTTGTTGTTCTCTATTTTCTAAATTTGTTTGTTTTACATTAGATGTAATAGTTTGAATAATTAAAATTTATAGTGACAATAGAATTCTCCTAGTTTTAATAATGTTTATCAACATCTCTTGTATCAATCATGCTTTTTACCTTGCACCTATTTCATGTTTGGCTTTTGACTATTAAAATGAAAAGAGGTTTAACAGTAGTTTACAGAATTTAAGTTCATTTGAAATGGCTATTACTAATATAGTAATAAAAGGACTTAATTAAAACTTAAAGTTCCCGAAAAGTCAACTTTGGTTGATGATTTAAAATACTTATCAGTATCTGCCCTAGTACAATTCGTAAAAAAGCCGTTATATACACTTTTCACTTAAGTCTGCGTTTTTACCACTCTAAATTTGAGATTTTTTTTTTTCGATATTGTATGCACAATGTAAGCCATCAGCAATATATAAATTATAAACAGGTAAGTCAAATATTAAGAACGTAATGTGTATAAATGTAGTATAGACTTTGATCAAAATCAATCAAAGTAGATTAATTTTCATGGTCTTGCGCTATTAAGTAATATTCCATTTACATTGGAAAAGTACAGAAAGATAATAATTTGAAACTATTTCTAACTGCAAATATTTGAATATAGTCACTTTTCACTCTTGGAAACATTTGTTGTTGGTTGGGCAAGTTTCAAGATAGGGATTCTGAAGATAAAAAAAAATTCATAACATTTTTGAGTTAACTTAAGCTTTCATTGTAAAAAAAAACAACATCAACTTCTTCTGCAATAAAAGGGAATCAAAGCGAACATACACATAAAGACATTTTATTGAGATAACTGCAAGATTGAACCGTTTCTGCACGTGCATTTATTTGCAAAATATCCATTTGAAACAATCGGTAACAAAAAATACGACGCCAAAAGACTTGCCCTCGACAGTAATCTTTCAAATCCGTTCTTCAAAAAAGGTTTGATGACAGTAATCGTTTAATGTGAAATTCGAGGTTCAAAATTAATTTTCAGCAACAATGTTGCGAAAGTGTAAAATAAAATGCTTGGTGAACGACAATAAGTAATCATCTCTAGTTTATCAGAATTAAAGTAGATTAGTTTATCAGAATTAAAGTAGATAACTTTGAGGTCTTTTATGTACTTGAATAATCTTTACAATGCTAGTGTCTTTTATTGTAAAAGGTCTAAAATACTTTATGTACCTAGTATTTTAAGATTAATGGGACAAACAGTGAAGAAAAATGTATATATTTTATAATGTTGCTGAACACTGCCCCTCAATACATAAAATTAAGAAGAAGAACCAAGGAACAAGTGACATGTTAATGTGACGTCAATATCATCGAACAGTATACAAAAGTTTACTTCGGGAGACTTGAAAGATTTCCTAATTTAAACAGGTCTCTTCTGATGATTGAATAGAGATACAAATAAATAAATTGTGTAAACTTACCAACTTTGTGACACCCTGGCTTCTCCCACGAATGAGCAGCTACCACTGAAGGACCAAGTAACAAGTTGACAAAAAGGAAAGTCCTATACATTGACAATATAATATACTGCAAATCCATTTTATGTAATGTGTATAATCTACCGGCTAATTTAATTTTCATAGCCATAATTTAGACCTGGAATATTTGTTATATTTATTCTGTTCACGTAGGCAAACTTCCCAATTAAAACACTTGGTATGGAAAAAACCAACGACGCTATCTGTTAAATAAAAAATGTCTTTTTAGCCTTTTACTTGTTGCTTCAAATTCAGTTTGGTGTCTATTATGCTGTATTTAAAATTGGAAATCGGCGGTTTTGAGGACCATTGATTTTCTACTGATTATATAGGCAAAGTCTAAGTGATAATTTGAAAAGAACAGGACGTCATAAAATCTTTAAAATCTTAGAAATGTCTTCTTCTTTAAACGATAATATTCTTGAGTAAGGTTTATTTCATTATGAGATGTATATACTCCGTTTCAAAAGAAAATGTTCTATCTTTTCAGTTCTTAAACCTTTTTTCTTCTGATGCTGAAAATAGAAGTAAATATTTGTTAAGAAAGATTGATTTACTAACAAAAGTTTTGTTACATCGAACATAATAACGCATCTGTGGCATTTGGTATAACAGTGAGAGAGTAAAAGATAACTCTCTGAAATTTAGGCCAGCAATTTAATATATTTTAAACCTCATTGTTATAAAATTCCTAATTTAGTCAACCAAAAATGTCACTAATAATTACTTACTGATACTTACTTCAAATTAATTTTGCTTCAGTTACCTTGCTTCGGGACGACAGCAGAATTTTAAGTAAAAAAATAATATAATCAAAAATGCAAAGATGTTTTCGAAAAAAAGTATTGTCATATAGTAACTTTTGAAAAATAACTAAAAACCAAAACATATTTTTAGAAGAAATTGTTTCTCCCAAATAAGGATTAAATGTGTGTTAACTGAATGAAATGGTTAGGAACCTCATTAGATTGGTTGGTCTCCAACAATATATTAACCATATTTTTAGAATTCGTTTTTGTATATTTGTTCTGTACGAATATTGCATCTTCTTTTAAAAAACTTTATATCTTAGATTTTTTAATTTGAAGTTGTGTTGGTTTAATTTGCTTCTTTCTTTGAAAAGCCTGTGAGGGACAAAAAATGTTTTTAACTGAAATTAGTGAACCACAAGGTGTAAGCAAAACGCTACTAGAATACAATGGCTACTATTTTAATGTCGTCATGTAAACAATATAATGACAAGATGTCTGATGCCATCCCACTGTGTTTTTAAATTGAAAGAGTTAAAAGACATTATTGTTAGTATGTTTTATCGGATTTTGATAAGGAGCTAATGACTCCCGCTTCGCCAGTTAATATCCCAAAGAGAAATTGAAGCGAAACGACCGTCTTTCAGTATAGGATTAAGTCTTTAATTAGACATGACATGAATTGAATTATCGTCGAGAGTAGTTTTCAATTTTCTACAAGTTTTATTTCCCACATAAATCGGCTCCTCTCCGATATTTATATTCTGATAGTTGCGGATTTTTCTGTTTCTATATTTCAGCACGACAGCTCAATGAAACTTTAGAGTTTTTATCTTATCATATCAACATGAATTAAATACATGTACTATCAATAAATCGGAAAAGGTTACGACAGAACTTACTTAAAAGCTTAAAAATATGCCCTCATTCATTACATTCTCTATTTTTAATCACATGTGGTAGTTGAAGCTAGATAGATACCAATTTTTTACACTACCGAAACATCTGAGCTTACTTTCCTGGTAGAAGTTTTCTTGTTTGACTTGATTTACCAGTTTTCACAGTACGTATTTTGTTATCAGGATTGTGACTTGAACGTGGACCAATTACTTAATGTTTAAGTTTTCTTTTCATTTGTTCGTCTATTAAATAAGGAATTGTAAAGAGTTTATACTGGTTGATGAAATGGTTCAGACAGTACTATTAACACAAAACATTAACTCAAAGGCCCTCCAATGTCAAGAGCTTTTCCTCCTTATCACTAAAACAAACATACCAGTCCTTGTCAAGATCACAATCCAAAAAACAAAGTAAAAACTTTGAAAACTGGCAAAATTAGTTATACACGTGAACTTCCATCAAGGAAGTGAGGCCGGGTGCTCCGGAAGGGTAAGCACCTCCTATATACAATTTTGAGAATGAAAGGAACAAAGAACTATGGTAAGTCAAATATATTCAGTATAAGATTGGATACAGTGACTTCATACTTATCAACAATAATGTGATGACGGTTAAAAAACTTTTGAAGTGCCTTAATTAGCCTAGGCTTACAATATTCTTGTGTCAACAATTCGATTGTAAGCAGTTTGCTTCGTTGTGAAAAGTCATCATGGTGGGAAAAAGCTCTAAACGTATTAACTGTGAAACATATACACCATATGCAAGAGAAGCAGGGATTATACTGCTAAGAAACGGAAAGTTGACAATAAAAAACTGAAGTCATCACGCTTGTCGTAAAGCTTCAGATATATCCTTTCGTGTGTGTCATATTTGAGGTATAAGTTCAAATATGAAGCAGAACATGAACAAATCTGTCGTGTATTTTATTTCAAGCTCACTTGGATAGATGACATTCACATTTTTGTTTTCTAGTTTTGTCTTTTCTGGTTTAAATCATACATTCTATTTTTTAAATTCTATGTTTATATTTTTTTCAAAGTTAAGTCTTCAATGTCAATTATTCAAGTCAATCGTGTTTATTTGTTGTGAATTTAAGCTTGCTCAAAATCAAATACGTCTAGTGAAAATACAGTTTAAGACCCAAACATACTTAAGAAAACAACTATTGTAAAAAATAAGGAAACAATTATCAAATGATCATGAATATATAAGATTAATTAGCAAAGGTTCTGTGATTTTAGACATTACACAGCGAGTTTACTTCTTAAACAAGCTGCCCATGATGCCAGTATGAATAAATCTGAAAAAAACAGGTTAATTACAATCTGAATTTGGTAAGGTTTCATGATATTTTCAATTTTGCAAAGTTCTTTCATGGTACTTCAACAACTGTTTTTACTGTTCTCATTAAACTATTTTAAAAGATCAAACAAAGAACGAAATAATACACTGCAAACAAATTGTATACATAATTTAAATTCATAGTCTTCAAGACTACATTAGGTAGAATGGGGTTTTATATCAAAATGGACTAAATCAAAGATACACAATATGTTTAATTATACAATGGTAATTGCACCATTGCCATTCAATACTTTTGGTGATTTTTACAGTTATTTTGATGACGATAACGCTAACTGATTCGAATAATGTCTGTCTGTCACGTAATGCGTCTAATGATCAGAGTACACTGCATTTTATTTAGTTTTTATATGAACATAATCAAAAACTTAATGGATATCGTCATGCGAGATAAGAATTTGTAGCTTTCAAATACCCAAAGCCAACATGAACGTGCCATAATAATAAAAAAAATTGAAAAAAACGCAAACAGACGACTGATTGATAAAGAACACGCCAAGCCAAGAAAAGGTTTAGATAAGAACAGACGACTGACTAGATAATTAGTGACGATAAAATTAAAGTACAACAGGCAACTGATTACAAATAGACTACGCTTCCAAAGACAACTGATGATAATTAAAGTGTAGAAAAAGTAGATGTCTGATTAAATAAGGACACGTCATAACACAATAATGAATGAAGAAACAGTATTAAGATACAAACATAACAAAACAAAGAATAATAAGTAGAAAAAATATAAAGAAACATACACACGAGTAATTACAAGGAACATGCTATGATAACAATATAAAAACAAAGTAGAAATGAGGATACAAAAAACCGACTGAAAATAAAAGAAAAATTTATAACAAAAAAATAAATGAGGAATGAAAATAAAAGATACGAAATAGCGGCGGATCTGAAACGAACAAGGCATAAAAATATATAAATGACGAACTATAGATATGAACCGATGACCTTTATAAAAGGAAAATGTCTTAATAAATCATCAAATATAAAACACTTTTAAATATACCCTCTGACAGGAACAAAAGAACACGTCAACACAAAATAATAAATGAAGAAAAATAAAATACAAATGGATAACTGATAAGAGAAAAACAACGAAAACCTCAAACCAGAAAGACAAAATCTGAGGACACAAACATATCAAAGAACACCCAAACACAAAATAGTACAGCAAATAAATGAAACAGACAGAAGTAAAAAAAAAAAAACTTAAGAATACGCCATAACATAAAAACGAATTACGAAAAAATGACATGTAAAAATACGCACACATGTTCAAAAAAAAAGTGAATAAAAAAATGAAGAAAAAACTTTCCATCGCAAAAATAATAAACGAACAAAAAAGAACAAAGCTATCACGAATCTAAGAAAAACAGATACCTAATAACAAAAGGGCATTTCATAACGTAATAATAAATAAAAAAAATAGAAAGACAAATCGACGACTGATAATAAAAGTCTACACTTTCACAATAAATTTTAGATTCATATAAATTTGGAGTTAATAATGTTTAAATGTTTGGATTATCTTTTCTCTCTATCAACATTTTTCGACCCATAGTGTCACTAGTGAGGAATGATTTACTGAAATGTGCACACATGGCACTTCAAAATCAAACAAGGTATTTTTTTATTGTTTACTACAACAGAGGGGCATCGCTGCTGGTGGTACCTTAACTCAGTAGGAAGTACATTGTGCTGTTATAAAATGAACCATGAAGCAAAATTTTCAGCCGTCTTTATTTTTTAAAATTAATTTCAAACTACGGTTTGTTTAATCATGCAAAACATTTTAAAGCTGGATTTGGATTCATATAATTTTGGAACTTTTGAATTTACTAATTTTCAAATCTTTAAATTATTTTTTTATCTATCGACTTTTTCGGCCCCTAGTGTCACTGATGAGCATTAATTTTAGAAATATGTACATGTAACACATCAAAACTAAACAGATATTTATTAATTATATGATAGTTATTACATAACCGACAGTAAAATGCAAAATGAAAACATGAATACGTTTAAAATTACTTTCCTTCTCATAAGCTGTTCAGAAACGTATGTTCATGTTAACAACTTTTTCAAATTCTTTTTACTATTAAAATACTGATGATCATATTTCTTTCCAGTGTGCTTTTTGTATGTTTTTAACATTGCCATTATTGAATAAAGATCGAAAGTTATTAATGTTTGCGTTTTAACCAAGGTTATAAAATAAGTTTAAATATATGGATTTAAAAAAAAGCTATTTGCGTCCATATCAAGATTATTTACTTAATATTGAGTTCTAGTCAGCGATAGAAAAAACCGAAGTGATTTCAGAAACCCACCCACCTTCGACAAGTAAAACGTAAAACTTTTTCACACTAGGATATGTTCACAGTTGTATGCGATTCTAGGCAATGAGAGTCAATGTAATTGTTAAACACGCATTATATCACGTGAGGTCCCTAAGTAATTGGGCTAACGCTATGCCATACCACGGTGTTTCATGTTTAGCATACACTTATTATAGTAGTAGAAGTATTAATAGTAGTAATACATGTATAAGTATTTTTAATCTCTTTTCTCTATTTTTAAGACTTGATGAGTTTAATAGGAATGAAATTCAAAAAACCACAATTAACTTTGACCTTATTCCGCCAATAAAGATTACTCAAGTACCCTTGATTATATTAGGACAAGTAGATACTAACAAAATCTACAAAACATAATGATATTTGTTTGAAAACTAAGTCACTGAAATGCAATACAAAGTGTGAAACAACATTGATTAAATAAATCAAAGAACTTAGTTTTCATACATCACTTATGTCGCGATTGACATATGTTTTTTTTAAATACATGATAATAATTAGAATTACATTCTTCATACTCATACAGACGTATATTCTTTATTTTGCTAATTTTTTTTTAAATATCGCCACGGACTGAAATTGTAATTAAAGCGGGATATATGTATGACTTAGCTTGGCCGGTTGAATGTTGCTAAATCCATCGTCAGCAATTCTCTAAAGGACGGGCTTTTTTATTTACTTGCACATTTAGGCAGGTTTTTTACTATATCGCCTTTATGGTGACTTTTTAGGGCTGATACACCTCACAATACCGCAGATGGAAATTCTCTCAGTTTATCATTTTAGTAGCAGATTTACTAATAGGTACCCACTACAATTCTTTTCTAATTTGCGGTTGAAAAAATAGCAATTTTATCTTTCAGAAAATATACAGCTTGTCTTCATTACTGATTTTCCAACAAGTCATAAATTTGTAAACAGGGTGGTTTCTTAATCATTCAAGCTAACAATCTATAGACTATTGATTTGCATAATATATTACTTCATGTCTTTACATCAAAATCATTCAAACCAATTTTTAAAATTTTTACAATTAATTATTTCTTTTGCTGAAAAGCAATGTTATGAAGTATTTAAAAGAACCCTATATATTTGCGAATGAATTTAGATTTAAAGATACTTTGTTATGAACATATCTCAACGATACAAAAAACAACAACAAACTCGGTAATCAAAAAGCGATTATTCTTAAAACTACGACATAGGGGAATAAAACATGTAGATTTGCATTTGAATATAACAAATTACAATGGATCGCAATACTCAATTCCAGACGAAAAAGCTTCACTAGAAATTGTAGTTTTCCAATAGGATTATGATGTATTTACACATTAAGATGCAAGTGATTTTTCTTCAATCACAGTTAAAAGAGAAATCGTTGAATGTGATGCTTAGAACTCAATGTAAAATTCATGCCGGTTATTAATCGTCAAGCTGACAAACAGAGAACAACACCAAATCAAATTTCTCAAATTACATACATTCATAACAAGAATCAGTTTCTAAATCGACATAGTAACAAAGTGCAGTCTGTGTTCTAATGTTAGACTTAGTTCAATTCTGATACGAATACATATTTTGACAAAAGAATGTAACACAATATTATGCTTTTCTTAAAAAATCAAATGAGTAGTAATAATAATCAAACATCTTACCTATGATAAATTCAGCCTTGTGATGCTGTCCATTATATATGTTGATATTACTTTTAAGCGTATATCCAGATCAGAATGTTCAGCGAAGCAGTAATATTGACTTCAGTCAATATAGATACGGTATTGAATGATCCACCTCCATTTATGGAAGCTATAAACGTAATATAGGATTTATTTTAGCTGCCGAAGAAATGAATGAACTAGATAATTGTACAAAAAGGGGGCTGGCTTGTAAAAGGTATTAGATTCCAACTTTTTACAATAACAACATGACGATAGAAATATGCGTTTGGAAAAAAGATGAGGATTTTCTTAATCATTGGACAAGTTAAATGATAATGGATCTACTTCCTACTCCTACTGGGTATACAAACAAACGAACAAACACGTTAATCTTTTTCACAATTGTTTAAGCAATCAGCGTTTTAAGAATTTGGTGTTTATATCTTATTTAAGTCCTAAGGAAATATGTGTAAAAAAAGTTACGGAGATACGAAGTAATTTTTCAAAACATATTTCGTATCTTTGTATTTTTTTTCATTAAAATTAAATGGTTTTATATTTAAACGTTTAATCTATACAAAGACAGTAATGGCAAGGGTACATTATATATCAGCCATTTCCGTGTTTAAGCACTGAATACAATATACCTTAATATTTCCAAATGAAATTTTCCAAAAAATTAAAAATATAAGGCTTAAGATCAAACTAACGCTTTTTTCAAGAAATAATTTCAGGTAAAGCGTCCTTTCATAACCCAATTCATATTTTGCATTATATGAACTGCTTGTTATCTACTTTTTAGATGCCATTTTATTTTATAAATCGTAGTATTCAAAACACAGCTGTTTTTAAACGTTTACGGACGGACTGTTAAAAAAATAAAATTCAATTAGGAAGATAAAAATCCATGTAAGTAGTCAGAATATAGCAACAGAAGATATTTTTCAAATCATATGAAATCGATTAAAAAACGCTATATATGCCATTTTATGTAATAAAGAATTAATTCGTTACAATAATAAAAAAATAAATATAAATAGATATGCCTTTAGGTCATGTATTTTAAAATTTATAATTTTGTTCAGAGTTTTTCACCAAAGAAAAAGGAACTTAAGAAAATGGCCTTGACCCAAATTCGAGGTTATGCGAATTATTTTGCTAATTTCGACATATTTCATTGTTTTTAATTATTCAAAATAAGGTTGTTTTGTCAAGAATACAAATGTCTCCAGACGAACAGTGATGTACCATAATGCGGGTGTATAATTTTTTTAGAGGAAAGAAAACATCAAAACAGATATAATTCTTTAAGAATTTTTCGTCAAATTATACATTATCAATTCACAAACAGACATTTGATTGATCAATTTTGATTTTAACCGAATAAAAAAATCTAAACCCGCATCCCCTTCCAAGAATGTTTTTAAATTACAATTCAATAAAAATTGAGTTGAAGTTGATTTTTTTTTCCAATTCAATGATTTTCCAAATTAAACTGAATATACCCATATACGATATATTTTCTACGTGAAAGATCAATATTTACAATTTTGACTCATTTTATGATTTGAGTCATACGTTATTCTTGATGTAGGTGTTGAACAAACAGTTAAATTTACCATTTTGTTGAACATGTAAAAATTGTATAATAGATATTAGTCAGTAAAAACAAATAATTAAGTACATATGTAAATAAGAAAAGCCAAAGCCACAAAAATAAAGAAATACATGTAGTAAAAAAAAATGAAATAGAAAACGAACGAAATAAAAAGCGGCAGATAACATGATATCAATAACTAAAATTGTACCTATGATATTGTACACTAAAACAACAATAATGTTTAATTAATATGCATTTGAGTGCTTTGTAAGATCAAAATCATCCTACTTGCTTTACAATTTTTTGTCTCAAAGAACTTCAAATTAACCTACATTAACCTGTTATTTCGACGTCCAATAGTTTCATATTTTTCAATTTCAATTTTGATTTTACGCAGGGCGGGTGTAGCTAGCTAGAGACGTGATGCTTATCTTTCCAGGGCAACCAGGCTCACTTACCAGGTGGAATTCATGTTTTTAACTCTATTTGCCTGTTTTTAGTTTTGTATTTTGATTGGAACGTGTTCCGGAATATTAATGATTGATGAAACATAAAAAGTTCCAAAAATTCTTAAACGAGAGTACTTCTTTGAACCTTAGAATAGCTTATTCTCATATCATGGGGCATTTTCTCTGATCAGCTGAACTAGCAAAAAGCTTTATAGCTTTTTAGGTAGAACCAGGTAGTTTTAAAACAGACCTTGATTTAGGCAAATTCAAGTCATTGAGGACAGGGCTAAGTTGTAATAAGACAGAATTCGAACTAGGCATTTTAATGCAAGATTAGGTCATAATTAGGCAGATGGTTCATTCCCAATTAGCCAACAATTTATCATTTTGTACCGATAGGTAAGGTTTTAAATGTTGGCTAAGTTGGAACTGTTGTCAGATGTAGGATTAGGCAGGACAATAGCTTTTTTTAATTACAGGTGAAGATATAGTCTGTTTAGGGAAAATCATTAACATTCTTATTATTTATAAGTCGATTTATGCTTTTAGTATAACTGAATAAAAATTTAAATACAATACAACAGAGTTTATAAAATGGCTATAATATAAGTTTTAACAAAGCAATGAAGACATCTTAAAATTTTATAGTAAATATGATGAATAAAATACATGAATAATTACGTAAAATAAATTTTAGCTACTACTGATATGCACTAAATGGCAAATATGTACAAGACACAAGAAAGAAACACTGGTTGTCAAAAAGTCACTTTGAATTGTTGTCAATTTTTAATTTAATGTTCTTTTCCAAATAAACAAGGTGGAAAACTAAATCAGCAAACGGTATCACACTTATTTCATTGTTTATAATCTTGCTGAGATAAGTGCATATCTTGAATCGAGGTTTCTGTATGTTCTTTTCTTTAGCCTTTGTCTAGCGCCAGTGTTGATTTTAATGATTTTTGCCTCATTTGTTGCCTGGACATTTTTAATCACTTAAAGTATCTTATATATGTTTGGGTGGGCTTTCTTAGCCAGTCTGAATAATTACTAAAATTCTTCAGTATTGGTTCTTGTTCTGAGCCTTATTTGGTCGTTATGATTTTAAAATTCTGATCTTGCTTCAACGTTATTTACTGCAAATAGTCTTTAAAACGTATTAATTTAGCACCCACCCTCGTTGCCGATATCTGTTAGGGCATTCATATAAATATGATATAAATATCTTTTTCGTCTTGTAAGACACTAAAGGTAGCACTACATTGCGTCTTACTAGTTTCTGACGTTGTCGTTATCCCGATATAAAGTTGCAAGTTCACAATCCTGAGCTTTATGCTAAATGGCACGAGCTAAATAAAAACGTACTTTCACATCTTCTGGCAAATGTCACTGCCGTCTTGTTGGGTAAAATGCAAAAACAAATGGAAAAGTGTGTATTGTCTACTTTCCCATGTAAACAATATAGCCAATAAAAAGTCATGTGCATGAATAAAAAAGTTCCATTTGCAAAAATATCATCAGATTTACACATGTTTCTCAGATTGTCATGAGTAGAAAATACCATTATTCAAAGTCCTTCGTCATTGGTATCATCACTAAATAAAATCTGTTGTCGACTTTTGTCTCTTCCCATTTTGGATTAAGGTCTACGTCAGTTTGAGTCTTCGGTAAATTCAACCGGAATTTTGCTCGACTTTTATACAAGGCATATTTAACGCTCTCAAAAGAAGACATCTAATTATCTGCTACTGTGTCATCATATTCTCTTTTTCTTGAACTGTCTGTAAAATAAAGTTATATCTTTAATTACAAACATTAAAAACAAACAAAAGTAACATAAGGTTATTTATTTGACCACACTTTGGACAGCCTAAAAAATAGAACCTAATCTGTATATTCTTTATTATTATTATTTATTTTAATCTATTTTCATTTTTATTTGTTTTTATTTATTTTATTTTATTTTATTTTTTTTTTTTTTGGGGGGGGGGATTTATGCTATAAGTTAGGAAAATTGTAGATATATAATAAGCTAATACTTAAAAAATTTGACGTGACCAACTTGAATAATTGCTAAAACTACGAATTATACTGACCTAGCTCCTCGTCAAATATTGATGGAATGGAGTTTGCTTCATGTCTAACTCTTTTTATGTTGTCCATGAAAATTGATGCAGCCAAACTAATTATACTAATTATATCAGAAGGATGAAGAATATGGTTGTCTCTGATTGTGGTGGGTATGATGTTTATTGTTGTCATTGTTGGTGGGCAATAGATTAAGAAGGTAGCTGTTATTAGAATGGGAGGAAAAAAATTTAGAAGAAAGCTGCATAATTTTGATATTTTCCTTATTAACAAACTAGTTGGAATTTACTTCTTATTTACTTATTTGTTCATTAGTGTTTTTAATTAGTTATCTGTGTTTTTTATTAATTTTTTAATCTAAAATTTGATAATTATAATTATTTTCAAAATAATCATTAAAATTTTTACGATAATAAAAGACATAAATAATAAAGAAAAAGATAACTATTTATAGAATGTATGGTGAATCAAGAAAAAGACTATTACTTTAAACATTTTCCAGGTAACAGTTGGTTATTAAATAATGTTTATTTAAGAATATTAGCTAACTGGAAATGAGAAATTTCAAAATGTTGGCTTGGCTTAACGGGAAGACACCAGGCAGATGAATTATTTTAGACAGAGCTTTATTTTAGGTATTGAAACCAAAATACAGTTGAAATATAATTGTGTAACAAAAATTTTAAAGAACTTTTTAACACTTTCTTATGTGCAACTTCAAACTTTCAGTGCTACATAGAAACATAATTAACAAAAATACCTGTTTAATTTTGATGCGTACATTTCGGGAAATTATTCCTGATAAATTACGATGGTAGATAATAATGTATGTTTAGATATTTTAATTGAATGTAACAAAGTTTATTCATACAATGCAAAAAAAAAAAAAAAACAATAAAACAAAAAAAGGATCATACTAAACTAACAAACAATTAGTTTTATCTTAACGTGAATGTCATTTTATCTTTACAAAGAAATAATCAGTTAGTTCCGCTCTTATCGTATGTTAGATTCTCTTTTTTCTTAGTAAATTTTGATTGTATTCTTTGTGTTCTTCTCAACAAACATGTCTATATTCAATGCATAATCAAATCAACTCAAATCTGATTTTTCCGTGATATGATTAATTTAAATTAAAGTTCTATTATATGTTGTTGTAAAATTAAAAGGCAATAAATCAAACAAGCCACAATGATTAAATTAGTTTTATGTTTTATTTATTATCATTCGTACCATGATATAATCTGTCTTTAAGGTCCGTAGTGTAAACAATATGTCGTTAAGACATATAAGGAGAAAGTGTGTGTGTGATAAAAGGATACTAGAATAGCTGAAACCCATAACAGATTTAGAGACGTGATATATACGTATGTACTTTGTACGTAGTTATCTGATTTAGGAAACAACTTTTATAATCAGAGGTAGAGTGAAAAAGTTTATTAACAAAATGTTTGCTACCTATAGTTTGCACAAAGCTTAAGTATATCACCTATCAAAATAGGAACAATTAAGATCGGGACAGTTGGATATCAGAATTAATAAAAAAAAATTTTGGCTTATTTTCTTTATTTTCATCCTTTTTTTATTTTTAAAAAAGAATAATAAAAAATCATCTATATATTTATATCTGTTTTTCAATACAAAGATCTTTCAGTTTGAAAATAGCTTTGTCTAAAAAGAAAATAATTTTTTCATATGCGAAGATCAAATAACGATTTGAATGTCTAGGTGTTTAAAAATAAGATTTTTTGTTGTCAAATAAAATATTCAAACAGTAAAAAGCTTTTCGGCAGGTGTATTTAGTCTATCCCTATTTGTTAAGTTAAAATTCACCATAGATTAAAAACGGAATATAAACTAATCCTTTAGAATCATTCATATTCGTTTGGTTACAATGTCGTGGTTGTTTCTAACTATTTGCACCAAAGGAATGTAAATTGTTGTTTCTCATTTCTAATTTTATAACTCAGTTTCTTTGTTTAAGTGTACAAAAATGTCTTAAAAATAACCTATCAAAACTAATTGACAAAACTATCAGAGTCAGTTTTCCTGACTTCCACCAAACCGCATTTCTTCTAGTTTGAAACATTACATTAATCTCGTGATATTTTCTAAGTTGGTTTAATTCTAGTACGAAACAAAAATGAATAACATACATGTATATGGACAAAAGTAGCAATAAAATTGGATTTTATAACGATCTGTTTTCTTAGTTTTCAACAAAACGGTATTGCTTGCAATTTGATACAATACATTAATCTCGTATTTTTTTCAAAGCTGGCTTGATTTAAGTACGAAACAAAAACGAATAACATGCATGTATATGGACACAACTGGGTTTTAAAATGATCTGTGTTTTATTTTTTAACTCAGCTATTATGCTCATTACAAAAAATACCATTAACATTTTTGACATTGGAAGATTAATCGTACTAAACCATTTGGTGTTTCAAAAAATACTTAGTATTTGAAGGTAAAGTGTTGCCTCAATATACTTTAAAGATGCGTTTATTGCGTGTTTGTTGACACACCGAAGACTGTTGATTTAATCTGAAACTATTGTCATAATTCCATGAAAGTCTGTCACAATTCCATGAAAGGCTGTCATAATTCCATGAATGGCTCAACATGTTGTTTTAAAATATTAAAGACTGACAGGCCATATGATCTAAAAGAATTATTGTTGACGAGGACTGGTGTGTTTGTGATTTATTAGTTCAAATTTTTTTTTTTTTTTTTTTTTTTTTTTTTGCAATTTTATCTTCATATGTGATATATCATAGAAACTAATATTTACTTTTGGGATTGATTAAATAAGTAGGCACTACTGTGTGCTGTCAGAAAATTTACCTTTTAGCAAAATTTTCAGCCGTCTTAATTTTTTTAATTATTTAAAGCTAATGTTTGTTCTCTCATGCAAAGGATTCCTTAGCTGGATTTGGATTTATAAAATTTTGGAGCTTTAGTTTTAATTTTCAAATGTTTTCTTATGTTTTTATCAACCTTTTCGGCCCCTAGTGTCACTGACGAGGAATGATTTTCCGAAATGTGCACATATGGCACATGAAAATTTTACAAGCATTTGTGTTATATAAATAGTAAAATCATTTGAAATATTTTTTTAAAAAAAAACTCTCAAAAACTATAACCCAAATATAGATTTGATAAAACATTTCAGATTTAACGTATCACCATTTCTAAAAAATTTTAGAATGTTATTGGCTAAATGATTTTTTAAACAGATCCTCTTTTAAACAGAGGATGGGAATTTCCAACTTGTCTAAGGCCATATGACCATATCATGATGATATGGCCTCAGACAGATTTGAAATTCCCACACGACCTCTTTAAAAGCTAGGTAACTAATATACTTTGCAAAAGACAAGAACACAGGTCAATCAAAAAATTCAAACAAGACAATATTAAGAGAAAACAAACATTCAACCACTGATAGTAAAACCCTGACATGTAGTAAATACTGGTAGTTGGATTAAATCAACTTTAGAGGTCAAGCTGCTTCTCAAAATTGTACTGTCGAAAGTAAAAAAAATAATGAACGAAGATTCTAGTTTATTATTATCTAGTATTATCATTTTTGAGTTAGTACTTCTCTTTACTGCCACTTAAGCCATTTTTATAAGTCGGTTTTCATTCATAAACTAGCTTTACAAAAGGTTATACATGTTCTTAAAAATCTTTCTATGAAATATCTTCGTATACTGCAGATAAGAAAGAAAGAAATTTAAAAAAAGGTATTTGTTCGTTGTTGTAGTTTTCGAAAAGAATGAAACATGAATGAAAAGCCTCCCTATTTTGTTATCAAGTTTTGTTTTTATAAGCAGAAAACTAGTGTTGATATGTGTCAGGAAACATAAATCAAACATATTAAAAAAAATTTAAACAGCAATAAGCATGAAACCGTAAAATCGATATATATATATATATTTTTTTTTTTTTTTTTTTTTTTTTTTTTTTTTTTTTTTTTTTGCGATTGATTTAAAAACCTTTACAGTCATGTTTAAAAGTTAATATATTAACTTTCTAACATATCGGTATTATATCAGTTATATAGAAAACAACCCATATAAATCATTAATGTCTGGTTTTTATTTGCATACTTTATATCAGAATATCAAATACGTTATTCAAGCAAATTTGTCAACCGAGTTTTTAACCATATTTACAATACATTTGTAATTGTAAAAAATCAAACCATATCCTCTTTATTTATATTACTACTCAATCGTTCAGCATTTGGGAGCAAATTTCATTTGATAAATTACGTAATCATTTTTTGCGATAAATTCAAATCCTTTATGCAATTTTATTTAATGTGTTTTCACCATTTAACCTTTTCTTATATTTCGTACATATTTGCTTTCATGGACAAAGTAAAATTTGTAATTAGAAAATATGTTCTCTGATTCAAACATGGCCAATGTTACCCAGGAATCTCTATTATAAACAATAAAAACATGCAAAATAGACATTGTGAAGATGGTCAAACTGGGTGTTGATGTAGTCACAAGTATGTCATGAGGTAGAAAAATGAGTTATTAACTGAGCAGAAATGACTGATAATTTTAATATAGATTATCAACTTATCCTACATTGCACTGTAAGATTTATTTTGGTCAGTACACTTTTGAAAAATGAAAATCGGAGATTTGTATGAAAATAATTGAGAAAATGGTTTTTATTAGACTGAACTCACGCGTAACGGTCAGTAAGTGTACACATTCATAGTTGAAAGAGAAGCACATCATGTGGAACCAACTGATGGTAAACAATTTATACTTTGATCTTTAATAGAAGCGTATACAATAGTATAGATATTACTAAAAATTGTACAAGTCCAAACTCCAAAATCGAAACTTGTCAGCATCACCGACTTTTTATAAATACATGCTCTTGGTGATATGTCTGGACATTCCATTCCAGTAGTGGCTTAAATATATCTGTGACGTTACATATTGTCGCCCCTGTACATATTGTCGACAATATGTACCTTCACTGATGTATTTTACGCCGCTGTACATATTCGAAAAAAAATGCTTTTATTTTTAGTAAAAAAAATGGTTTTATTTTCAGTAACTCTAACCTTAACACATACTGTAGGATACTGAAACTAAACTTATGTACTGGTTATATATGTGCGCCTCTCTCTCTCTCTCTCTCTCTCTCTCTCTCTCTCTCTCTCTCTCTCAACTTTATTCAAATGCTTAAATTCCTGTAAATATTTAGGGCTTTTACGAAATAGTCATTGCCTTTTGCAATGTAACGTGTCAAAATAACTATTATCCTGCAAAACATAGAGAAAGGACCTGGTCGGAACGCCGATAGGGAGTATTTTAGAAAAGAACATCGGCCCGATTCAATAATTTTTTACCTGCAGCGATATAATCCTTTTTTATGCTAAGACATGTAGCCCTTAATCCACATTATAATGCTAAATGTACACTATAATATACATATAGAAAACCATGTATCTGTTTCATAAAATGGGTCGAACAAGTATTTTTACCCTGTAACATCAAATTTAGAATTTGAATCCTCCTGATCATTAAATAAAACAAACATACCAGTCCGTGTCCACATCACAATCCCAAAAACAAAGTAAAAACTTTGCAAAAAACTTTGCAAACTGGCAAAATATGTCATATATCATCCGAAATTTTTGTTTATTTGTACAAAATCCAACGAAAAAAAAACAAACAATCATTTAATAAACATACTAATGATTGTTTATACCGATATCTTTTCAGACAATGTATGTTTAATTCTTATTTTTTAAATACATGTCCCAATAGCATAATTTTACCACACATAATAACTTAATTTATCTTATGTAGGCGGAAATTTTGAAACATCATTTTGTAACCTTCAATTCTCAAGGACATTTTAAGGATGGTATTAAAATACTACAGTAATTAAAATGTTTGCCAGTGATCTTGATAAGTTAAAGGCATCAACCCATCCTATTTTTCATTTAAACGTTCAAATTAATAAATACATATCTCTTCTATATGCTTGTTTCTTTTTCCTTCGCCTACGTCAGTTCAACATCAATCGAAACATTTATGGTATAAAAAGGTACAAGTGTTTATGACCCATGTTATCACCTGCATCAAAATATGCCGATATGTGATGTACATTTTGTCGCCCATTCTGCAGGAAAAACAAATGGCTCAACTCGGTTCATTTTGTTACCGGCAACAATATGTACCGTACGTTGGACGACAATATGAAAAGTCAATGTAGGTACATATTGTCGTCGGCGACAATATGTACAGGGGGGCGACAATATGTACATTCATCGACAGTACATTTTGTCGCCCCTGTACATATTGTCGCCAATATAATATTGATTACAATGATTGAGTTTATGATAATAATTATTATGATTATGATGATTGTATGTATAATCAGAGATATATTAAAGGTTATTGTGCCAAAAAATTGTCACTTTATTCCATTAAACAACTATTATTTAACAAAACTCAAAGGTGACATGGCTTTTTTTTACTAAGATATCCTTAAATGTTATATGAATGTAAGCAGCTGGTGAAAGCTGAGAACAGAGCACTTGCTTGTACAGAATTCATGCCGCAGTGTTCAGATTAATATACCAAATATACCGTGTAAACTCCAGACGGGCAAATTATCAGTAGGTCCTTACGGAGTTAACATTTTTAAGAACCTTCTTCTTGAAAAGTCAGGTAAAATGCGTTGTAAATTAAGATTTTATTTATTCAAATATTGGGTGTTTTTTATTGCACATCAAAAAGCTACTATGTTATGTCTCAATATGATCATGTTCAATAAATTTATCTGCAGTACAAAGCAGGAGGGTCAGTATAGCATCAATGAACTCGAATTGAAGGTGATTGACAAGGCATATCTGTATATTACATAACTGACTACCCCTCCAGACCTGATGCCCCAAGTCCACAGGCAATAATTGATATGAGTAATGATGTTTTACGCCCCAGTAAAGAGTTTTCACTTTATCGAGAGGTCGGTTCTGGGATGATGTTGGAAACCGGAGTGTCTGGAGAAAACCACCTTGGGCAAGCGAACCGACAAACTTTTCCACACGAGGATCTGTCAAAGTGAGATTCGAGCCTAGGCGGTGAGAGGCACTGTAATTTGTAGACAAGCTTTTAATTAAGTCTACTATGAAACCAAGATTCTAAGGAGAGAGTGGAATGGATAACGGCGTTTTACACACAAGTCAACTTTTTTGGTCCTTGCTGGAGGACAACCGAAGAGCGCGGAGAAAACCATCACCCAACGTACACAAATGAGGTGATGTGATTAAAGCATCGATGTCCTTAACCACTCGGCCATCAACACACCTGTTAATTGAGTAATTAATGCTTATACTTAAAGCATTGCATACATTTATTTGAAGTGTACAAGGATTAAATGTATTTTAGTTGAAAAGTACATACATGTAAAGGTATTCTTTTAACTTTTAATCTTATTTCTGAGATCAAAGCCGTGATAAAACCCTGAAGGAATGTCTTTGGTGAAATCAGAAAACGTGGCATAATAAAGGTAAGTTGGACGAGTTAGAGTAATACTCTAGAAGGAAAGCTTTACGAACTTTTAGTGTTTTCTATGACGAGGACACAAATAATCTGGTCATTAATATTATTTAAAATTTAGTATTGCAGAACAAAAAATAGAAACATTGTCCAATCTCAAATTACTCGGCCATGGCAAACTAAATATATGATCAAAGAATATGCATGTTACGGAAAGTTTTTCGTCATCGACAGAATAAACAAAAAATTCAGGATTGCTCTATTTATGTGCTAGTGTTTTAGTTTTCTCTAAATATACATCGTTTTCAGGGCTATGGTGGTCGAAAGGTTAAGGCATTAGCCATCAAACCCAAGGGGTCCCACAGCTTTTGATATGACCCTGTTGGATATTAAGTAAGAAAGATTTTTTTCTTGTGGTAAATTTTAACTTTTCTTGTGGTAAATTTTAACTAGTTGGCATTGACACTAGTAAATTGGACTGAATGGTCTGTGGTGTTTATCTATGACATCGCCATCGATTGAACTAGCACACTATTGGGTGCTACTACAAAGCAGATCAGAAACACATGTACAAACTCAAGCACCACATAAACATGTGTTTAGATTTATCTTTAATATTACAGTAAAAGATTGATTCAACAAGAATAGCTAAAATTTACTGATATGACGGAGAACTCTATCAAACCAACCAAATTGTTTTGTTTGAATGTGTTTTCAGTGATATTCACAATCAGTTCAATCATTTTGTTGTCACTTATTTTACAGTTTAATTAATTTTTATACTAGTTACGACTCTAAATGTTTAATTACGTTAGAACAGTTTTTATTAGGTTACTTAACCTGCATCGTATAACGAGATATGCATTACAGTAGTGCATTGTTTTTGATTTGGGCTAATAGTCAGTAATCAAAGTTGATTTACAGAATGTTGTACGGTTGCTCTGGAGACGGGTTTACATAATATTGCAAAGTTAACAGTTTTGTGTTTTAATGTTTGTAGTTTATTGAAATTTGATTTCGATTAACGTATAGAGTTTGATTAGAAAATGTGTGAAGATTTTAATTAAATAACGCTGATAATCTGCTTTTTCATTATTTCGCAAGATTTTCACTTTTAAATTTACATAGAAAATAATGCAATTAGGTCCTTTTATCTCGATTAAATTAAAAGTAATAAAAGATTAGCTTCAAGTGGATTTGTAGTACATTTTGCTCCCCCAAAACAAACGTTGCTAGTTAACATTGACATATTATCAATAGAATAGTATTTTATCTACAATCTAAACGGGAATATTATTATTATATTTATCTATTTATTTTTTTATTTCCTTCATTTATTTTTTTTTTTCAGGAAGAATAACATATATTTTAAATTATTAAATAATTTATGTAGATCCGTAAGCATGATATGTTTTGAATTGTAAATTATTAAATTAGTTTAATTTACATTATTAATTAGCTGTGTTTCAAAGTGGAATACCTTTTTTTTGCTTGGTTTGTAAGATGTTGTCCAGACTTAAGTTGAGTATTACCTGTAGGTAATGGTACGTGATGAAATACATATTCCTGATTGTTTCGAAAATATGACATGGGAATTTACTGTATGCATTATTAAATGTACATGTTGGGTATAAAATAATCAAGAATATCATGGAATCAGTAATAGACCCTGCTTATTAACAAAACATTTACAAGAATAAAAGTTAAAGTATTGTCTCAAAGACACATTCCATCAAAACATAACAGAGGAATTCTTAAGTGTTTGACGAACAAACTTAAAATCTTGCCTGTCCATCAAAATCTGCGGTATAACAAAACCATATATAAATCTCAAGCACAGAAAGTTTCATCTGAATTTATTGTGATTTGTCACAGTCAGTTACTAATAACAACAAAAAATTAATTAATTTAAAAAAAATTAAGACAAGTATCAAGAATTATTTCATATACATTGCCACAACTGTAAACCAAATATTTTTTTTAAGAAAACGTAGCTTGCCTTAACTACTGGAAAAATAAATTGTGCAAATTGCAGGTAAGAGATAAGTTGAGTAATAGTGTTTTATGCTTCGGTCAAGATTCTTTCAATGGCAACGAGTCGCTCAATTTGGGTATGGTGGAGTTAACAGAACTGTTCAGGGAAAACCAGCGAACTTCGACAAGCGAACTGGCAAACATTCTCACACTAGTCTCTCCCGAATTGGATTCAAATTTATGAGTTACGAGGAGGGGAGTGGAAAAATGGTGTTTTACGCTCAAGTCAAGAATCTTTCACTTATTTCGAGGCGGTCAGTTCTGGGATGGTGGAGTAAACCGGTAGTGCCCGAGAAAACCACCGACCTGCGGCAAGCGAACTGACAAACCTTCTCACACTAGGATCTGTCCCGAGTGGGGTTCGAACCTAGGCGGTGAGAGGCACTGTGATATATAAGCGTGCGCTTTAGACCACTCGGCCACCGAGGCCCCCGTTACGAGAAACTGTGTTTAATAAGCTCGCGCTTTTTTTGCCACCGGGATATAAAAAAGGAGGCGTCAGAAAACGTGCTACGAGATCGATAAAGCTTGCAATGTAATAATTAATAGTTATTCGAAGCATGCCGCCTAGCTTTTCCTGTTATTAATTCAATTTTTTTTTTTTTTTTTTTTTTTTTTTTTTTTTTTTTTTTTTTTTTGTGGTCTATTTTCAAATATTTGAATTCATGTTGAAAAAATCAATAATAATTAGAATTCTGTGTATTTTCATATAGCTATCGATTAAATAATGATAACTTGATCTTGATTGATTTTTTAAATTTTTTATTTTAGTTATTTATTGATAAAACTAATCCAGCTGCGAACAAAAGGGTCTTAATCACTAAAAGCTTTTCTCTCAACCTAAAACTATCGTCAGTGAAGATAAGATTTAGAATTTAACATTGTAGTACACGTATTTGCTAATTTCCCAGGTGACATTTTGTTTATAGTTCTGCTTCAATATTTTTAATCAGAGAAGTTTAGTTTCTTGAGGATAATACACGTCTAAAAAACCATGAAACTAATTAATTTGCTGACGAATTCTAATGTAATAAAATCTTTAAAAAAAATGTCTGAACGTATGAAACAGAGACAAACATTTTAATCCAAACGTGTAATACCTTAGGCTTTATTAAAATTTATTAACTCTGTTTTTATCCAGAATTGGAAATGGCAGAACCACGTGTCAGGGAAATCAGCAGTAATGTAAGATTAGTAAGGTCATGTGACCGATTTCATTTCAAGTGTATGTCACCAGAGTTTGTTTTGTATTCAATTCTTTAATTGAACATCTACGCAATCTGACAAAATTAGTAGAGTTGAGTAAAAAATATTTATATCGAGATCTCGCAAGCTATAGGCGAAATTGCAGAAATTTTGCCTGTGTGTTGTGCTGATGGCATTATACAACAGGGTTCTTTATCGTGTCACCTCTGTCGTTTCATGGGACCTCGTTTATTTTAAGTTCCCATTAGAAAGAACCGTGACTTTCATTTCGTAATGCCGAGTGCTTAGCGGAAGAACAGTCACTACCAACTTTGAAATCTTGGGTCAGACCCTGTCAGGGTTCAAGCCCACGATCTCCCACTTACGAAAAATTAGTAGATAAACATTACAAAAGTATTATATGACAAAGGTAATTGATTTTACGATTTATTTAAGAGTACACCCTCACATCTGAAATACAGCAATTGGTTCATTTAAAGTATACTTTTTTCATCTATGATGTTATGACCTTTACTATATATATAATGTTTATATGGAAAAAGGTAAAAAACATGTTTACAATTAAATCTTTTCTGAAACAAAAATTAATTAAAATTAGTAATAATCTATAAAATGACAATTTTCTCCGTAGGTAACGGTCCATATAACACATATAATTCCACAAATACAAACCATTATATGAATGCATTAGCTTGTTTTAACCAGAAAATGCTTTTATTGTGATGAGGCCTAGATAACATGTTATAAAATGTAAATCTGAAAGGTTTTAAGAATTGTTGGTTCTAACGTGGTAAACTTTATCCTGTTTTTATTTTCATTGATGTAAGAGGTCAATTCATTTTCCCCAATAACATATTTGCTAGAACGAAGAGGTGGAGAGTTTTATGAAAAGGATATTTAAAGCTATTGAAATTTTATTAAATGTCAAATAGAATTATTTTAGTTATATCCAAGAGATTTACCAAGAAGATAGTTTACGCTTTGAAATCACTGGGAGTAGTTTATCACAATTGTTTTTGTCATATATGGTTGTCACTTCCTGAAATTTTTTTTGCAAATAATACGATATGGCGACTTAATAAGTATACAGGTATATAATTATAATGGAGGAATACGGTTTTTCAACAAGTGTCAAAAGTTCAACATGATATAAAATTATACGCACATCATGTCCTTATTTAAGTACATCGGAAAATATCTGTTTGCTTGAATTGTCTTTGTAATTATGGTCTTGGTCAATGTTCAAAATCAATATGAAAATTTATAATGATTACAAACTTCACGATGTTACAAAATTTAGAGCAATTCCATTAGCCGTTTTCCTTTCAAATGACGTTGTTATTTTCCAATAACAACGTTTTCTACCGGAACTACTATCGACCAGTTTCGGAGATTGCCTATATTTGAATGCTGTTAAGTTATTTTTAAAGTGTTAACAACTGGGAATGCCTTCGAGATCGGCTAATACTCCACCTAGAAACATTAAAATACTTCAGCTCAGGTGAGCTAAAAATCGCTAACATTCGGAATCAGTGTAATGACATGTCCGTAGATTAATTAGAAAAATATCAGCTTTGTTATCGGGGTGTAACAATATAAAAAAAATTATCACAAATTGTGTAAAACCGTGTAGCGTACGTAACTACGCAGTTATTTCACAATTTGTGATAATTTTCTCGTTGTTACACCCCGATAACAATGTAAAAAGTGAAAATCAATTCATTAAAAAAATCGCTAACATTCAGAATCAGTGTAATGACATGTCCGTGGTTTATTTGCAAAATGTATTATTATTATTATTATTATATTAATGAATCTCTGAGATCAAGTGGGTTTGTTTAAATAAGTACTTAAATTAACATTTATCACGTGACTTGCAATTTCAGCGATTGGCATCATTTCCAGATACTGTGCATCCATATCGATAGCAGCTTTTTAAATTCTTTCAGGTACACTTATACGACAGGCCCCAATTTTGAAAAAGGGGCGTGTAAAATTCAATTTCATTTACTACATTTAATCTTTTACTTTCTGTGGTCATTTTATAACAATACATCTCTCCTAAGTATAATTTAAATAAATATTTTAAGTTGACCATTGATATAATTTACTGATACACAGGTAAAACTCAAAACTAGATTTTAAGTTAGAATCAGGTATTTATCCAGTTTTAATCATATCTAAAAATTTTAACTGAGAATGTATTACCTTGTTTTAAGATTTGCATAATATATATGTAGACCACTTGGTTGCAGACGCCATGTCAGTTCTACATTGCATTAAAAGCATTCTGCAACATGCCGTGGCTAAGTTGGTTTATTCCATACTATTACTATACAAAATTTGCAATGCTTTTTGAAATGACAATAATTATTCTATATTAAACAAAGAATAAATATAATTAATAAACAAATAAATACATGTTCTATTACCAATGTTGCCAAACTAACAGGAACCTGTTATCGCCCTCATCTAGACAACACAAATATACAGTATATAATAATGCCATGATTAGTGTTTCATAGAAATAAAAACTCATTACCCTTGTCAGAAATCATCAAGAAATTACATTTATAGATATTCTGCAATGAGTAAATTGAAGAGGAATGATGTCATATCATACCACTTGTCACAATATTTTACAAGCAAACTGACTAACATGATTATTTGCGCATGTACTTGTGTGCATGAAAAGAAATCCAAAACCGAAAAAAAATTATATTATTATTATATGAATTGTGCATTATTTCTCTTTTGTAACACCTTCAGTTGTCTCAAATTGGATTTGGCAAAAAGATAACTTAAGTGTGAAACAGGGAATGGAAATACAGGGTCCAAAAAACAACTCAAACCCGTAAGCTGCCCTTTATCAGTGTGTTGCCCTACTGACTGAACTTATAAGACACATGTCCAGTCAGTTTGCCAAAAATGCCTTTGTGCTTGTGCTTTTGTACAAGTTATGTAATAGGAAATTTTAAGGTTCTTTTAAGCCGTTTTAAGAGGTGAAAACAAATGTCCCATGTTAATAATCTTCACTGGTGAGTTTTTTCTTTTCTTTTCTTTCATTTTGTCAATTTTTTTTCTCGGTCGTCTCTATTCCTTTTGTTTTACTTACAGTTTGCCTCGTTAGAATTAGTTTCACACTACTCAGTACATGTACATGCATATGTGTATCGGTCGAGGGGGGTGGCACACTAAATTTTTAAAAAAGTAATCATGACACACACATGATTATTTAACTCTGGATAATTGCTCCTGATTAGTTAAGCAATGTGTATATTGAGTAATATTCTTTTTTTGGACTATTTTTTAAGCTGAGGGGATTTTTGGCAGAGTGCATCTGTCGGAGTTTCGTTTCAGGTCTCATGTTTACCATAGCAGTGTAAAGAACACATCAATTGCAAACCTCAGATAGATATTATTGGAAAACAGAGCAGTGCTTTACCAAATTCAAACTGAGCCGTTCTTATCTGTGACAATGCCTTGTGTATATGTTTGGTTTTAAGATGATTTTGTCGTAAAGCATATTTTAAATTTTATCGTAAAATACATTGAAAATGCTTCGTGACAATAACGTATTTAACGATAAAAAAATAAAAGATGCTTTATGACAATTTTTAACATGTAAATAAGTGAAGTTGTTGGTGTGTGACTTGCCACTGACTCACTGTTATGTTGAAAACCTCCCAAAGTTCACAATCATTCACTCAATTAAGTGTACACTCAACTCAAAGGAATATTTCAATGTAAATTTTTAAGACATAACACAGTTAGAATTGAATATCTAAGGTTGTATTTCAAATGTTTAGTGTAGGTTTGTTGCACAAGTATAATAGAATCCCTCTGATAGGATGGTTCAAAATGCTAAATGTTTGATTACCCTTATTGTCTCAAAGTGTGCATATAATTGACAAGAAACTTAAAGTTTGGGGGAAACTTAAATTTTCAGTCTCCTTACAAACCCTTATTGCAATACTTTTTTTAATTTTAAAATTAAACTACATGTAGATATTTTAAGAATTAAGGGGATTATCATGCAATCTAGACTGTGCAATGATCTCAGTTTAGAGATTATGCATTTTATGAATGAACTGATTTTTCTGAAATCTATATGAACTAATAATTCATATCTCATACAATTTTATAACTTTTGTCACATTTAAGCTTCAACATTGTTTCAAGTAAAATGAATAAAATAAGTGTGCACCTTAAAACACTCCAATCAGTTAATATGGCAAAAGTATTCAGCTCTTCAGTACTTTGATTCTGTATGTAAATTTGGGAAAATTAAAGTACCTGATTCATCTTTAAAACTGCCCTTAAGGCTTACTGTCCATAAAACAGGATGTGGTCAACTATCAATTTAAATCTATTGAATTTAACTTTCTTTTGGACCGCCCTATATTTAAAGTTTAAAATCAATCAGGAACCTAGCTTGGGTGATTTTTTGGGGCCTGTCGTATAAGTGGGTAGTTCTGATTTAATATTTAAGACATGCTTATGTAAGATTTTACAGCAATGGATCAGATGAATGCTGTGATAGGGTTTTGTTGTTTTCTTTAAAATTCAAAAACTTACATGTCAAAGAGATAGTGCAATAATTTCAATGTACAATAACAAGTTAATATAAATATTATTAAAAATGAAATCACGAATTTATTGTCAAACAAAAAATAGTACTGTATCTCAGAACCACGACAATGAAATTCACAGTATTTTCAAACCAGACATGGTTATGGCTTTTGAATTACAAATGAAATGGATTTGTATATGAGACCATTTCTAGAACATTAAATCTCAAGTTTCATACAATATGTCACCTGAAACTGTCACGGGTTAGTCAGATAGCTAAGATAGCAGCATTTAACTTATATGATTGATTCTACATTTGGCAAGTATTTTTATCAAGTCCTGTTTCAAAAACTTTTCTGAGAATGGATTGCCTGGGTAACGAATTTTCCGATGCTTCGTTCCATCGTTTTGAATGGTTTTGATTGTAATGTTTTAACCATAAAGTATTACATTTGTATTATATTTTAAATATAACAGTAAAATATGACTTTAATAGTGTTTCGCGATTCACTGTAGACCAACACTTAAACTTACGTATAATATAAGTAAATTTCGTCTGTCAATGTCAAGATATTCCTTTCAATAACAACATACCAAAACACTTTTACAAGACCATTGAGTTAACTGTAACTTTTTACAGACTGTTGTAGCGTTATTTGTCTAACAAAAATATAAAAATGTTCAGATGGCCATTATCTTAGAATGACAATTCCCTAACTAGATATTAACGCGTATAAGTATATATTGTGTATTTAGTGCCAGCAAAGAGGAAATCCTTTTGACAAAAAAATTCCATTACCTTACTGAGTAGGAAAACATTAAATTTTTATATTAATTGAGTTAATGAAATAATTTATTGTCATTCTGACTCTGATACAAACTATCTACAACACATATGTTGTAATTATTCATCAAAATACTCTCAAGCTATGTAACAAAAATGTAGTTAGGTGGCTAACCTCCCGCAAAGTTAAGTAAATCACCTAAGGCAATACTATATTTTATTTTGATGACCATTGTCCGTTTTAACTAACCAGATTTAATATTTGCGAATCGTTTTTTCTTCCTTAAATTGTATATGTACGGTATTCTTTGTGGTTTAAATATATTGAAAAAAGCCGTTAAAGCATGGAAAACTCGCTCGAAAATCGGTGTTCCGAATTTGAATTCTCGAAGGCAAAATCAAGATTTAATTTAACCCGAGTCATCGGGATTTTGTTGTACTTTTTGTTTTACAAACCTCTGATTTTTGTAAAAATTTTGGCAATTTTATTTTGAATTGTGGTTAAATATAAAATCTTCCTTACATGCCCTTAAACTAGTCTTTGTGGTGTGGTATGTGAACCAGGAAAAAACACCAGCATTATTTACCTCGTTACCGCATGTTATAGATATACATAAAAATTAACATGTTTTACCTCTACATGTCTAGGGCGTGAAAATCCTTCAACTTCCATGCGTCGTCACACATTATCATATTTTATTATGACACGACGTTGAAGTTTGTTTCATGCATATAGGTTTGTCATTTGCTTGCAGCAATCTGTATACATGTCGAAGTGTAATTAGATCTTTAAATTTTAATTGCAAAGAAAGTAACACTGCAACGCAATTACAGTATAAAAATAATGCTTTGTTCTATGTAAAATAAAAACCAAATGAGACCTATATACTATTGTGTAGCACGATTACTAAGGTCATGTACATGCAAGAATATTGTGTGCCTGTTTTTAATTTTGGACGAACATCACATTACAAGCGTTGGTGAAAACTAGCCTAAGTCGATATTACGCGTTTGATGGCTTTCTTATTCAGGACATTGTTCTATATCGATGTTTTTGTTTTCTTAATATTACTTGACTGTTACTGAAAACTGGGGGTTAAAACTACATAAAAACAAAAACCGACTTAATCTAATAGTAGTCGACAGAAGCAATAATTTTTAAAAGCCAAGTCAAGGTCAATTCACGACTTTCACATGCACACTGACAATTTTTGTAGATAAGAATCAAGTCCTGACTGGTCCTGGGATCTACAACTGAGCATTTAAATCACAAAGAAACTTGAGTTTGGATCATGTCTTTTGGGAAAAAGCAGGTGCCTACTTTCATTACAGATTAATCATTCTTGTTCAATAAAATTTATAATAACGTTTAAATTTAAAATTTTAAAGGTTAGGAAGTAAGTATTTGTGACTTTAAAAATAAAACTGTAATCACCACACCCCTGTTTGTCGTTCCTCCAATTACAAAAAAAAAAAATATTATAATGAGTAGCAAACCTATGATTTTTTTAATTTAAATATGATATTACCTTAAAAACCGTGTGACTTAAAGGGACAAATTTAGAATAGAAAATCATACCATTATCTTTTATCATTATCTTTTTTTTAAACTTTTAAATCAGTTTCTGGAATCTTTTCGAGCTAGAACATTTATGGTCAATAAAGCCTTTGTTCAAAATAACTCATGATATTACATAAAATAGTTTTCTTTATTTATAAAAACGAATACGTTTGTTTAGAACTCATGTAACTCTAGTTAAACAGTTCTAACATTCCACTACCCGCATGCTTGAATAATAACTAAATTACAAGACTAAGATCGATTCAATTTTATTTTAAATAAAGAAGCAACAAATAAGTGGTTCTTGAATCAAATAAAAACACATCTCAAAAGATTATTATATCTGTTTGATGTAATTGTATCATTTCCGTGACATATTGATTACACTTTCCGTTTACCGTTTTTTTTTTTTTTGTTTTTTTTTTTTTTGTCGTTGTTGCGCCTTGCTTACCACGTAAACACGTAAAGGTTAAAGTAAGATTGTGAACAGAGAATTATCTCCCTTATAATTTGTCCAATATAACAGATACTTTATAAAAATGATAAAACACTTAACATTACTAGCTTACCAGCAGCACCCATTTTTCATCGTACACTATTTTCATTAACCCTTTATATATATATATATATATATTTATATATATATATATATATATATATATATATATATATATATATATATATATATATATATATATATATATATATATATGTGTGAAAGTCATTAATTTTCAACTGTTTGGCTGTCAAACATTTCGGCCCCTAGTGTCCCTGATGAGGAATGATTTTCCGAAATGTGCATACATGTATATGGCACATGAAAATGAAACGGGTATTTGTGTTTCATATATATATATATATATATATATATATATATATATATATATATATATATATATATATATATAATTTCATGACTTCTAAATACAATAAATTTTAGCTGTGTCGTATAACAAGCATAGATATATTTCGAATTTATCAAAGCATATTTTACATTGAAACAATATAGCTACATAAATAATTCATGGCCGCTAAACTATTTCTGTTTCTTTATTTCATTTGTAAATGTTATTAATATTTTACAATCTCAATACTATCGAATTTAATCTTGTATCGACAAATTTTATGAGTGCAATAAAAGAAAATGTTACGATGGTTCATTTTTGTCGATCCTGGTATCGCCATAAGGCGAGACTTAGGTGTTGCTTTTCCGGTATCGTCGTAGGCGGCGGCGTGTCAAAATGTGAAAGATTATGTTTAAGTAATGTTACATGTATTTACTCGATCAAAAACTTACCAGGCTAGACAATTAAATCCGTGGAATTCTTGATATCAATTATATTGTAATACATTTTTACTACTGGTTGTAAAATAAGGGCCCTCAAATAGTACTATAACCACACCACTGGATATTTACTCCAGAGCCACCACAAAAGTTTATTATTATTATTATTATTATTATTATAAATTTTTACATTTTTTAAAAAAATTACATCTTTCCTTATAGTCGCACTCGTCGAAAAATGATTTTTTGAAATACATGTATTTACTTTTTTAATTTAAAACACTTTTTAATACCAAGCGCTGAAATGTTCAAGGCCACTGCAGAAAAATAAAAGATGAAATTTATAAATAACATACTTTGAAATCCTTTCCAATAGTGAAAGCTGCAAATACCATGACGTGACCTAGCTGCATTGCCTGTTATTGAAACACGCCGTTCGATTTCATGAATATTTTATATTTCGAGTTTTTCAACCCATAAAATACAAGAAAACGCGAATAAAAGGGTTTTAACTAACGATCTGTTTTTTCTTTTTGTGTAAAATCTGACGAATTCAGTTATACAAACTAAAAACTGGCCAGTTCAGTTATACACATAAACTTCCATCAACAAAGTGAGGTAAGCTGCTCCGGAAGGGTAAGCTCTTTCTGTCTGGCTAGTTTAACCCGTCACGGGAAAAATAAATTTAAAAATGAAAGGAACATAGAACTATAGGAAATCAAATATACTCAATATAAGTTTGGTACAGTAACTTCATATTTATGAACAATTTTGTGATGACGACCGTAAAACGTTTTAAAGGCCTTGGTCAGCTTAGGCTTGCAATGTCCTTTAGTCAACAATTTAATTGTAAGCAACTTGCTTCATTGTATAAAGTCCCGGTTGTGGGAACAAGTTCTACCATACCGTATTAACTGTGAAACCTACACACCATACGAAGGAGAAGCAGAAATATTAATGCAAAGTAACGGAAAGTTGACAATAGAAAATTTGAAGTCATCATATTTGTCGTATAGCTTAAAATAAAACCTTTCGTGTGTGTCTTAATTGAGGCATAAGGCAAAATATGAAGCACAACATGAAGAATCAGTCATATCTGTTTAAGCTCACTGGGATAGATGACATTCACGCATTCTCACTAGGATAGATGGCATTCCGTATTCTTCAAATTTAGAATTATTTAGAGACGGATTGTCGGCTATACATCTGCATGTTAAGCGACTGTTTTCTCTCCATATTTGAAAAGGTTCTGTAAAAATTTTGATAATATTTCAATAAATAAAGAAACAAATCATCAAGCAAAGGTGCCTATTGGTATACCGATTGTTTGTAGGAAATCATATTACCAATCACACTAAACATGTTGTCTATCAAAAGCTCGAACCTTTTTTTGATGATATCTTCAATATTGTTTTGTTTGTGTTTTACAAAATAACCAGAATCCCTGTTAAGCACTAGATATTTACATCTTGTTTTACCGTTTTTGTAAAAGAATTAAACGTAAAGTAAAGGTTTTGTTCAATACGTTCTTTCAATTTTGAATGAGGGATATTAGTGTAAAGTGGCAACAAAATAAAAAAAGGTTTTAAACTTTTACTGAAGATAAAGTAGTAGAAACGGGATGTTCAAGAATTTCTTTAGAATTTTGAGAATCCATATTTGATCGATGCCAGATGTAGAATACACTTTTTTCTGAATAAGTCTGAAGCCCATCTTTGATGACTGTAAAAATTTGTGTTAGAATTACTGATAATAATATAGTAGTACATTTAGAGTAAGCTGCTGTATAACCTTCCGTGTATGGATATTTGTGAAGTTTTGGAAACCAATACAATTAAGGCAGGTCAAGTTCTTCCTGTTTTACATTGATATCGAAAGACTCAAGAACTCCCCTATGACTGGAAAGAACTTCATATTTGATTTAATTAGTAGAATTAAAGTAGAATTCTCTGAAGCAGTATCTAAACCAAGCTCCTCAATATGAATTTAACTATGTACTTTTTTTACAAACGAAAATAACGTTGTTAGGACTTTATCGGCTACGACAACAATATATTTGTTATGTATGTCCGTAGGGATTGCAAAAATCTCAGAGTCCCCATAGATGCAACAGCACTGGGGTCTTATTAAGGTAAATAAAAACACAATCATATGTCAGATATGTTAGATTTGAAACTAATTTTTCAACTTGCAAAGAAAGGTTTTAACGCCTTGATTACAGTAATAGTCCACATATAAATTTTAAATTGGAGGCTTATAATAGACTCCTAAAACATATGTAGACATCAGTGATGAATTGTATCAAGGTCGTTTAGTATAAATTCTAAGAGGATTCGTAAGTACAATAAAGGACCCATAATCAAGTTCAGATCTTATTGGTGCTCTGAACAATTAAAGCGGTGCTTGTTTATCACAAACACAGCCCCTATATCATGTGTATACAATGAAACTTTTGAAGTACTAAATCTTTAGACGTTTTGTCGTGAAGCTTTTAATCTGAGGGTTAAAAAGTAATTTGAAAACAAATTAAAACAAACTTTACAACTGTAATAAGATGCCATTGATGTACAACTCAAGGTCATTATACATATGGGTTTTTTTATAGGCTAGGTATTTTCTTCATACAAAGCAAAGATTTTTTTTCGGCTGAATATATAACGTGATGTTGTCACGCCAACAACAAAGTATCGCTCAGAGGAGAAACGTAAACCTACGCATCAATTTACAGTAAATTTAATTTTCATTTTTTCGTTCACCCAAGTTATAAAAAGTAGTCTCCAATGTACCGAGGCTAAACGGCTCACAGGGGCTGCTACATTTGAAAAAATATCACGGTTCCACCTATCCCCTAAGTTAATTTGTCACATACGAAAAAACATCATAACTAATTAATTAATTTTCTCTTAACGTGACCAATGTGTTGTTTTAACCTGCAGACACAAATTACAACTCCCGTATTGCCAGTTGAAATGTTAATAACTTGTCATTCAAATTATGATGAATAAGAGCAAACAGTATAGTAAGTCAACAGGGAAAAACAACAATTGAAAATTATAAATTATGCAAGTATATAACTCGTCTGTTCATTAATCAATTTCAGATAATACCACCATTTCCTAATTGAATAAATAATTAATACAGAGATCGATGATTGTAAATTATGTTGAATGAATAAGACCTTTCATAAGAAACTAAACTATACCTGGACACTGCTTTATCTTTTTGTGTCAGCTCAAAGCCGGGACTTTTCATAATATTAGTCTCTCGGTTCATGTTCTTCTTATATTGATTGATTGATTGATTGATTTGTTTGTTTTTATTTCTTTCTTGAATATTTTCTTCGTTGGTTTGGTTTTGATAATAAATTTTTGTTAGAAGTAAAACACTTTCAATTCTGTTAAATATTAACAATCAAAAATGCATGTATATATATGCATATATATATATAAAGGCTTGTATATATATTAAATTGCTAGTTTGCTAGTTTATTTACAAGCCTTTTTTATTCGAAAACTCAAAACAATTTAACCAGGGGTCGTATTCACAAAACATCTTAATTTTTCCCTTATTGAAATTTCTTTAAAGATAAGGAAGGTGCATTGCTTCCTTAATATTTGAGGGGAAAATTCAAGTCTTAAGTGGAAACTTAAGATAATATATATCCCGAATACGACTTAAGATTTTACTCAAGATTTAAGAAAATTTTCGCCAACTTAAGTAAAATCTTAAAATTAAGATGTTTTGTGAATACGACCCCAGATCAAATCTCAGTCGCAATCGTCATAGGCAACTAAAACATAAAAACGACTATAACCAATGAAAACAGGAACATGCCAAAACAAATTTGTGAAAAAGAAGAATTTTTATTTTGCAGTGGTATTTTTGTTCACTTCATTCCATAGTTACTTAGTCGTTTGTTTGTTACAGTATGTGGACAAATAGCTAGCGTAAATATTACAAATGTCTTGAAACATTGTTTTCTAAACATCTGATTATTGTTAGCTATACAAAATATAGAAACACTTCATCTGCCAGAGTGATTTGTTTTCTGTGCCAATTTAAATGTTATTAAAGAGAATAAAACAATCAATTATTTTTTATGGAATTTTTCTGTTTAATTATTTACCAAGTAAACAGATTATCCAGGATTTATTAATCAACAGGGCACAACAACAATTAAACATTGTAAATTATGTATTGCCGTTGTGACTCATTAATCAATTTCAGATAGAACTGTCATTTACTTAATGAAATAGTTTTATTTTATTTATTTGGCTTTAACATAACCATTGGTTTGTATTTGATTGACAGTTTTATATTTCAGAATTTTTTTTAATCATGGTCCTTATTATTACATGTTTGTTACTTTTTTTGTCTTTTGTTGTGGGAAATGTGGCTTCTTGCAAAGCAATCCAATTGCATAGGAAGAGGTTAAAGTAACTCTTAAATCATACAATAAATGATAAATCATTTTGACGTTTATATGTTAAAATTTTGTTTTAAGCTGATTTTCAATAACTGTAGATGCAAAAAAGTACAAATATAAGTTCCAATTAACAAAAAGGTGCATTCGGCAACTTGTTGCATTCAATTTGATCATTAGATTTATAAAATGTTGTTGAGATGCTAAAACGTTATGCAGCAGTTGTATTCGTATATCTAAATATAGATAAACAATCACTGGGCACAGCGTGAACGCACTAACCTTATGTTTTCCAAGAAGATACGGTTGGAACGAAGCTCAGGAATATAAATGCAAGTGTTACATTACATTGTTTACAACTCGATTGACGAATATAAAAAGTGTGGTTTTGTGTTTCTTTTTGACCGTGTTCCATAAAGATTTTTTAACAAGTAAACTAATAACTAGGACGCCCATTAGCCAAAGCCTTGTTAATTTTTCACAATTGGTTCAATTACATTTATTTCAATGTTCTCAGATACTAAAGACGGAAGCTATTGGTCATAAAGTTGCTTCATGGTGTGAATACGTGCATATTACTAAGTTTATTAAGTGCAGGGATAATTTAAATTTTTTTAGTCAAGATTTTGTACTTATAACGAGGCGGTTAAATAAAGGATGATGAAGGAAACTAGTTCCCCGCAGATAAAAACACCGATTTTGTTTTACAAACGGAATAAAAAACAAGCATCTATTTTGATTAGAATTCGAACGAAAGAGCTGAGAGGCGCTGTGATTTTTAGCGCGCGTTAGCGAATTCTTTTAACGAGGCTTTCTATGGTAATATATGGTTCTCAAAAGATACTGCTGTTACTTATTGCTTCTTACATGTATATATTTTAAGAGTGGTAGATATTTACAAAGGATAAATAAATATTTTTTTATTTCTTGAAGTATTTTCAGTCTTATTTGGAATGTTAACAAAGGTCAAGAAGAATTCTACTTTCAATATCATAGTAAACATATAAAATAGCAAGAGATTTATTTGTAATTCTTAATTACATAACCAGCGAAGGGCAACTTACGACTATTTTGTTAAATATAGTACTGATAGGAAGTTCAACGTCCAAGTAAATTTGAGCAGATTAAAAGATTTAAAAAAGAGATTGTTTTGGACTTGTAGCTTCCTTGACAGATGCATGCCAGGAGTTTGTATTTACCTGTTGCTGATGCAAGGTCTTAACAACTTTGATATTCAAGTTTAACCCTTATTTAATTAATCCTTAATTTTTAATATCTTTCTATTTTACTATCAAACCCAAGATTACAGGATTAAAATAATCATGCTGTTCAAATATAACGTCACTGCTTTGTTGATAGAGATAAGCGAGTGATTAATATTTGAGTCGCGTCGATGAGAAGTCTGAACATTCTTGATATTTTAAGTTAAACCCATGATTCATCTTGATTAATAGACATGCATTTTTTATCCTAACCGGTGTATAGCCTACTCTAATGCAAGATAAGAGGGTCAAGTCAACCCTCTAATTCAAATAAAACGACTCGATTCTTTCTTGACAGAAGCAAACAATGTTTCGTATGTGCGTCTTACTAATGCAAGATCTGAATATTTACAAAGTATTTTTATTTTTTATCTATTTATCTATTTATTTTATTTATTCATTTATTTATTTATTTATTTATTATCATTATTATTACATGTATTATTACTATTATTATGTAACTTCGTCAAAAGACATAGGATAACACGCACCAAACTTTTTACGTCTAGAGACAAGAGTCTGTTGTTCAGCTAATGTAATTAGAGTATTTAAGCTGCAATAAGTTTTTCAATTTTCTGATTGTTTTTAAATAGATAACTTCTAATCACGATCCGTGAGATTCATTTTCTAAAATTTCATTCCTTTAAGCTGTAAATAAACGGAATCATTCTAACCAGTTGGTCAATGTTAATCGATGATTAAATTATGCGCCGGGAGCATGCGCACGGATGTAAGGAAACTCCAATAAATCGAAAGTGAAACCTGACAAATTGTATTAATTGTCCGTCATTAATATCCAGATGTATTCAAAATGGTGTTAAGTATACCTTACTCAGGCACACATGGCAAATTCAATGAAGTTCTATGTTAAATTAATCGTATTTCACCGTTTTGTAAGTTGTGTTTAAATGACCCGGTTTTTTATGACGTAAGCATGTTCTAATATTAGACCCCACAAGCTGCATCTCGCTGGGTAAATACTGTAATTTCTGTATTTATTCGAGCTTTTATCGTTGAACCAAATGTAAAATTGTTCATTAGGAACATCATTAATTAGATTAGCACCATTTTGATTTTTTTCCTTGGAAAACTTAATGCAGCTTTTACATTATTAATGTAGTTTTGTTGCTTTATAGTTGTAGTGATAGTCATATAAGTCTGTATTGAAAACTTCATCAAGAAGACGTGTGTGATTGAATCAACAACTCTTATCAGTCTACTCAAACCGTAAAAAATTATCATTATGGCCCGTTCTACTAAGAAATTCTCTCTCTCTCTCTCTCTCTCTCTCTCTCTCTCTCTCTCTCTCTCTCTCTCTCTCATTACAATTATTATTTTAATGACTACGTATCAGAAAAAAACATTTAAACATTTAATTTATAGTAAGAGACTTCTGAGTTGAGTTGAGTATTGCATGGTGTTTAACGTCCCAGTCAAGAATATATTCACTTACATCGAAACGTCGCCAGCTATAGGCGAAGTGCAGAAATTTTGCCTGTGCGTTGCGCTGATGGCATTATACAGCAGGGTTCTTCATCGTGCCACGCCGTTACATGGAACCTCGTTTATTTTAGGTTCCCAACCGAAAAAATCGTGACTTTTATTTCTTAATGCCGGGTACTTGGCGAAAGAACAGTCACTTCCAACTTTCAAGTCTTGGGTACAGACCCGGCCGGGGTTAGAACCCACGACCTCCCACTTACGGAGCGAGCACTCTACCAACTGAGCTACAGCAGTGGTAAGAGACTTCTTAGGTACAAGATTGACACTGTTGTGTTACTTAGGGTAAAGTCATTTGTTGTCCGTTTTTGACACCTAAATTAACAATTTTCTTATCCCCTTTTTCATTTAAGCTAATGTTTAACGCTTCTTTAACACATTTAAACACTGACTCATTGCTAATTCTGTGTCTTCTTAAATTGGTTTGTGGAGGTTAATTCATAAAATATCCGATAATGAAAAATACAGGTTTTAACTAGTAAAATAAGGAAATAAAAATTACTGGTAAAAGCAACGTTTTTATTTTACACGTCAAATGCAAAAGTCTTAAGAAAAAAAAGAAAAACAAATTTTAAAGGTTGTTCGAGCTAGGATAAATGTGGAGTGGGGAACTGCTTTTATATATATATATATATATATATATATATATAACGCCCTAGTCAAGATTCTTTTAATTATATGGAGATCGTAAGTTCTGAGATGGGGGAGTAAACCGTTTTACCTGGAGATAAAGATCCAATCACGGCATTCGAACTAAAAAAATTGACACTAGGGTTTGTCCTAGTAGGATACAAACTTGTTAGTTGAAAGGGCACTTTGATCCGTAAGTGTGTGCTTTAGACCACCTGGCGAATGAGGCCCCTTAATATAAATAAATCTATAAACATGTAAAAAGGTCTCTCAACATTGTAAATAGTTGAAAATAACGAATTTACAGCCAAAGAAATGTTCAATACCTGGATATTGTTTCCCATCGTGTTTTGTTGATTGTGAAACAACACATCGGGTTTAGATTGACTTTGTTGCGCAGTCTATACACAATATGGAGTTGTTTTTGAAAAAAAATGATATTCCATTAAAATGAGAGAAATATAAGAAAAGTATAGGAATAAACCTGAAAATGTATTTAGACATAATTAAAAACTTGTGGATACACTGCATAATGCAATTACGTGTTGCTCTTTATGAGTCACACAGAGAAAAATGGACCAAAAAAATCATCCTTTCTTGTTTTCATCAAAATATGAATATTTAGGTATAAAATACTATTTCTTTTCTTCTTCTTCTTCTTCTTTTTTATAATTTTAAACAATTATTACATTTTTGTAAAAATGTTTTTAATAGGGAATAACAGCTCTTCCCACGATGGATTGTTTGGGGCTTTTTAAAACACATTATTTCAATAAGCTTTTATTGATAAAAATGCAAAATAAACTAATGTAATAATTTTTTCTTCAGTTAATTCTACTCGGTAGAAATTAAATCATCTCATTAGGAACCAGATTTTATCAACTTATTTTCTAGTGGATAAATACCTTTTCATAAATTTCACAAAATGTAATTTTATTGAGAAATGTTTTGAAATTGTCCAAAATTAAATAAATCTGGTTTTACATCATCATTCAGAATTTCATGCTTGATTGATTTTTCCATCTTCTACTTTTACTTTCAGTATTATTACTTGATGGATTTTTCCATATAATGAAACAAGTGTCTCGATTTTTACTGTCATTTAGCTTAATCAAAGAAACACACGTATATTCCACAATGAAGAGATTATTTCGCTTGTTTATTCATTTATATAGTTGTAACATCATTGCGTTTATTAAGTACAGTGTGTGCGTACAAATAAGCCAGTTGATGTAGGTTATTACTTAACCATGCGCCGGATTCCTCGTTTGCATTCTATATTGAGTATGACACTAAACGTGACATATTTATTAGATTTGTTTATTTTCAGTCGGTTTTAAAACAAAAGTGATTTATAAAAAGCAATCATTGAACCCGCTCTCCCTGGACCACTGCGGTAGCTCATTTAGGTAGAGTGCTCGCTCCGTTAGTAGAATGTCGCGAGTACGAACCTCGACTGGTGACTGTTTTTTTCGCCAAGCACTCGGCATTACGAAATGGAAGTCACAGTTTTTTTCGGATAGGAACTTAAAATAAACGAGGTCTCGTGTCACGGTAGGTGTGGTACGATAAAGAACCCTGTTGTATAATGCCATCAGCGCAACGCACTGGCAAAATTTCCGAACTTTCAACTATAGCTTGCGACGTTTCGATATAAGTTAAATATTCTTGACTGGGACGTTAAACAACATTACTTCACTCAACTCAACTCTCTCCCTGGAGCTTGTTCTTTTGTACATAAAGGCTTATTTAATTATTTATAGAAAGTCCTAGGGCAAATGGTGTCTCAAACATGTAAATTAAATAGTTGATACAAACGTAAAAGATAGATAAAAACTTATGATAGAATTTATAAAAAAAACTTTCGACTTTGAAAAGACACTGAATCTTAGGACACAATTTTATCTCATGGTTTAGTTAAACTACTTTTTGAGTGCGTAAAAGTTTAAAAAAAAGTGTATGTGTGCGCAAAGTATTAAATTACGTCTTCAACAATTTTTACTCTGTCGGAGTCACTGTGTTTGTGACAATGAATTATGCTTAATCTTTATAGAAAAAGTATTATCAAAATTCTATGGATGACCAGAGCGATTTTCAGATACGATTAGTATCAGGTAAGTGAAACATAGCAAACTCGATTCAAGTTATCTGGATTTTCTATGAAAGTTTTACATAATTTACTATCACAAACACAGTGATTCCAACCGTATACCAAATAATTAAAACAGGCGTAACACTCATTGTCTCTTAATACATATGTAAACGGATAAACATAGTTGCTGGAGCATTGGCACTGCAAAAAAAGATATGTCTCATAATTATGTCAAAGGTGTCGCTGAATACATAAAATCATATATCGTTTATTAGTGTTTTATCATTAAGGCTATTAAAACTACTTTTATAACTCGTATCCCTGCCTTACAAAGTCTTTACTTGAACAATGAACAATCTTTTATATAGAAAAGACAACTAAGTTTTGTTCTTGATGTCAACTAATGTATATGTACTGTAAAATGAAGCCTATTGCCATTTTCATAATAAAATCAGCCATTATATTCCCATTAGGAAACCCTATAATGAAAAATATTTTGCCTATGTCAATAGTTTTATTTAGTAATGGGAGAAATGCTTTTAAAACATACAAGTAACCCATCTAACTGGTATATTCTTGAAAACCTAATTGACATTTTTCATCCTTGACCATGCTTTCACCATTAAAATATAAACTTTTGAACATTTCTTCTTTCAAAATTTTATAGGATAGTCTTTTAAGTTTGGACAATACTTTATTTTAATTATTAAGTAACTATTTCTATTATTTAAATGAATTTTTAGAGAAAAAAACAGTTTATTTGTAGCCATTTCACGTAATAGAAAATCAGCACAACTACACGTGGTGCTTTATTTGCCAATAAACTTTAAATTTTACATTTACATATTTATCCCCGTTGGACGCAACTTCATTGTTAATATATGCATTGTTTAAAATAAATTATAACAGTTGCAACATATTCCTTCCTTAATTAAGAAAACTCTCTTTGAACATTTACCTATTTAACTCTGTAAATTTTTCAAGGCTATGTGGCGTCAAGTCGCTTGGTATCGAATAAACTGAAGTGTATAGAAGCTTCATATTGACTGACTAGAAAAGAAATTTAAAAACAATCAAAATTAGAGTGCATTTCAGCTATTTGGTTTATATTACTTTATATATATCATTTTCGCCATTATATCGAGTGTTTTGAGGGTGAAAAATTAATATAAGACTAGTAAAGGGAGATAACTTGTGAACAATAGTGAAATTCTTCTAGTAATCCTACATGTTTCTCTTACCTCTTGCTGTTTTTAAATGTCTCGATTTTGGTGCAAATGAAATGTCTAGTTTTCAATTGTCATGTTTTTGGGGTTAGCGAAAATAAAAGTTTTTTTTTAATAGAAGCTTATTCATGTAATATGACAAAAACTTAAAACTGTGTAATTATACTCAATACTCGTCCAAAGTCGAAAGCTTTTCTAATAACTGCTCTCTCTCTCTCTCTCTCTCTCTCTCTCTCTCTCTCTCTCTCTCTCTCTCTCTCTCTCAATCTCTCTCTCTCTCTCTCTCTCTCTCTCTCTCTCTCTCTCTCTCTCTCTCTGTATGTTTGTGTGTGTGTTTTCGATGTGATTTGATTGCTTTTGCTATTGGTTTTTGCATGTGCTACGAATCGTTCATACTATTACCATTGATTTATGGCTTATTATACCGCCTTTAAAGCATTATCAATTTCTTTAACGTAATTATTAAGGTATGACAAATATTTATTTCATATTTGTTAAAAAACTAAATAAGTCCATATGCTCTCGATAAACTAATTGTTCTTTAAGAATTGTTTTGATGCCTGACGATATTTAAATAATTTATCTTTGTGCATCGCTATTAGTTGATTTATTACTTCCAAGAGTTGTTTGAGAAAATGTTTTGAAGAGAAATGGAGAGATTTTGTTTTTCAATATTATTAATACATAAATATTAGAAATATTATTTATTGGTGCCTTAAAATCAGATAAACAATGATTTATTGGAATGTGCATTTAAGAAAAGTAATCTTTTTATTTCATTTCATATATATATATATATATATATATATATATATATATATATATATATATATGTGATTTTATTTTATTGTTTACATGTATTATTTTTTGGGGGTGTCTGTCTTCGTTAAGATTGTTATTAGCCCAATTGCAATGTATAAATCTCTTTCCCAATTAGTATAGTGTGAGGATAATGGGTACGTTAAAAATGGGATACTGTAAAATAAAAGGGGGGGGGGCATTCCATAAATCATAATACGTCTGAATTACTACATAATCAAAGTTGTGTAACTACATAAAGGGCCTTGCTCCCTTTTCCGATGAAATATCAACAATGCTTATCTAAGAATTTATGTGTAGCATTCTCTTTTCACTTTCATCATGGGTTTAAATTGACGGCGTAAAAGCAAATTAATTACTCCTAGATCCTACAAATCTATAGGGTAAAATAAGACATTAATTGATTTTTGTTATTGCATTTAATTATGAAAGTATTTTTGGAAGTTCTATAACAAGTAATAGAATTCGCAGTGTACATTGTCATTCGTACATCCTGTTTCATATTCATCCTTTTAATTTAGTATGCTTACAATATCATGTGCAAGATGCTGATTTAAGATGAGGGGGCGTATCAATCATCTAGAAACTATATTAAGAACAAATTTATTTTATGTAGTAATAGATTATTTCTTTTGAGGTTTGCTGAATAACTTGATTTCGAATATAAATTCCATGTCCTTGTGAACTGAATAATATTATGTTTTTACAAATTGACTACAATAATTAAGCTAAGTTTTGTAAGCATTTTGGTTTAGGTCAATATCCGAAACTCTAATTTCCTGTTCGGAATCTCCTTATTTAGATATAACTATTGGTTACATTGTCACAGATTCATATTTCTGTTATATTTAGTTGGATCTCCTGCAAGGATATAATGTGCTTGAGGATGATCATATATCTCTATTTCAACTAGCCGATGAAAAATCATGTAATCGAATAAACGAAAGTCATCATATATTATACAATAAAGGTACTATATTTGTGCTACAATTTTATTTGTTTGATTTATGATATTTTACTTGAACAAGGCAACTGAAATTATTGATAGCTTTATACGACTAATTGTCATTAAGAACTCGTAAACATCTTTAAATAACAAGGTGAAAGAATTATTTCAGAAAATAGAAAAATTGATCAAACCCAGAGTCATTCAAAAGATGCCTAGAATCTTACAAGCCAATATTTTCATTTGTCTTGTGATATTCCCATTTCTCTGAGCTTGTGAGTCGTTGCCTTCATATAGACTATGAATCACAAAAAACACGAGATTCCGTGCATGAATACATATAAAATGCAATGCACAATCCGGAACTAATGTCGTAGGTAAACAAATATGGCTGACACATGATAAAAAGCGCATTTACTAGATTTTACACGAACGGTTCATAAAAACATATGTACTTTAAGAATATTAGATATAAAATAATAATTTGAATAACAACAAAATAAATGTGTAGTTATGTGTGAACTATATTTCGGTCGAAATTCATGTTCTCGGTCTAAAATGCACGTGCACGCTCTTCGTAGCTGTTGCATCTAATGGACTACTCCTGATGTGCATGTGTTATAGAAGGGAATTTTTTAATCTTGAAATCAATATAAAAAAATTATTATTTATTTATCTATTTTTCGAAATATTTAACGAAAATATAACAATTGAATAGTTTTAAAAAGATGTTAATTGTCAATATAAATGTAAAAACTTTGAAAGGCAATCATAATGCACCAACGGTTGCAAAGATTTTGCATCAGGGTGTTCAAGTGGCGCAGTAGTTAGCGCTCCCGCCTATCACCAATGCGACCAGGTCTCGATTCCCAGCGTCGTATGTGATAAGGTATGAGGTCACCTGCTTGCGCACGTGGGTTTTTCTCCGGGTTCTCCGGTTTTCCTCCCACAATAAGACCTCACGCGCGCTACAATTCGGGCCAACGAGCTAGATTAATATAAGTTGCACAACTTGTTTCTAAATCGTTGTAAAAGAAATAAAGTTTAATTTAAATATTTTGCATTTATATTGACAATAAACGTCATCTTAAAATAGTTCAATTGTTAAGAGCCTTGTTAAAAGTTATATGACGAAACAAATTGATTGCCGAGAAATATTTACTTGGCTAAAGGTATTACCGTAAAAAAAATCTAGAAACAATAGGCCAATGGACCTTAACACTCACCTGAGTATAAAATTTTAATTGTTTGCAAAGTGCAATAGACAATAGCACTAATTACAGAGTCAATCCGAGTTTTTCCTAGTTTTGACCTCACTGACAAAAAACTTAATCAGAAAAGTTAAGTCACAGTTCATTTATAATTATTATAAATAGCTTAAATGCATATAGAAACTAAAGTACAATGGATAATTTTCAGATTTACCTAACATCAGACTAGTTTTTTCTACTTATTTTGACAAAATACAAGTTTTATCGAACACGCATGATATAGAATTTTGTATCACCACACTGTGGTGATACAACAATGGCGCTTAAGTACACGTGCACTTTTAGACAGACTACTTTTTATGACGTCACGGGAAATCCCAAGGTAGCATACTGAATACACAATTTCTTTTTTATTTCACAATTTTTGTTAATAAATATGAAAATAATTGAATAATAATAATAATAATAATAATAACAGCGCCAGAAAAACTACATGCACTCGCCTTCTCCATTCAGGAATTGCTCCAACAGTCCGGTCATAAAAACATTTCATGTGTAAACAATTATGCAGTCGCATCAAAACCATGCAACATGAAATAACGGACATATTATGTGTAACCAGCCGTTACGCAAATGTAAACAATCAAACAACACAGTGACAAACTCTCTGAAAATTCCCAAATATCCAATTACTCTCAATCTGCTAATCTTAGTCAAATAAACGAACAATATTCTAGGCAATCTTTTTCCGGTTTTCAACATACTTTTAACATTTCTGGCAATGTCACTATGTATACAATTTATCAACAAGTCTGAATCACCAAAGAGAAAACGACCTCGAATGATAATAAACAGTGACGAAAGTGACTGAAGTAATGTAGGTCATTCTGAACTTTTTGATAAATGAAACTTGTCATTGATTTCGTGACATCACGTATTATGTAATGATAAACTTCAGTGTTTGTCTGTTGTAAACTACATTTTTTTCAAACAATCTTTTGTTTTTATAATTTTAATTAACGTTGTTGAAAATGTTAGATAAAAATATCATATACACAGTGTGTATAATATGTATTTATTATCATTTCAGCATACTTATGCAGCTATGACCTTGACCTTAACATCCTAACATAGAATTATATATCAAAATGATTGCAATACAAATATCTACAATATTCTAAGATACATGCCTGTACAAAAACTCTATAGTTTTCAAGATTATTTACCTATTTGAATCTTCTTATGCAGCTATGGCCAAGACCTTTGAACTTGTACCTTGAAACATATATCACAATGAATGTTATATCAAAACCTTAATATTCTAATATACAATAGGCAATCTACATGCCTATACAAAAAGTTTACAGTTTTGTTTTTAGATTATTTACATTTTCAGTGTTCTTATGCAGCCTAACCTTTGAACCCATGACCTTGAACTATATAACAAAATGATTGCCCTTACAATAACTACAATACTCTAGTGTGCATGTCTAGACGAGATTTAATGAGAAATATCCAGTATTCTACATGAGAGTTGTCCAGTATACTGCATATATTTATATATGAAGTCTCCAAACCATTCCGTATGTCTGAATGGCTGAATGATTGATGCATTTGCCTAAATACTCAATGTTTCACATTAAGTGGATTCGACTGATTTACCTCAAGGAGAAAAGGTTGAACTTTTCGTTTACCTTTACTGGATGGCTCGGCACCAGTTAAATTGACTCAGTGTCTGGGTTTCATCTACGATATAACGTGGAGTGTCCTTGCGCTTTACGGGTCGCAACAAATGTGCGACGTAGTAAAAAGCATACCAGAAACAAATGATTGCATAAAATCACGCACCATAAAATTTGTTTTTAAATAAATCCGTAATTCATAATTTATAAACATTCATGCTCTTTATTTTTTCAAGAATCTAAAAGTCCACCATAGGAAATATGATTTGCACTAAAGCTACTTAGTGAGTTAGATTCTTCTCTAGTTAGAAGTCCTCAACCGCAGCTTTTTTACCAGTACCCCTATTTGGGCTGGACCACTTCGGTAGCTCAGTTGGTAGAGTGCTCGCTCCGTAAGTGGGAGGTCGTGGGTTCGAACCCAGGCCGGGTCTAACCCAAGACTTGAAAGTGGGTAGTGACTGTTCCTTCGCCAAGCACTCGGCATTACAAAATAAAAGTCACGGTTCTTTCGGACGGGAACTTAAAATAAACGAGGTCCCGTGTTATGGCAGGCATGGCACGATAAAGAACCCTGCTGTATAATGCCATCAGTGCAACGCACAGGCAGAATTTCTGCACTTCGCCTATAGCTGGCGACGTCTCGATATAAGTGAAATATTCTTGACTGAGACGTTAAACACTATTATTCAACTCAACTCCTATTTTGGCTGGAGCGAGTGTTATTACACCACACATCACGCACTGTTGCGTGGGTTGCAACTGGCAATACTTAATCATGATAACAATAGGCTCAGCTACTCTGTCATTAAAACGACAAACTTCTACAACTTTCTACATTTACCGTTAATGTCTAAGTGGATATTTGATATCCTTAAAACATTAAAATCTGTATTTTTTAAATTTAATTAAATTAAAATCATAAAATAAAGGGTATCAATTTTCAATTTCTAATTAAACATGGAAATGCGTCGCTATGTCTCAAATTTATACCAATATGGCCAATTATGTTTAATGTCAAATTTTTTCATCAACAAACGAAATTTGCATGAGTATTTTTAGTAATCAATGAGAAATGCCGAATAGGAGATGTGATTTGGCACTCGATGTATGCATTATTCTTGCCGTTAGATAGAGTGGAAATGCATATATAATTGCGGTGTTTTAGAGGGTTTGATTGGTTGGTTGGTGGTAATGTTGTTTAACATCGCATCAGCGATTTTTCTGCTATTTAGTTTATTTGATCAAGAAAAGAGAGAGTTTTTAATATTCTGATTTGCCCTCACGAGGCACTTCAATCGAGCTACTCACAAAATTTAAATTCTCCCCAATTACGTTATTCTGACACCGGGTAAACCAATGGGGAAACCGTCCGCTTAATGTCGAGCTCCAGACGAGGAAGCGGTATTCTAAATTTTAAGAGTGTTATGTATAGGTCGACTGAACCTTGAACTCACGACCTCCTGCATTCCAGGCGGAGTGATTTAGATTCATAGAGCCGGATCAATCAAAAGTCAATAATGGTTGAGAGTTGTTAGTATGTTTAATTTCTAGAATAGAAATGTATTAAAAACTGAAAGAGGAAAATTCTTGTTAATGATATTTAAACAAATAAATATAAAAAATAAAATAAAAAAATAACTTTTCGTATTACTGATTAATTGGACAACAAGAAAGTAGTGCGTCTCTATTCTCGCTTAAAAAGGCACTAATGGTAAGTAAATTAAGTGCCACAAAACCAAGATACATGTAAAAGCCACCCATCACCCATCTTCTGAGGCATTCTTTTTAGCATGATTCATGTTAGATCAATGATTACATCATGATTTTTGTCCACATTATTTACATTTTTGTGAAAATTAGTCACATGATAAACACTTCTTCACAGTTGAGGGCCATTTAAATTATGTTACAAAAACTGTTGCAGTATAGCCATGTTGAATTATTTGTAAATAGTTATTTGGTGCATATATATTTTATCCACCTATAAAGTTACCATAAAAATATAAATACTTCAAATTTCTAATTATACCATGTTGAAAAATAAGATTTTTTTTAAGAATAAAAGAAGCAAAATCCGTTATTAATTCTGTTTCGACGATCTCTTTATAAAAAGATTATGCGATTGTTGCTTAAAAAAAATACAGGAACGAATAAGGAACGAATTCTACGATCACTTTTTCCTTAATCTATGGCAAGAGACAATAGCTTATACTATTCGTATTCGTTGTATTGTTAACTGTTATAGGGATTTTCGGATAGTCTTATCTGCATTGTTACGGACCAAGGAGGATAAATCTAGTAATTATTATTTTGTAACAAAATCAATTTGCTTGGATTAGGAAGGTATTACACATCTGATGACTGTAAAATAAAAATAGTAGATAAAATAATACCTTTAAAATTGGAAAATGATAACTAATCAGGTGGTTTTTTTCTTAAGTATTACTGTCATAAATAAATAATGATTTTTTTTCAATTACCATCAATACTTAATACTATTTTTTGAATTATGAAGACATGATCTAGCCTGCTGATTGTGTTCTTTTATCACGATATGTAGTCTTAAGAATTCTCCAGTCTTTTGTGTTTAATTTATGTAACATTATGAAAAATGTGTCAATAGAAAAACTCAAACAGAATTCTAATAGAACAGATTATCAATTTTTTATGGAAAAAATCACTTTGAAGAAATAATTTTCACGTAATGAACCTATTTAAAAATATCTAACGAAAATACTTTTTTAATTTAAATTTGACATATGTGTACATTTCGGAAAGACATTCCTTGGAGAAGAAATACTTAACATATACATGTATAAACGTAAAAACAGTTTATTCCAAAATTATATTCAAAACAGCTAGGGAATGCGGCTTTTTATGAGCGAACAAACCTTTATTTTAAACATGTTAAAGTGTTTCCATAATAAAGTTCGGCTAAAACTGATGAGATGATTGTTATTGATAGCACGCAAAACTGGGTTATTTTGAAATTCTTATGAAACACGTAAAGCGGGTCATGCAATGCTTATTTGTAACAATAATTTTTGAAGAGTTTAAAAAAGCTGCACAAGAATGTAGGATAATTTCTTGCTTTAATATAAACCATACAATTAAAAAATTGATTTCTTAAAAATAAAAAAAGCAACACAAGAGTAATAATCGCATTTATCAATCTCTCATTCTCTGTGTGTGTGTGTTATGTGTGTGTGTGTGTGTGTGTGTGTTATGTGTGTGTGTGTGTGTGTGTGTGTGTGTGTTATGTGTGTGTGTGTGTGTGTGTGTTATGTGTGTGTGTGTGTGTGTGTGTGTGTTATGTGTGTGTGTGTGTGTGTGTGTGTGTGTGTGTGTGTGTGTGAAAGAGAGATATTCTATAAAAAGGCGTTCTAATGTTGCCTTTTTCAAGTGCATGAAGTTTGTAAACAAATATAACAGTAGCCATGATTACAATTTGCCATTTATCAAATATAAAAAGTATCATGGACTGGTATGTTTGTGTTTTATTACTTATCTTGTACTTTCAATTTATAGTCGGAAGATAAGTAAAACAGGTAATAATAAATATTATAATGATACAGTAATTTTTCTCTACATGTCTACAAGTTAATTCCACAATATAGATGAATAGAATAGGCTAATTAGAAACTATTAAGTCATATTATCCGTTGATTGTCCAAAATCGGGTATTTATCTAAATATTTGATTTCGTTTCATAGATAATTTTCGTTTCTCTGTTTTTTATAACAAATTTCTTTGTAAGAAGTAAAACCCTTTTAATTCTGTAAATTTTAAGCAAAACAAAAACATATAAAATAAAAATAAAATATTTATTATTTAGATTACCAGTTTCAATTATTTAAAAGCTGTTTACTATTTCTTTTTCTATACATTTATTATTATTAATATTATCATTGTTATTATTTGATTTTTCTATGTGGTAAGGAAAAAACACAGAAAACAGGGCTATCAAACTTTAATTTTCAGATAACCAGTTTTTGTTTTTTACAAGCTGTTTTGGCTTCATTCAGTTCACCATTCGGACAACATAATCCAGCGTAGTGACTTATTGAAGCACACCAAGCTCCATTATCACAGCAAGACGAATAACGACCACATGCATCACCTGTTGCCACACAGCTTTAAAAATAAATATAAATAAACAGGTAAATAATTTTCAGACTAATCTGCATAAAAATGATATGTTTTGTTTGCAAATGAACAAAAACTTTCTAAATCTCACCGGCAGAATAGCTTTTCTCTCATTATTCGTCAAAGTTAGTTATGCAATACCAGTTTTCTTATCAAAGTGTATAATCAAAGATTTCCTATCCTTAAGATATATCTGCCATTGATCAACCTTACTACAAATGTCTTTTCTTAAATTCTGTATATTTTGAAAAAAATTTACATCCTATAGTTTTTTTTTTCATTGGTCACTTTTGTATAGTGTTTTCTTAAAAATCATATTTACTGTTTAACCATATATTCAATGTAACACACACACACACACACACACACACACACACACAGACAGAGAGATTTCTTGCCTTCTTTTAGTATCCTGTTTAAGGCTTTGTGTTTCTTCGCCTTAAAATTAAATTCGTTGATGAGTAAAATTGCAAATATGTAACATTCTTTTTCCATAACTAATACATGTATTCTTGTATACTTTTTTACACATGTATAACTGAGTAATTGAATCTTATAACTGCAATTTTTCAAATGCCTGTCCAGAGCTAGTAGACGGAATATGTCAGTTTTAATTATCTTTATCATGTGATCCAATTTATAACTTTGTTTTTTGATTTAATTAAATTTATCTCTGTCAGCCTCGCATACGTGCCAATTCTTCCAATTTTGACCCCATCTTAATTTCCAACTTTACTAATTTATATATTATTTGCCTTTATAGATTTAAAATAAATGTTATTTAAAATATCTATATTCAAATGATACAAGACGTCTCTTCAAAGCTGCATTAAGTTTTTTAATTTTCTGATTTTTTTTTTTTTTTTTTTTTTTTTTTTTTTGATTTTTTAAAATATATTATTTTAAAAATAGATATATTCTAACCACGATCCGTGACATTCATTTTCTAAAATTTCATTTCTTTTAGCTGTAAATAAACGGAATCCTCTGACCGGTTGGTCCTGTGTTTTACGATGGTAATTATGAGCTTGGAGCATGCGCATGGATGTACGGGAAAAACCTAGAATCGAAGGTGAAACATGACAGAATGCATTAATTGCCCTTCATTAATATCCAGATGTAGTTGAAATGATGTTATGTATCCCTTACTAAGTCACAAATGACTAATTCAACGAAGTTCTGTGTTTAATTTATCGTAATTCACCGTTTTGAAAGTTGTGTTTAAATGACCCGGGTTTTGATGACGTAACCATGTTCTAATATTAGATCCCAAATGCTGCATCTTGCTAGGTAAATACTATAATTTCTGTATTTATTCTAGCTTATATCGTTGAACCAAATGTAACATTGTTCATTAGGAACATCATTAATTAGATTAGCACCGTTTTAATTTTTTTCTTTGGAAAACGTAATGCAGCTTTAAGCGAGTGATCTAAATCACTTTAGTTCCAAGCAAAAGATGATCGGTGGTTTTCTCTGGACACTCGGGGAACTGACCTTCTTGATACAAGTAAAAAGTCTTGACCAAAGCGTTAATTACCATTACTAAACTTAACTTCACGCACCTTACACAATTATTATACTTACTAATTACAGCTTGAACCAGCAAACATACCGTTAAAACTTTATAAAACATCTAAATGCCAAAAAATAAAAAAAAAGAAATATAGATTAAAATTAAGAGAAAAAAAAATAAATTTTTGGATTTTTCATGAACTTTATAAGTTTATTGAAAAATTAGGAAGTGATAACAATTAAAAAAGATCAACACTAAACACTTGGTATCTCAAGTTATGATATCTTGATTTGTGGCTTAAGTTTGATAACATCAGACTATTTATTTTGCAACTGTAACGGCGATCATTTTTTTTAAACAAAATACACCGTTATTTTGTTCAATATTTTAAATATTCATGTTTAATTTGTTGCCTATGTCAACTCGCTTATTCTTTTCAACTCTAACATACCTCATAAATGGTGTTTATAGTACTATTTTGTCTATTAAGGTTTTCTAGGTCTCGGGCGATATATTCACGGGTATAAAAGCAGGTGATTTTCCGTGATCTGTCACTTGGGGAGACTACCAAGATTGATAAGGTTGGCACACGACCTGGTCATTCGCTTTCTGGTCTCGGGCAGTAAAATGCCTCTACCTTCTATTTATTCCTATTAAGATTTTTCAGTTCTAAAATAGGGGGTAGTTACTTTTGATTTGGCTTGCTAGGATATATGAATATTTTTTTTTGTAATTTAATATTTTTGCCTACTTGACCAGTTAGCTAAGGGCCAGGTATATCAATTTTTAGCTGCTTCATCGTCAGTATTCTCTTTTAAATAATTTTTTTTGTTCCGGCAATATTTTCAATACCTACATTTCTTTAAGGTATTATTTACTTTAAAAAAAAACCCCGGTTTTCCATACTTACTTTAATTGTAGGATTTTTTTTTAATAATCCAGTTTTATAGCTGCCCGTCCTTGCAGGAAGTATTTATTCATTTTGTTTTTACTTCCGTTTTGCTATTTTTACCTCCCTTTACAACAGCTCATTTAATTCTTTTCATAATTACTTACCCTTTTGAATAGTTGCCTCGCCGTTACTATATTCCCTTGTTCTTCTCATTTTTATTTTAATACATTGTTAGGGTAAATTTATCTATCTTTAATTCTTGTGGATGTTTTGTAATGTTTAATGTAAGTTGATATTTTGGGATACTTTCCATATAATAAATTGTTATTTAAGTTGTTTTCAGTTGTCATAGTGGTTATTACAGTTGGGATTGGTTGTGCCATAACCTAGATAAATTGAACCATCGCATTAACCTGGTTCCTGGGTGGATTTTATTTGAAATCCTTTACCAAGTTCCGGTTACATTTTTGGTCCCGCGAGGCGGATATCTTAGGCGAAAGCTTTGGCACATCTAATTTGTTTGTCTGATTGTTTAATTTTGAATTATGGCTTGCGGTGAGGATTTGACACTTGGATTATCTGACGATGTTCAATGTTCAGGTAGTACTCCTGGCATTGACAGTGAGAAGTTTCCATATTTAAGTAGGTTACTTCAATCTCATGATACCTCAGTTGTTCAAACTAGTACTCCTAAGCCTAGATTGTTTTCTAATGAGGATAAGAATAAACTGTCTCAAACAGAATCAGAATCATTATTTTCGGGATTAAAGACAGATGATAACTGTTTGAACTCGTATAGGTCAAGGTTGAATACAGGTTTGCTTTCAAAGTCTGAAGGTGCGTCAGGAATTAGTAAGGTTAGGTCCAAGGTGTCATTCGAAGATGAGGCTTCAGGTACAAGGTTTTTATCAGACCTGCATCCCTATCAGTCTCAGTCAAGGTCAAGTAGGCATTCATTTAGTGATGATGATGTTACTTCTAAAAGGTCAGTTAGTATTGTAAGGCGAGAAAAGGAGCCAGATAAGTTTGATGGCACTTCAGTCATGTGGTGCGATTTTATTTTACAATTTGAAGATGTTGCTGAATGGAACAAATGGACTTATGCTGAAATGGGTCAGCAATTGTCAATGTCTTTAAAGGGAGATGCCTTAAGGTTGATTAGTGGACTTGATTCTTCTCGGCGTAGAGATTATAGTGAATTGAAGCGAATAATGCAACAAAGATACAATCCTAAGGAGAGAGGTTCCACTTACATGTCTGAATTTAAGATCAGAAAAAGGCAAAAGAGTGAAAGTATTGAGGATTTTGGATATAGTCTTAGGCGTTTGTCTAATTTTGCTTACCCACATTTTCCACCTAGTGTTCGTGATGAAATGGTTGTGGATAAATTCATAGCAAGTCTTGGCAATAAGGACATGGCAAAACAAATTCAGTGTAGGCATCCTATTACTCTAGAGGAAGCGATTTCTCTTGCAGTTGAGTTAGAGTCCTTTGATAAAAATTATGAGGTTGACTTGGTAAAGCCTAAAGTTTATGATAACGTTCAGGTTGTTAGAACGGGGTTAAATGCTCCTTCCAGTGATCAAATTAAAAGAGAGAGGGAGTCTGCTGTTGCTAATGTTGAGAATCATACTCTTGTGCATACAATGTCAAAAGAGTTTGAGAAGCTCTGTAATGACATGAAGGTGGAAAGGCAGAAAATTCAGCAGATGTTCAATAACATGAGGTGTGAACGGGAACAATTACAGCACTTATATGGTAATAGGGTACAGAATAACACTTCAAATGATAGGCATAATTCTGGTCAGGGAAAATAGAAAGGGCTGCACATGAGACCGATGATTCAGCCCGTTGTACTGAGAAGCAAATGTTAAATTTTGCTAGGTCTGAAATTACAATTAATCCAGTTACTAAATCATGTCTTTTTGTTTATATTAATATAAATAGGGCATCGGTTAATGTTTTGATTGATACTGGATCATCAGTTAGTGTCATAACTAAGGATATTTTTGAAAGGTTTGGGGATTTGTCAGATTTACAAGAAGACCCAAGGGTTCTCAAAGGTGCTGATGGTGGTGTTTTAAAAACATTTGGAAAATCTGTTTTGGAGTTTGAGATTGATAATGTTAGGTTCCAACAGGAGTTTGTTGTAGGGGAATTAGATAATTTGTGCGGTATTTTAGGACTTGATTTTTTAGACGCTTATGGTGCTGATGTTTTAATTTCAAAACAAATACTTCACGTTTCTGGACATTCAATACCTTTGCATAGAGAGATTTTTGAACAGTGTGCTAGGGTTAAGATGTGTAGGAACATTACAATACCCCCTGAATCGAGTATCACAGTTAAGGGTTATGTAGACGGCAGTTTAGAAACCAATCAAGAAGTTTTACTTGAACCTGTAAATTCATTGGGGAACAAGGGTATAATGATTGCCCGGTCGTTAGTCAACCCCAGTCAATCAGAGTTTGCTTTATCTGTCATAAATGTTAGTAATAGGTATGTTAAGCTTAAAAGGGATACCCCTATTGCTAGTTTAGAGTCAGTTCATGCTGTGTACCCTGCTTTGTCTGATAGTGTAATAGCACCTACTAACTTATCTGATACGTCTACTCGAGTTGAGGTGCCCGAACATCTTAAGATGTTGTTAGAAAATACTTCCGAGGATCTTACATATGATCAAAGGCAAACAATAGCTCAACTTCTTAATGATTATCAAGATGTTTTTGTTGGTGTAGATGGGAAACTTGGCAGGACAGATTTGGTTAAGCATACTATAGATACTGGCGACTCTGATCCAATTAAACTGCCACCTCGTAGGGTTCCCATTGTTCAAAGGGAAGTGATTGAAAATGAAATTTCAAAAATGTTGGCTGATGATATTATTGAGCCCAGTGAGAGTCCTTATGCTAGTCCAGTTCTCTTGGTGAAAAAAAAGGACGGGTCAATACGTTTTTGCATTGATTATCGGAAGTTGAATTCGGTCACTAGAAAAGACGCTTACCCTTTGCCACGTAGTGATGACTGTTTAGATACTCTTAGTGGCGCAAAGTGGTTTAACACTTTAGATCTTGCTTCTGGTTATTGGCAGTGCGAAATGGATGATAAAGATAAGCCTAAAACTGCCTTTACTACCCACAAAGGTTTATTTCAGTTCAAAGTTCTACCGTTTGGTTTATCGAACGCCCCTAGTTGCTTTGAGCGATTGATGGAATTGGTGCTCAGGGGACTTCAATGGGAGTTGTGCCTGTGTTATCTTGATGACGTCATTGTATTTGGTTCAACTTTTGACATTACCGTTGCAAATCTTAAACTCGTTTTTGAACGTTTTAGGCAGGCAAATTTAAAACTCAAACCAAAGAAATGCGTTCTTTTTCAAACTGAAGTATTGTTTCTGGGGCATGTTGTTTCCAAAGATGGCATTCGATGTGATCCGGGGAAGGTTGAATCTATTAAAACTTGGCCGATTCCCACGAATGTTCAAGAGGTTCGCAGTTTTCTAGGCACTGCGGGTTATTACAGGAAGTTTGTCCCAGATTTTTCTACTATTGCTAAACCACTTACTAGTTTAACTCGGAAAAATAAAAAGTTTGTTTGGTCTAAGGATTGTCAATCATCATTTGAAAAGTTGAAATCTTTGTTAGTTTCATCTCCTAGTTTGGCTTATCCCAAAGAGAACTCAAAGTTCATTTTAGATACAGATGCTAGTCTTTCAGGAATAGGTGCAGTGTTGTCTCAAGAGCAAGATGGTGTTGAAAAAGTCATTGCATATTCTAGTAAAACGTTAGTAAAAAGTCAGTCTCAAAGTCGATATTGTGTAACTTATAGAGAGCTGCTAGCAGTTGTTACATTTGTAAAGCACTTTCGTCATTATTTATGGGGCAGGCCGTTCACTATCAGGACTGACCATGGGTCACTTACCTGGTTAAAGAATTTTAAAAATCCTGAGGGTATGGTGGCTAGATGGATTGCTACTCTTGATACTTATGATTATATTATTCAACATAGAAGGGGAAATCAACATGGCAATGCTGATGGACTCTCAAGGAGACCATATTCCCATTGTAAGCGTCCCGATTGTTCAAGTTGTTCTAAAGTGCCTAGTAAACATTTGGATATTCAAGATTTAAGTAAGTCTGTTCCAAATGTTGCTCCTCTTATGGTTGAAAATCAGTTTTGTTCAGGTGCAGATTCGACAAGTTCATCTTCTGATTTTGAGGCTCAAAATGATCCTATAAACTCTAAGTCTGGTGGAAGTTTTAATTCAGGTTCTGATACAATGCCCAATTGGTTACTTATTCGGTCTCATACTCAATTATGTCAACTGCAAAGTAATGACCCCAACATAAAAAAGTTGTTAGAACTGAAACATAATTTTGATGAGAAACCTCAGCGACATTATTTGTGTTGCACTAGTTCTGAAATTCGGTCTCTTTGGTCTGTATGGGGACATCTTGAAGTGAAGAATGATCTTCTATATTATAAATGGTTCTTGCCCCATGGAGGTCATAGGTTGTTGCTAGTAGCCCCTCTAGAAATACGAAAGTCTATCATGTATGAACTACATAACAAACGCACATCTGGTCATCTAGGTAGGGATAAAACTTTGAATTCTATACGTAAGAGGTTCTTTTGGCCTGGAATGTCCTCTGATGTTCGTAGGTGGTGTAAACATTGTGACCTGTGTGCAAGGGCTAAACATGGCCCCGGGAAAGGTCGTTCACCTCTACAGCAATCTTCAGTAAATGGTCCATTGGATAGGATAGGTATTGATATTGTTGGTCCCTGTCCTGTTACTGAAGAGGGTAATGAATACATCATTGTAATCTGTGACTACTTTACTAAATGGACTGAGTGCTTTCCGGTTCCTAATCACATGGCTTTAACTGTGGCCGATAAACTTGTAAATGAATTCATTTGTCGATTCGGTGCTCCAAAGCAAATACATTCAGATCAGGGAGCAGAGTTTGAGTCCCAACTGTTTTCGATTTTGTGTGAAAAATTTGGCGTTGATAAAACTAGAACAACTCCATATCGACCCCAGTCAGATGGCCTTGTTGAACGTTTCAATAGGACTCTCATTCAGATGTTATCAATTTTTGTAAATGAAAATCGTTCTGATTGGGATGATCATTTGCCATATTTACTCATGGCTTACCGTTCAACGATTCACGATAGTACTAAATGCAGCCCTAATCTCTTAATGTTAGGTAGAGAAACTCTTTGTCCTTTGGATCTTAAAGTTGGGGATCCACCGGATTTATATCCAGAAAGCTGTCCAGTATTGTATGTAGAGTGGCTTAAGCACTCTATGAATAAAACCTTTGAATTTGCACACCAACATTTGGGTCAGTCATCTGTTCATCAGAAACGGTATTATGACCGTGGTCTTAAACCCCGTACTTTTGAAGTAGGAAGTTTTGTTTGGCGCTGGTACCCACCACTTGCAAACATTAAACTGGGTTTAGGTTGGACTGGGCCTTTTCGTGTTATTGAAAGGTTATCTCAGGTCACCTATAAAATACAGAAAGACCCTGATAGTCCTATACTGGTCATCCATGTAGATCATCTTAAGCCATATGAAGGTGCTAATGTTCCAAATGCCTGGATAGATAATGAGACTCAGGAAATGGAGCTTGATGATGAGACTGATGATCATCTTGTGGACTTGTCTAGTACTGACGATGAAGCACTCACCCCTCCCCAAGTCACGCCACCTAAAGCCACTCGTGCAGGTAGACGAGTAAAAAAACCCATTAAATATTCACCATCTCTTTAGGGTTTGGCTTTAATTCTTGGTAGATTGTACATATTGTCTTTCGTAATTGTCCACTTTGTTTAAATATTAACTTTCTCTTTTATCACCTGGTCAATTTAACTAAATAAATAAAACAAAATTATCTTTCAGTCCTCAATGAAAATGTCTTGCTCTCTCATATAACTGACATTATGTAGGATAATGATAATTTTTGTGCTAATAATTGCACCGTGACTATGTGGAGGTGAAATTTGCCATAAATCATAGGTAACATGGTGTCAGTATGGCATAATCATTTGGTTATTATTGTAGCACTGAGGATGGTTGTGCCTGATCAACACAACTATTCTTTCAGAGTTGCAATATACAGTATCGGGAGTGGAACTGAGACTGATCAACTCATTTCTAATACCGAGTCTGTCACCTAAATTTAAAATATAATGCAAAACAGTTAGTATTTGAGAGCAGGACAATTTTAACTAATTAATACAAACATATTATTTAAAATCCATTTATTATATATTTCTAGATGGCAAACAACATGGCAGATGTTTTGTTTATCGATGTTGATACATATGAAATGATGTCATTAGACAATGACAAGAGAACATCCTTTCCAGAAGGTGGAATGGCGTGTGAGGTGGCAGCTTGCTCGAGAGAAGGGATCATAGCGACCCTGGCAAGCTACCACAAACACTGGAACAAGTTTCATGAGTCACTGATACCATTCTTTGACTGTCCTTTATGTAAAAAAAGTTTCCTCCACAAGTGCGATGTAAGGCGCCACATTTCGAGAAAACATAAAACACAAGATGTGGAGTCGATAGTGGGCTCGATCACAAGTGAGCTAAGGCCAAATCCTAGATACATTCCTCTGGGAAATGTTTTGCCAGCAAAGAAAGCGAGGACAATAGATGTCAGAGGCAGGGAAGCTGCAAAGAGAAAGAGGGAGGAGGAGACAGCCAATCTCCAACCCTTGTTCTCCCTTCCAGAATTTCCAGTTAGTCGGGACCAAGAGGTCAAGTTTTCATTTAATGAAGAGGGGGATACCGAATCCTGGAGTATTGGAAAAAAATACAAAAAAAAGCAACATTAAACAATTGTGTTAAGGAAGTGACTGTTTCATTTTTCGTTATGTATTTTATTTGAAGGATGTGATTGTTTTCCGTGATGATTGTGATTATTTAATTTTCTTTTTATTTTCAGACACAAATAGTGACATTTATTTATTAAATTTTGTTGTGAACATTTGTGAACATTAGTGATTGTTTCAGTGATTTAGTGAACAATCAAATGTGGACATTTATTATTCTTTAATCATTAATTTATCTAATGACTTGTATTGAAATTTATTAATTGATAAAATATAGACTTGTCATGATTGATATATGTGTATGTATGTATGTATGTATGTATGTATGTAGTTTTGTTCATATTTAAAATAATTTTTGTCAAAAATTCAATAAGTAAATTTTCTCTTAAGGTGGGGGAAGTGTAACGGCGATCATTTTTTTTTAAACAAAATACACCGTTATTTTGTTCAATATTTTAAATATTCATGTTCAATTTGTTGCCTATGTCAACTCGCTTATTCTTTTCAACTCTAACATACCTCATAAATGGTGTTTATAGTACTATTTTGTCTATTAAGGTGTCTTTTCACTTATATCCAAGTCACATTTTTTTTGTCCGCCATTTTGCTAATCCAGTCAAGGTCTGTACGCATCAGTCATTTTGATTGGTTGTAACGTTGACTAAACGTGGTATTCATTGGTCAAGGGTGTAATCACTTTCATTGGTTTTCTAGGTCTCGGGCGATATATTCACGGGTATAAAAGCAGGTGATTTTCCGTGATCTGTCACTTGGGGAGACTACCAAGATTGATAAGGTTGGCACACGACCTGGTCATTCGCTTTCTGGTCTCGGGCAGTAAAATGCCTCTACCTTCTATTTATTCCTATTAAGATTTTTCAGTTCTAAAATAGGGGGTAGTTACTTTTGATTTGGCTTGCTAGGATATATGAATATTTTTTTTTGTAATTTAATATTTTTGCCTACTTGACCAGTTAGCTAAGGGCCAGGTATATCAATTTTTTAGCTGCTTCATCGTCAGTATTCTCTTTTAAATAATTTTTTTTTGTTCCGGCAATATTTTCAATACCTACATTTCTTTAAGGTATTATTTACTTTAAAAAAAAAACCCGGTTTTCCATACTTACTTTAATTGTAGGATTTTTTTTTAATAATCCAGTTTTATAGCTGCCCGTCCTTGCAGGAAGTATTTATTCATTTTGTTTTTACTTCCGTTTTGCTATTTTTACCTCCCTTTACAACAGCTCATTTAATTCTTTTCATAATTACTTACCCTTTTGAATAGTTGCCTCGCCGTTACTATATTCCCTTGTTCTTCTCATTTTTATTTTAATACATTGTAAGGGTAAATTTATCTATCTTTAATTCTTGTGGATGTTTTGTAATGTTTAATGTAAGTTGATATTTTGGGATACTTTCCATATAATAAATTGTTATTTAAGTTGTTTTCAGTTGTCATAGTGGTTATTACAGTTGGGATTGGTTGTGCCATAACCTAGATAAATTGAACCATCGCATTAACCTGGTTCCTGGGTGGATTTTATTTGAAATCCTTTACCAAGTTCCGGTTACACAACATTTAAAATTTTAAAAATCGGTGATTCACAGTAAAAATCCCAGGCTTCAGCCACTAATATATTATTTAGAAACGGCTTTATACATACCTTGCCAAACTAAATAACACTCGGCTTTATTTCTCCTGTTACTGTATACTGTTCATGAAAAGTGTTTCATATAAATATTGCAATTATATCTAATGTACCAGAACCGTACAAAAATAAAAATATTGATATGAACTTGAGATGATTGATATTTAATGAATATTAATGGTTTTTTTCAACAGCTGTACATTTTACTATGAAGTTGTTGGATACGTGTAGGTATTTCCTGCCTATGGCTAGATAATACACAGCAGATGATACTATTGCTTAACAAAAGCAAATGGATGAGGATGAACCATTGTTTAAGTTTTTAGTCTGGTTAATCCAAATTTTGAATCCATATTTTCATAGTTAATTTTTTAAATATTGAATTTATCTATTTTTCTTCAACATAAACAAAGCTATTTGCGCAATATTTGCGAATTTGAATCTCTTTAATGATCCTCTAAAGTTTTTAGGGAATATGCAAAAGCGTCGTTCTTTGGAAAAAATCTTAAAAAACTACTTTCTGTGTATTAGGATTTTAGGATTTTATGTAGCACTTACAGTCAGTTTTTAAACTATTGTATTGGGAGTAATTTCTGTTTTGTTTATATTTGTAATAAAATAAAAACCGAAAATATCAAAATGATTATTCATTGTTAAATGAAAAGTTTACATACACATATGCTCTCTCTCTCTCTCTCTCTCTCTCTCTCTCTCTCTCTCTCTCTCTGTTAATATAACTAAAATTAATTTAACTAAATACTCTCTTAATTCGAGCTGCGAATAGCTGTGATATTGATGATGCGGCTTTAAACAAAAATTTACTCATTCACTCTTTGTAACTCAATTTTGTGTGCCGCAATGTTGTAAGAATATGTAAAACTTCTCCAGATCTAGTTGGCTGGTGCTTTGAAATAACTTTTTACTAAATTATGAAATACATTTATAATAAAATGATTTGTTTTGAAATTTCTGAAGGAAAAAAAACAGGGCTTTAAACTCAATATGTGTAACAAAAAAAAAAAAGAATATCCACGCTTGAATGAAATTCAAAGAAGGATTTAATTGTTCATATCAAATTTTATTCGTTTCACTTAAAACCTTAATATAACTTCTTAATCAACTGAGCCTTAATTATTAACTTGAATGATGTTGAATTTCTGCTAGTTACATTGATAATTTTGACATATAACATTATATCTCCGTGGTATGTATAAAATTTATTTGTAGTTATAATTTATTTTAGAATCTCACTTTGATAAATGTTAATGATAACATTGATAAAAACTTGTATTTCAAAGCATTTAATACGGTATACATCCAATGAACTTTGTTCTAGAGCATAAATTTTATTGCTCGATTTGATCTAGCTCATAAAAGAAAGTGTGATGCTGGAAATGCAATGACAGACCAATTTATAATATATTAAGGTTTTTTCCCTCATGCACAGCATTCCTTAGCTGGATTTGGATTTATATAAATTTGAATTTTGGATTCATAATTTTCAACTGTTTGGCTTATATTTTTATGCATCAAACTTTTCGATCTTAGTGTCACTAATGAGGAATGAATTTCCGAAATGTGCACATCTGGCACATCAAAATTTAACTGGTATTTGTATTATATATATACAATCTTGTCGCTGTTCTCAAGCTACAATTTAACTTAATTGATAAATAAGATTTTATGTAAAATATGCAAATGTTCATTAGGTGATTTGCTATCAATCTCGATGGCATTACGCGTAAGACTTTTCTAAAAAAAATGTAAATAGTTTCAGTTTGATTTAAACCCTTGCAAACATACAAAAGGGTATCTAGAAGCCATGAAGAGAAAAATAACAAGTTTCGATAGGACAAAGAAAATTGTTGCCGAAAAACATGTTCAACTGAGAAAAAACAAAACAAAAACAAATACAAAAACAAAAAAGAAATACAAGCAACCAAAAGGACATAATAAACATAACCGTATTGAGACTTTTAGTTATAGATTACCTGATGCTGAATTTAAAAAAAAAATGATGCATGGTCAAGTTTTAATTTACTATTTAAGATCTCCACTAATTTTACACGAATTGCCCAAAATAAAATAGATAAATAAAACAGATGTCAAGTTTCTGTTAATGTAATCCCAAGTTTAATATCCATCAGAGTAATTGTTAATAACAGCTGCATTCAGTTTATCCATTATTGATATTTTTATTAATATAAAGTGGTTGTAATTACGATCTGTGTGATTCATTTTCTGAAGTTCACTCTGATTAGCCAGTAATAAATTGAAATCCTTAAAACTTTGTGCATCTCGATAAAATGCTTTTCATCAGCTTAGGGCATGTGGAGAAGTTCTACGCATACGTAAACGATGAGGTCGACTGAAAGAAAAAGTGTTCGTTCAAGAACGACAACAAATTCTAAAAGAACATGAGCCAACTGGGACAAGCCGACGACGGGGATTCGAGTCGGCTAGGATCAGATTGAAAAGTGGCTTTAAATAAAACAGCAGTTTGGCTTGGATTTGCTCGAAAAAGTTGCCGAATGGCCTCTTAAACACATTCTTTTCTGCTGTGTTTGTTGACATAAAATAAGATTTTTGGTAGTTCAAAGTAACAGTAGGTTTCCCCGTGAGTTTCAACATAAATAAAGGTTTTATTATGGAACTAAGTAAGTATAACATTTTTCATAAAAGGCAAAAATAAGAAAAATGCGCCATTTATATACATGTATTATGCATAGGAAAATTTTATGCAGCTTTAAAAGTAACACTGCTGAAACTTAAATAATCGTAAAGTTATCCACCCCACTACCTCTGATTATTTCTATCGATACAAGTGTGTACGCTTCTACGTGTGTGAAAGGAGAAATGCAAAATTACATGATCTATTCAACCACATACGCCGCGTTTCGGTCAGGACTCGAACTTTCAACCTTTAGTTATGATGAAGCTCGACAATTCGATTTCTGTGATTTAAAACGAAACTAAAAAAGTATAAATTTGATCCAATAAAATTTAAATGTATATTGAAATTTTCATTATAGTATAATGTTATACTACATGTATTTGTTTCCAGATAATTTGTTTATATGTATCTAACTACAAATTTCGTAATCAATTACAAGTTTTAGGTCACTGTCGTAGAAACGAATCATCAAATATTGTTTTTAGAAAATAAATCGTTCGAGATTTATAAACGCTGACGGTAAATATCAATTAAAGCTGCATTAAGTTTTCCGAGGAAAATAATAAAATGGCGCTGATCTTATTAATGATGTTCTTAATGAACAATGTTACATTTGGTTTAACGATAAAAGCTCGAATAAATACAGAAATAACAGCCAAATGTAGCATGTGGGATCTAATTTTAGAACACGGTTACGTCATAAAAAACCGGGTCATTTAAACACAACTAACAAAACAAATGTGATATAAAATATGATAAATTAATTCACACAGAACTTCATTGAATTTGTCATTTGTGACTTAGTAAGGGATAAATAACATTATTGTGAATACATCTGGATATTAATTGCGGACAATTAATACAATTTGTCAGGTTTCACCTTCGATTCTTTGGAATTTCCTTACATCCGTGCGCATGCTCAAAGCTCACAATAATCATCGTTAAATATTGACCAACCGGTTAGAGGATTCCGTTAATTTACAGCTATAAGGAATGAAATTATCTATTTTTTAAAAAATATATTTTATAAAATCAAAAAAAAAAAAAAAAAAAAATTCAGAAAATTGAAAAACTTAATGCAGCTTTAAAAATTAACATACAGGAATATTACAGTTTAAATGTAAGGCTACTTAAAACTATAGTTTTAATCTTAAGCGTTATAATTTAACATTACGAATAAATGATGGATTGGTTGGATAAAAGGTGTTTTACGCTCAGGTCAAGTAAAACGCTCACTTATATCGAGGCGGTCAGTTCGTGGAAGGCAGTGGAAACAAGGTCTGATGACTCTTAAATACATAATGGTAGATAAAACGATACCTTTAAAATTGGAAACTGACAACTGGCCATGTGTATTTATGTATTAAGTATTACTGTCATATATAAATAATGATTTTTTGCAACATTCTAATTACCATCAATACTTAATACTTTGTTTTGAGTTATGAAGATATGATCTAGCCTGCTGAATAAGGTCTTCTATTACGATTCTCCGGTAGTTCATGTTTTACGAAACAGGTGTCAATAGGACAATTCAAACAGAATTCCATTATAGGAAAAAATTGTTTATTATGGAAATATCATTTGAACATAGAAAAAATTATTTATTATAGAAATATCATTTTAAAGAAATTATTTGCATGTAATAAATTAACTTAAAAAATCTAAAATATCTGTTTAATTTTAATGTGTTATATGTGCACATTTCGAAAAATCATTCCTCATCAGTGACACTAGGGACATAAAAATATAGTATATAAAAGATTTAAAAACAGTTGAATTCAAATGTATTAATTATTTTAATTAAAAATATGTTTGCATGAGCAAACAAACCTTAGTTTAAAACAGGTTAAAGTGTTTTTCCAATTTGTTGATGTTGGAATGGGGGCGGCAAAATTTTGGGTGGTGGAATACTTTAGTCATTGTGTTTGCAACAATTACAATTCTTGTATCAATTTGTGTTTGCTTGAGTGTAATTTTGGCCGTTATGTACTATCCCACACCCAAGCTAACTTTTTTGTTAAGGTGCTAGTTTACTATAGACAAGCATATCACTCCCTGGGTCATTATCCTCACACCAGATAAACTTCTGTCTGTGGGTTGTAAAATTACAATTAGCTGATGTATTTTGATTGGTTAAGTATTCAATTTTAATTAATAGCAAGTTAACCATGAACTGTGAAGGGTATAGCCATACATTTATTTGTGGTGTAATGACTTTGATGTAACCAGAAGCTTCATACGTACTATACCTATGACAAGCATTTATTATGCTTTTGAAATTGTTTTATTTCTTCGGTTAAGACTATTAACCTATAAGCTTGCCTTCAGAAGTAAAACCTAATATGTTTTAGGGATGGTGGTTCCTTATACACATCAAATTGTAGGGCTTTGGAATTATAGTCTAGCCAGTCCCAACCCCTTTACGTGGGAATGACTTCATGTGTTTTTATCATAACTCTATAGTAATATCCATAAATCACCAGGAAATATATAATTAGGGGTGGGGATCTCAATCGTTTAAAAGTTATACTTGTACGTATTAGCACCCAGACCCAAGACTTTTCCCTCGGAAATGATCCGCACGTGTTATTCATAAGTATCATCTATTCATCTTTTCATAGGGAAACAGGAAATACATAGTTAGGAGTTGGTATCTCAATTGGTTTCAATTAAACATAAATATATAATTACTAACTGCGCGTGATGTCCGATTTTATTGTGTTTTGATTGGTCGATGTATTCTGTATGACGTCATTTTTGACAATTTATTTTTATATAATTTTACACTTTTGCCGAACTACTTTCGGTGTTTTTCGCTGTTAGTTTACAATGGCGACACAAACAGCAAAGTAGGTCAACACTCGCGGCATTTTAAAAAAGACTTGAAATGATTAAACAATGAAAGAATTGAAAATATATTATCCGTATTTCACAATAAAATATAAAAATTAGTTAATAATAATAATATGCAACTAGTAAGATTAAATGGATAACCTTCAATTTGCTGAAAAACAATCTCCGTCTGTAACTGACTGCTGGCTAGCATAGCTGCTTACGGCGAACAAATTCGACAATTTTTTGTTAGATGCTTCGCCATTCATCAAAGCAATATATGTGCCATCCGATGATGCCCTTCTACGGTGTAAAATAACAACTGTTTATTTGCAAGCATGTCGGTTTTCGGCAAACTTTTTTTTAGTAACTGACACGAGGTATCAAGTCAATTCAGTACCACTGTAAACAGTCATTTCGGTGCCAATTGAAAGTCAATTCGGCACCGACTACGATTAAATTCGACACCACAAAAAAAAAAAAAAAAAAAAAAAAAAAAGATTAAATTCGGCACCAGAAAAATATTTATGATTATTTTTGGTTTTCATGTTTGTTTACAGATTTAATATTCAATTTAAAAAAAAAAAGTAAGTTTAATTACTATTTTAATAAGATGTTAATTTTACAGTTATCCTCCATATAATGTCACAGATCAGTAGACCATGTATAATCATCATATAACTTCCTTTGAAGTCGGGTACCAAAGGCGGCAGAAAGCAAGTGATATGGGTCTGAAAAGACCTACTTATGTTGGTTCATGTATTAGGAAGTTTGATAAGGATTTCTTTTGTGCGGATCAGGGCTTGTGGAACATAGAAATACAACATAAGCTAAATATGATTATTACTGTTATCATTATTATTATTATTATTATTATTATTAATGTTGTTGTTGTTGTTTTTAGTTGTTAATTACGATCTTCTGCGGTCTTAGCTAATTTTTCGAATGACCTATTGCCGGTGCCGAATTGACTCGGTACCGAAATGACTTGGTGCCGAAATAACGGCATGTTGACGTCATGTATATGTATTTTTCAACAGTGACAGTGATAATTTACACTTTCAAACCTTGTTGCCTATGCGACTGTTAAACAAAATTACTTCAAACCATCATCTGTAAAGAAATTAAGTAGATATAACATATCTGTAATAATAAATCCAACATTCAAATTACATTTTCTACTCCTTAAGAAAACTTAAGAACTGCCGGTAGAACCGGTACCGCTTTACAGGTCGAGTTGCGGGAGTAATACATTTTCTATAAATACCACCGACAGTTCTGTGATAAAATTTTGTAAACTACCGATTCTTTTTCCTATTTAAAGATTTTTGATTTTTTTTTTTTTTTTTTTTTTTTTTTTGGGGGGGGGAGGGGGGGGTGCATCCTGTATGTATACAACAATTCGAAGCCGGTCTTTTAAATGGTGATTATATTTTACCCGATTTAAACTGTCAGTTAAAAGATCTGAATTTTGCGTACTGCTGAAAGGCTCACACGGGTTATTTTTGACACTGGTGACCATGCCTTTTATGCGACTGTAGACTTCAACGCCGTGAAGTAATGCAAAAAGGTTTAAAAAGCAGTTCGTAATTAGCGGGAATTTTCTTATCTTCGGGCATCAAAGAGTTCACTTTCGGGTCAATTGTTTTGGAGAGATTTTTATGCTTCATGATATTTTATCTGTAACAATGCTGGCAAATGTACTATTAAAAGTCGTCACTATAACAATGCAGAATAAAACCTCTACACACTCGCACACCGCGCGAACTTAAGATAATTCCAAGAGATTGTCTCGTTACAAACAGCTAAATTATTGCTGATGTGATGTAAAACAACCTTCAAATATCCAACCTTTTTATAGCCAAATATTCGTCAGATTGATGGCTCTTGTCTTTTTGTGCAAGTTATATATATTTATCAGTGTTTTACACGAGAAGAAAGACTTCTAACAAATAGACAATAGACACACACACAACGCACACACACACACACACACACACACACACACACACACACACACACAGATACTATATATAGATATTTTTGGTTAAATGTTTGATGAATAAGTCTTATCTTTTTTTTTTTTTTAATTTTTTATTTTTATTTTTTTTTTTGAATACGTATGTTTATGGACTGTTGCAGCTTGGGATAAAATAAATTGATTTATTACAGTGTTCGTCGAAAGTCGGGGATTATATAATCAACGTTCCCAATATTTTTGCGTTCTTTCATGTTTTGATTGCACCACCTCGGCGGCTTAGAGATAAAATGTCCACTTCGAGAGAAAAAGGTGGCACACACAAGGCAGATCCTTAAACATACTTGCACTTCCCACACATGCAGGGACATGTTTTAAGATTAGTTCATAGAGATTAACAAACTCTACTCTCGTTGAAAATAGCCGAAAAATTGCTTATGCAACGTGAAACAGTATTACAACTAACACTGTGATTAAATTTAAATAATTTAACTTGCTTGATATGTGTCATGTTTTAGTTGCGTTCGCAGTTGCCAAGAACATGTAATTCAATGCACGCCCTTTTGATACAATCGACAACAGAGGTCTTCCTGTGTACTATATAGTAACGCAAAACCAAAATGCATGCTTACCTAGGCCATGACAAATTAATTTGTAGTTCGTCGGACCAGCTTTAGAATTACAAATAAAATTAATTTCATTTTCAAATCGTTTCCCCCCTGTCTAAAGTATCCGGTAAAATCCCTCATTCATTTTTCAGCAAAATCATTGGCTGCATTCAGTTTAAATTTAACAATGTCAAGGAAGAGTATTACTACTAGTATCAAACAGTTTTTGGTTGATTAATAATTTCCTATACTGGATGAAAGTTTGCCAGAACTGCATATTCTTTGCTTTTATCAGTTATTTTGAATTCAACGTTGCCTTTTCCTGCAATAATTTTGTTTTTGTGCAATTTTTACTCGCTCGCCATTTTTCAAATTTTGTTCGCCTGAAGAAAAATGTGTTTTAGAAAAATAAAATACATTTAATTTTTCATCGCTCGCTCGCCTCTATCCGTAGAACTAAAAATTAATTTGCTGTGGCCTTAACAATGACATAAATTTAAAATCATTCATTTTAAAAAAAAAAACATTTATAGTTTTATAGTTTTTATTTCCAAGTTAGGCTTGTATGAACATTAAGTGTCCTCTTTATAATATGAGCACTTATTCAAGAGATCAAACTATCCTTGTTTACTGTTCATTACACACCTTCACTGTTCTGTTAATTCTAAGAATTATTGGGGGTTGTAGAGGTTCCTCTGACCAAAGCGGATGTCAAGGCCCGGGTTGTCATGATTTCTCGAGTGCCCATCTGAATACCCATTATACTCAGGATTGTTTGGGTTATCTCGGCTTGAATGGTTATCCGGGTCTTTTTCTATATCTCTGAAAATAGATTTCAATATTTTAAAAAAATCATAATTAATAGTTGATTAAATTTTCAAAGCTTAAGATTAAGATATCACCTGATATTTGGTGTAGTTAAGTGAAGCCGTGGGGCTTTACGCCCCAGTCCAGACACATATTTTTGAGATATTAGTAAAAACCAGAATACCAGATGAAAACACCGAGTAAAGGCTTACAAAATTTTTCAGGCGAGTGATAATCAAACCTAAGCAGTTAGAGGCGATGCGATCTTAAACCGGGCTTTAGACAACTTGCCCACCACGGCTCCTACAAATGAAAGATGCGAATAAGGAACTAAGATGCTTTGTTTAAAAATATACAAATGAAGATAATTCGAAGAGTCTTAGTTCATGTTTAGCATTATGTTACAAACATAAAATAAAATAAGACCTAAAATTACATAAAATGTTACCTGAATTCAAAATACATGTACAAATGAAAACAAAATTTCATAATAAATGTAAAAGTTAAAAATAACATTTCCCCACATTACTATGCCATATTCAAAACTACAAAGCTACCAAATTTAAATGTTCAACAAAAGTTCAACTGTTTACAAAAACAAAAAATGTATATGTCAAATAGCCCGCGAAATTAAAATTAAAGAAACATGCAAATAAATGTTTATTATAAAAATCACAATTACAGTCCGTAGGTAATGATCAGGATAATGTTTGTTATTTTTTAAATAATTTACTGCATATAAAACACATTTTTTGAGGCGTCTAACACTAATAGTTAAAACGAAAACGTATGGACCGGAAACCGACAAAATTACACATTGTTTATCTCGTTCAACATTGTGCATTAAAAATGTAACTCTATTTACTCGATTAAAAACATATACGTAAAATCTTCTGGTAGTATTAGTAATTTAACCCAGACAATCAGTCTTTTTAGAACCAGAAGTCATTACTATCTTATCCAAGCTGCTCCTTGATTAACTCTGAGATTTCACCAAGTTAGTCCATCTATGCAGAAATATATTATCAAATGGTTCTTTCAAATCCGTTTTCTTTTCTGACATCATTTCTCGAAGAAGCTTTTTTCCTGCAAAAAAAACTCTCACACCTGGATCACAGTCTTCCGAAGACCATATGTAGCTATAGCAGGAGACAGGCGATTAGCAAAAACATGAACAATCATATGGTACTCAACTAAGGGTCTAGAAAGATCATTCTCAGAAAGCCAAAGAAAGTGAAAATAGTCTCTATGTTATGCTTGCACTCTAAAGTTGTGAAACATTTGTTCTTTTTTAGCTTTTAAAGTGACTTTTTCGCGGCAAAATCTTTACAGGATGACTTGGGGTTGTTGTTAACATCTGAACCCCTGAGTAAAACTTTATTCGAGGATACTCCTTTGATGCGTGCTGATAAGTTAAAAACCATGCGGATTGAGCCTTTTTTCTTACAATGGTAGGCAAGTACTGTACTCTTTTTCTAAAATACAGGGTGCTATTTCTGCATGACCACGATCAAAAATTTAAGCCATGAACTTTGACACACGTTCAATATTGATAGGATTATGTATGGTCAAGAGATTCAGCACAGCTTGCTGTTTGTTGTGGGGCGATGTAGGTCTGTTAGAACTAAATGGTAGTGGTGCTGTCAATCTTCCTCTGGTTTTTTTTTTAAAACCAATATCCATGGTGTCTAAAAATCTCTGGTCATCAATTGAGATGGTTGTCTTCTCGTCTAATTCTGTTTTTGCAAAAATCTTTTACTGTCACATGGCTCAAACAAGGAGGGGCGGCCATTTCCCAATAAGCATGTTTTGTGGACTTAAATATCTTAAAAAATACATTGAGCTATCTAAGAAAACTGTGCGTAAGGAACTCAGCCATCACAATAACGCTGGTTATTAACAACATGTGCATCAATCAAATCTCTCCAATTGAAAATTTTAATATCAAAGATAAAGAATAGCTTCTACAATGGGCGCGATGGAATGTTCTCTTTGTCATCAGGAAGCTCAGCACATTCTATAAGAGTCGACAACTTTCACAGTTTATGTCAATAGATTTCTACTGGATGTTACAACTTTGCCGAACATAAAGCCAAAGTATACTCATATGAAGGTCCATTCTGATTGCAAGCTTATAAATGAACTTGATGCTGGACAATGGTTACTTTATTTAATAATCATAGCAAACACTATTCTAGATTGCTGTTCCAAACGTTTTGGATACACTGGATATAGCAGAAACTATCTTGACACATAAGCTTACTGGTTCCAGTTATAGTACCACAAACTTGGGTGCAGGTGGATGAAATTTTATTAGTTGTTGCCTCCCCCTCATGGACTTTTATACTTTCATGGAGAGCTTTATGATGAGAAGAATACTGCACTGGATGGTGGCTTTACAATTCCCAACACCATGATTCGTAGAACCAAAACACTTAAGACATATTTCCATGGTCATGATAAACTTTTTTCTGCCTGCATAGATTTCAGACGAAAACCATTGTAATCCTTCAACAAATATCTGAAAAAGACATCTAACAGTTTCAGATTCAAAAGTTGGCTCTGTTTCTGTTGTTTTCGAGATAACAGGTAAGGTTGATGAGACGATGCAATAAGTGCTAGGTTGACATCTTTCCGTATTGCTGTATTGTCAAAGTTGAAACTTGAGTCATGCTTTATCTTTGCAAGATCTTTAATTAATCAATTCAACAAAAATGTGAAGGGTGGATACGCTGCAGTTTCTTATACTTTGCTTTAACTGTCTATTTCTCTTGAAGGTAAGATGTAATTCTAGCAACTAGCTAGTTGATTACAGTGGGCGAGTCAAAATATCCAAACATCATTGCAAACTCGGTTTGCCTTTTAACAGAATTGATTTCGGCAGCTAGGTCTGGTAGATTATACAGCCGTTTGTAGTTTTGTTGGTTTATCCTAGGAAATGAAGCAATGTTCCTTTTAAGGCTACTCGTCAAATCTGGAGAACCGAACCGTTCCTTCAATCGCTTCCAAACTAACTGCAGTGTTGTCACTTGATCTGCAGCATTACAATTGCCAAAGGTGGCTGCTTGTCATTGTAGACTTGAATGTTAATTTCCATGCTAGATAAAAACCGGGATTGCCATCATTCTTTGTAATCCTAGATATTATGAGATTTTTCTTCAGAAAGGAACTTGGTTATGTCTGCAATAGGTTCACTCTTTATGTCATCAGAAGATTGTCTATTGTCATAATGGCTGCTGGAACAATCAAAATTGTTGTCAGTATCAGAACGTAGAGCAAGGTTTTCAGATAAAACAGGTGAATTAAGGAAATAAATTGAGACTGCACTTCTGTGTGACCTTGAGGTGTTGAATCTATGTCGAAATGTGGTTTAGGGCATTGTAATTGAGATGAAGAAACATTTGCTTAAAAGTAGACTGAACAGTCTGTGTAGGAGAATGTTGTCGAGGAAACACACAAAGGTGTGTCAAATGTCAGGTTTCAAGTTAATGTTATGTTGACTAGGTGTATGAACTGAAGTGGCTCTGTTAAAGGTTAAAATCTCTTAGTGTCACATCAGGGTTGCTGATATTGTCCTCAAAGCCGTTAGTCACTTCTAGCTCTGTCTAATGATGTCAGGTTCAGCATCCAAAAACTTTTTCCTGATAAGAGTTACATCCAGCTGATCTTGTAGAATGGCAATTTTTCTCTTATTTGGTTTGTTTATCAGTAAGTATAATCTTTTGAATGCTATGTCAACTTTACAATCAACTGTTCCCGTTATACGATTGTACACTGCTTCTTCACTAGTAGCAGAAGTAGTAGGACATTTCAAATATTTACAATACCTATTGAATTCCTATGATGAACTCATTGTAGAAAATTTAGAACATTAGGCAATGACACGCTATTTTTCACATACATTGTGCGTATGATTACACCTAAATTTAAGATGGGTATTCCCGTGACCTACTTTTATCAATCTATTTTTAACATTCAAGCCATCACATTTTTTATTGTTATTTAATTAAATATACATTGAAAATGAAATTAAAAATATTGAATTTTAAATTAATAAATAAATTAATTAATTATTTGTTTCGATTTTTATTGTATACCTAAAAATATTTCCATCGTCAGGGTGTTCTAAACGCTACACGGCACACTGCTTGCGGACCACTACCATACAAGCTATGAGCGATGTCGGTGTTGAGACCAGACAGATAATGTTTATGAGCGGTCATCGTAATGAGGCTTCTGTCAGGGGCTACTCTCGCGACTGTTCGACAATGCAAAACATGCTTTAAGTTCGCTTCTTTCATCAACTGTCACTAGTTATACTTCTGCCGTAATTCCCTCTGCCTCTGACCATGCTTCTTCTTCTCTACCAGCAAATGATAATCACGTGATGGTTCCATGCTCGGACCTGTGTACAACCCAGTCCAACAAAACGTCGCGCATTGATGTTTCCAATACCCTGTCATCCATACAATCGGGATTTTTGACAAATTTAACGTTTAATAGCTGTAATTTAACAATCAATATGAATATGTAACTTTGTTTGTCTATTCGAATAAAATTGTATGAAATGTTCTTTTGTTTCCAGCGTACTATTTTTTTAAGCCGTCTATTACGTCACACAATCAGTGAGAAGGCGGGAATTATTTTGATTGACATATTGGCTGTTCTCAGAATGTTTACATTGCCGACAGATTCAATATATACCGGTTTTTTCTTTCTTATTTGTATGACGCAATCGATAATAATAATAATGCAAAACAACATAAAGCATGCATTGAAAAGGTTTATATCAAACATCAAACAAAACTTACGAAATCTAATTCAAACACTTAAAATAAATCTGTTATTGCAAAGTAGTCCAATACTGCCTTTAGCCCCTTTCACCTAATGATTTGTTCGCGATGTTTGTATCTAAACAATCGATAGCTAATCATGTGGTCATCTAAGGGGCGGTACTATTTTCAGAAAATAAGTGGATATTTTCAAACAACGATGAATAATGAAAAGATAAACTGATCGTTAAGTCTGCAGGTTACAGATTGCATTCTACAAACAACTAGATGGAAATTTCCAAATTCTGTATATACTGACGTCACTAATAACCTGTGTTAGAACTTTTTATTTGTATGTTTATATTTAATTTGTTAAAGTATAAAGTATCGAAATTTTATTTTTAAAAATCCATATATGCTACGTCACTTATAACCTTATGTTAGAACTCTTTATTTCCATGTAGTATATTTCATTAATATTAATTTGAATTTAAAGTTAAAGTATAAAGTATCAAAATTTTATTTTTTGAATTGGTTGAGATCGACATAAACTCAAACACTTTGAGATCGAAAGTACTTTTTTCATTTTAATACAAAAAAAGTCTGAGCAAAAATAGAGATTTGGATTAAAGACTTAAACGATTACTCAAGCCTTTTAAAACTTTAAATATGAAATGAGCAAACCAATCTAGACTTTGTCTCAGAAATAACTGAAATTTTACACTCTCGAGTGTTAATAGTGGCCTAAATGGTTGGGCGATCTAATGCACACGCTAACGGGTCAATCAAAGTCTCAACACACACACACACACACACACACACACACACACACACACTTCTTACCTTCTTGCAGTATCCTGTTCAAGGCTTTTGCATAGAAATAGATAACTTCATTAAGAAATATAATTGCAACAAAGTAATTCTTTTTCTCTAATCAATACATATAATGTATCTTTTCTCCTTTGTGTACTTTTTATATGTATAACTGAGTAATTGAACCTTACAATTTCAATGTTTCAAATGCCAGTCCAGAGTAAGTGGACTATACATGTTAAATTTTTCTCGTCTTTATCGTGTGATTTTTTCATATAGTTTTGTAGCTTGTTTAAGTGATATTTCCCTTAGTCAAACGCGCATAAGTGCCACCTCTTCCAATTTTAATTCCATCTTCTTGTTGGCTTTTTTATTTTATACATGTTATTTATCAAATATTTAACATCTTTTTTTTATTTATATTTCAAATGAGACAAAGCGTTTCATTAACTAAGTGGTTTAGTAGTTCCGATGCCAAATGTCAGTGGTTTTTTCCGGAAATTCGGTTTCCAGAACTGACCTCCTCAATACAAGTAAAAATTCTTAACTGAAGCGTTTATTTTCATTCCTCAACTTAACTTCACGCATCTTATACAATAATTCTACATACCAATTAAAGCTTGAAGCAGCAAACATACTGCTAAAACTTTACAAAACATCTTAAATGTCAAACAATAAATAAATGAAATATAGATTAAAGGTCGATAAAAAAGCTATAAATAAAACAAACATACCAGTCCTTGTCCATATCCCAAAAAACAAAGTAAAAACTTTGAAAACTGGCAAAATTAGGTATACACATGAACTTCCATCAAGGAAGTGAAGCCGGGTGCTCCGGAAGGGTAAGCAACTCTTGTCTAGCTAGCTACACTCGTCACGTGCAAGTCAATTTTGAGAATGAAAGGAACAAAGAACTATAGTAAGTAAAATATATCCAGTGTAAGTTTGGATACAGTGACTCTATACTTATCAACAATATTGTGATGACGGCCATAAAACTTTTAAGGGCCTTGATTAGGGAAGGCTTGCAATATCCTTGCGTCAACAATTTAATTGTAAGTAATTTGTTTTGTTGCAGGAAGTCTCCATAGTGGGAACAACTACCGTACCATATTAACTTTGAAACATATTCACCTTCACATGTGTAGAGAAGAAGCAGGGATATTACTGCAAAGAAACAGGAAAGTTGACAATAGAAAAATTGAAGTCATCACGTTTGTCGTATATCCTCAGATGTAACCTTTCGTTGGTGTCATAATTGAGGTATAAGTCCAAATATGAAGCAGAACATGAAGAATATGTTGTGTCTTTTATTTCAAGCTCACTTGGATAGATGACATTCACATACTCTCCAAATTTGTGATTATTTAGAGATAAACGTCAACTGTATATCTGTATGTGTAATTGAATGATTTAGCGACAGACTTTTCTCCAGATTCCACAAGGTTCTGTAAAGATTCTGATTCATATGAATAAGAAACAAATCAGCAAGCAAAGGTGCACAGTTTGTGCCCATTAGTATACCGATTGTTTTGAAAGATTATATTGCCAAACACAACAAATATATTGTCTATCAAAAACTCTAACATTTTGTTGATGGTATCTTCAGTATATTTTTGTTTGCAGTCTGTATGATGTTTTACAAAATAACCAGAATCCTTGTTGAGCACTAAACATTTATATCTTGGTTTAGCGTTGTTGTAAAAGAATGAAAAGTGAATGATTTGTTTTAGACGTTCTTTCAATGTAGAATGAGGGATAGTGGTAGGGTAGAAAGGGTAGAAAAATCAAAAGTTTTTATACTTACCGAAGATAGAGTATTAGTAACAAAATGGTCAAGTAGTTTTTAGAATTTTTGAGAATCCACATTTGGTTGATGCCAGATGTAGAATAGACTTAATCTGAATAAGTCTGAAGGCCATCTTTGACGACTATCAAAATTTGTGTAGAATTACTGATAATGGTTTAGTAGTACATTTAGAGGAACCTGCTATATATCTTTCCTTGTTTGGATTTTTGTGAAGTTTTGGAATCCAAAATGTAAGGCAGGTCAATTTCTTTCTGTTTTAAATTGATACCGAAAGATTCAAGGACTCCCCTTTGATTGGAAAGAACTTCATCTTTGGTAAAATTAGTTTTGGTATAAGTAGGATTCTCCGATATACCATCTAACCACGCTCCTTAATAAGACATTCAACATATAATTTCTTACAAACGAAAATGTTGTTAGAAGCTTTATCAGCTGGGACAACAACATACCTGTTATGTATGTCACTAAGGATTGCAGAAATCTCAGGGTCCCTGAGCACTAAAGAAGGTTTAGTACCCATACACCCTTAAAGTTTGGCAATCCTTGACTTTATAAAATTTATAATTGTCCTTATCCATTCGGATAAAGTATCAAGCTCTACGTCTTTTAATTTAGCCCAACCTCTAGCATATTCTTCAACAGAATCCATAATAATTTTGAATTTCTGTCCCCAAGTAAAATGTTGAGCCTCCCTGTATTAGGGCCTTTTGAAAGAAGGCATCTTAATTTAGTGTTCTTATTTATATTGAGATCACCTGTTACTACATGTCTAGCTGGTTTATAAATATATGGGGACGCTGAGCAAGAGCAGGTAGGTGGAGTAAAGTTATGAAATTTTAGGCACTGCAAAGTTTGTTTTTAGTTGAAAATTTTGGATGCAATGGGTTTATTGTAGGAGTAAAAATAAATAAATAAGTAATTTTGGTCTGTTGCCAATTTCTTAATTTTGGATTTGAAAATGACAACCATTCCATAAAACGTTAACACTAAACACTTAATATCGCAAGGAATCGAGTTGGTTGGACTTTCACCGAAATGGTTAAACGTCTGGGTATAAGTATTTTATCTTAAGTTTTTTATCACAAAATTCCATACAAGGAAAGATATAAAGCAGGTTCCTCTGAATGTACTACTAAATCATTATGAGTAATTCTAACAAAAATTTTCCAGTCGACAAAGATGGCCTTCAGAATTAATCAGAAAAAAATCTATTCTACAACTGGAATCAACCAAATGTGGATTCTGAAAAATACTAAATAACTACTTGACCATCTTGTTTCTAATACTCTATCTTCGGTAAAAAAAAATATTTAAAAAAGATTTTCTACCCTTTACACTACTATCTCTGAATTTAAATTTACAGAACGTCTGAAACAAATCATTCACTTGCAATTTTCTACAAAAACAGTCCAAGATATTAACATTTAGTGCTCAATGGGGATTACTGGTTTTTTTTTTTTTTTTTTTTTTTTTTTTTTTTTTTTTTTTTTTTTTTTTGAACGTCATACAGAATATAATCAACAATATACTTAAATACCGTCAACAAAATGTTAGAGCTTTTGATAGACTACATATTTGTTGTTTTTGGCAATGTGTATATTTTGAACAAACAATCGGTATACTAATGGGTACAAACTGTGCACTTTGGCTTCCTGATTTGTCTCATATTTTTATGAATAAGATATTTTACAGAACTTGTCAAATCTGGAGAGAATCATTCAACTCCACATTCAGATAAAGAGATGATGTTCTATCTCTAAATAATCCCAAATTTGGAGAATATTAAATGGCATCTATCCAATAGAGCTTGAAATAAAAGACAAGGCGGATTCTTCATGTTCTCTTTCATATTTGGGCTTACACCACAATTATGACACCCACGAAAGGTTATACATGTAAACCGTGAAAATTTAGCAGCAGTTTTATTTTAGCACAATTGGCGGAAGAATTCAACCGCTAAAATAAAACTGTCGCTAAAATTTTAGAAAACTTAACGGGCAAATACTAACGGTCGTCTTTGATGATGTTTAATTGCTATTATTGTTGAATATTATACCCGTCATATAATTATATTATTGAAGAAAAAAATTGTTTTTTAAAAAAATTTAATCAATGAGAAGCTTTATCGATTTACACATGCATTAAATCAAAAATAATTTTTATCAATCAGTCCAAAAAACCCATTTCCGTTTCAGCTGATAGAACGATATGCGCACGCACACAAAATTAAAATGGAATAAAATCCGAATAAAATCACGATAAATCCTGAAATTCAGTAAATCCACAATAAAACAGTTTGAAAAAGCACTAAAAATCCACAAAATGAAAAAAGCGGCCCTTTGGACTTGTTAATAACGGGGACTCTGGGTTTTTTTTTTTTTTTTTTTTTTTTTTTTTTTCTTGACAAACCAACACATTTTCATAAATATGTCTACATGTTCAGAATGACTAAGAGTAAATGTATGGCTTCATTTATTTAATTATTAATACTCATTACTTGTTCACAGGTGATTACACAAGTATATCACATAGTATTCATAGTATCTATAAATACAGTAAACCTAATTAAGATTTTCATATTGTCGGGTACAGTTGTAAATTTTGGGGTCCCAAACAGGGTAATCACTGGCGCTAAAATAAAACTGCGCTAATACAACTTACATTTTGAAATCGCTAAAATTTCTATGCGCTAATATAAAGCGGTTTACAGTATCTGAAGCTATACGACAAACGTGATGACTTCAATTTTCTACTGTCAAATTAACGTCTCTTTACAGTAATATCCCTGCTTCTTCTGCGTCTGGTATATATATTTCACAGTAAATGTGGTATAGTAGAGCTTGTTCCCACAACGGGGACTTTCTACAACAAACACCTTACACAAATTGTTGACTCAATAATATTGCAAGCCTAGGCTAATCAAGGCCCTTATAAAGTATGGCCGTCATGACAATATTGTTGATAAGTATGGAGTCACTGGATCCCAACTTATACTGGATATATTTGACTTACTTGTTTCTTTCATTCTCAATTTTGACTTTGCATCTGACTTGTGTAGCTAGCTAGACCGGAGGTGCTTACCCTTCTGGAGCATCCGTCCTTACTTCTTTGATGGAAGTTCACGTGTATAACTATTTTTGCCAGTTTTAAAGTTTTAACTTTTTTCGGGATTGTTATTTGAACATGGGCTGGTATGTTTGTGTTTTATTATAACCCTTTCTTAATATTATAGTTAATCCCAGATTTTCCGTTCATTACCTCTATTCGACTGCGTTGATGTCAGTTTAAACCTTGACTGTGATGTAAAGTATCTCAACTAATACCTTATTTTCGAAAAAATGCATAATAGTTTGTCAAAAAAAAAAAATATATTTTAGAAAGTTAACTCAACATTAGACAAAAATAAAACAAGGAAATTAGTAAACAATACATGACAAAACGATAAAAAGTACATTGACTATAAAACTCTCTATTTTGGATGGAACTGGTGGTAGAGTAATGGTATTTACTCTAAAATAAAAAAACTTTTATTAGACTGAGAAGATAAATTAGAAGGCAAAGACAGAGATAACTAGAATAGTGCTTAACTTTTTTTAAACTGCCTAAAGACTGTGTGAAAACTAATAGGTAAGAGACGCTTTATTTCGTAAACTGGTGTTTTTGCATACCGGCCACCGATGCCAAATGATGTGAAATAATTGTATTATGGTATCTAGTGTTGTGGCTTAAGTTACATTACATCAGACTATTTATTTTGCAATGTTAAAAAATTTAAAAATCGCTGATTCACGGTGAAAATCAAAGGCATTAGTCACATAGATAGCATTAGAAACGGCTTAATACATCCTCTGCCAAAATAAATACACACTGGTTTGTTCCTCAAGTATTTACCCCAGTTATTTTACTGTTTATTGAAATAAGGTTTAGTGTTCCAGAACCGTACTGACAAAAATATTTATATGTGGTGGTGACGTCTAATATCTATGCTTTGAAAAAGCTGTAGATTTTTACCTTGAAATTCTTGGATACGTGTAGATATTTTCTGCCAATGATGACATAATACGCAACAAATGTCGTAACAAAGTGAATGGATGAGGATAAATCATTATTGATGTTATTGATCCAGTTAATTCAATTTTAAATATTTTAATTAAATTTTTTGGGTGTATTATATTAATCTATTTTTATGGAACATAAACAAGGTTATTTTCCACGTTGCAAATTTGATTTCATAAAGAGCGCCGATTTTTATCAACAAATCTAAAACCTACTTTGTACGAATTAGGATTTTATGTAGCACGTATTATATCGTAAAATATATTTCATTTGCTCTCCACTTGTATTTCTTCTAAAATTACCATTTTTATCTCAAAATCCATAAATATTGCACTAGTTATTATATGCTGATACAAGACCAACTGCAACATTATTTTTTGAAAAAAAAATGAACTCAGCAATGATTCAGACGACAATGTCAAGAGACAAAATGTGGAATTTGAACCATGGATTAGGAAGTCCTCGGACCAGAACAAATTTGCGAGCAAATATCGATAAATATTGCTCTCTAAACATCTCGCCGTTATCGTTGCATTGCTATGTGAAACATATATCGCTATACAATAAAGCGAGTTTTTTAACTTTGGTCAATTTTTATTGTATTTGTAAATATAAAACAAATACCAGTTAAATTTTGATGTGCCAGATCTGCACATTTCGGAAATTCATTCCTCATCAGTGACACTAAGACCAAAAAGTTTGATAGATAAAAAACATAAGCCAAACAGTTGAAAATAATGAATCTAAAGTTCCAAAATTATATAAATCCAAATCCAGCTAAGGAATGCTTTGCATGAGGGAACAAACCTTAGTTTTAAATAAATTTCAAATTTAGACGGCTGAAAAATTTGCTAAATGGTAGTAATTTTCTTCTTTATATTTTTAATAAAATTTAAAATAAACAATGAAAATATCAAAATGATTTAGACATGGACTAGTATCTTTGTGTATCATTTTCATTATATTGTTCTTGGTAAATGCATTCGGGAGCTGTTTGCTATAAGAGTTGAATAAATACTCTCTTTGTAATTCGATTTTGAGTAGCGCAATAATGCTTCAATATGTAAAGCTTCTCCAGATCTAGATGGATGTTACTTTAAAATAACTCTTTATTCAAGTATTAAATACATTTACAATGTAATGATTTGTTTTGAAATTTCTGAAGGAAAAGACAGCGAAAAACAACATTCAAACTCTATGCCAGTAAGAAGCATCACTGCAGAGTCGCCAGGCCATGAATAAGATTTAAAAGACGATTAAATTGTTCATGTCAAGTTTTATATGTTTCTGTTAAAAACTTAATAAAACTTCTTAATCAATTGAGCTTTAATAATAAACTTGAATGCTGCTCATAAAGCGACTTTGTTTACCGTTTTGTTTTATATGTCAATGGTAGCTGTAAATTTGATTTGTAATTCTAATCTATTTTTCAGAATTTTTTCTTTGATTAATGTTATTGGTAACTTTGTCAAAGACCCATATTTCAAAGCAGTTAGTACGGTCTACATGGAACCTGTAATGTACTTTAGCTAGCCTTAGATTGCTCTATTCCATCTAGTTCATAAGAAATGTGTGATATTGGAAATAGAAGGACAATTTAATCTTTAATATATACAATCATGTTGCTATTCTTAAGGTACAATTAACATTTTTGATTAATAATATTTTATGTAAAATATGCATATTTTATGCTAAAAGTAACTTCTTTATAAGGTGGATTGCCATCAACCCTAAGTAACGATACGCATAGGACTTTTTCAAGAAAATGTAAACAATTTGTTTATCTTTAACTCCAGCAAGATACAAGGAAATGACTTTTAAAAGTCATGAAGGAACTAGTAACAACACTTAATAGGATAAAGTAAATTGCTGCCCAAAAACATGTTTAATAAAACTTATAAAAAAGTTATGATTAACATAACCATATTTTGACTAAACATTAGTTGATGCTGAATTTATTCATTATTTATTATTAAAATATGTAAAACATATGAATGTTTTGTAAATATATAACCGAGCTCAATATCCATCAGACTAATGTTTATCATGGCACCTATGAAGAGTAAAACTACGGATGGCACGTGCCTAATAAAGATCGGGTCAGACGTGTTTTGATTTTGATAAACAAATGTGACCTCTAGGGCTTTATATGGTGAAAATTTGAAACATTGAATAGTGTCAAAAAAATTATAACTGTATAAGACCACAAATGTTGACATTTCTTGAAAAGATTTTCTGTGAAATATGGATTTAAAGGATAAGAAAGTTATAACATTCAGTGAACAGAAAATAAAAGAAGTGAGTACTACTCCTAAGGATTTTTCATTAACTATTAGTAGTAACGTTTGGTTGGCATACATAATAGATTAGGTAATCTTTATAACGTTAAACACTGTGTACTTTCTAATAAAGAAGATATTTGGGGTAAGGAAGGAAAAAATAAACACACACTGGACAAAAGTCTGAAGAAAATGTTTCAGAAATAAATATCGTATGTGGTTAAAATGAGCACTTAAAGAAAGATGTTAAAATGTTGAAATCTCTGGTTATTTAACAAAATAAAGTGATTGTTAATAATAGTCGATTTATGAGGGAGAACATTTTTGTTAATAATAATTCTGAGACACAAAAATCTCATGAAAATTGTTCCTACAGGTATTAAGAAATGTTTCTGTGTAAACGTTAATTGTGTCAGAATCCACCGTAATAGCCCTACACTCTGCAAGGATGGTAGACCTCGTACAATAACAGAAAACTGGTTGATTTAAACAAAAAGGCCACATTTTGAGCACTCAGAAAAACAAAAAGAAAAATAAGGTCACATTGCCATTTTATATAACTTCTCAGCCACCACCAGAAACTGCATAATGTAGAAAAGAATTGTTGATCTGAGTCATAAATTCAATGAGTAGAACATTAAATCTCGCGCAGTAGGAGAGATGTTAATGTTTCCAGATAATAGTCGAATATAAGGATAGAGTAAAGTCCCCCACAGAAGAGGATCTATTGAATATCGACAGAATGGATATAATTGATCTTAAGCAAAGCAAAAAGGTTGAAGAAAAGCAAACCTGCTTATTTGCAGAAAAGTCTCCGTATTGGAAATAAGCTCTTATATAGCGTATTGACTGTGAAATATATACACCATACGCAGGAGAAACAGAAATATTACTGTAAAGAAACGGAAAGTTGACAATAGAAAAATTGAAGTCATCACGTTTGTTGCATAGCTTCTGATGTAACCTGTCGTGGGTGTCATAATTGTGGTATAAGTCCAAATATGAAGCAGAACGTGAAGAATCAGTCGTGTCTTTTATTTCACACTCTTTTGCATAAATGATATTCACGTATTTTCCAAATTTTAAATTAATTAGAGATAGAACCTCACTATATATCTGTAAGTGGAGATAAATGTTTTAGCGACAGTCTTTTCTCCAGATTTGACAAGTCCTGTAAAAATTCTTATTCATAAAAATAAGAGACAAATCAGCAAGCAAAGGTGCAGTTTGTGCCCATTCGTATACCGATTGTTTGTTGGAAATCATATTGTAAAACATAACAAATATGTTGTCTATCAAAAGCTGTAACATTTTGTTGATGGTATCTTCAGTATATTTTTGTTATAAAGTGCTTAGCCTTCATCCTATGGTTGGAAACAATAAATAAATGAACTCGTTGTATACCTGTTATGACAATCTGTTATAACGGAACATAAAAAGAATCTGATAGATTGTGTTGTAATAATTAACATGCTTAGGTAAAACAAGAATTATTTATCTAATGACTGTGTGATATAATCGGAATATATTAATAAACATGACAGTTTGTCATTTACAATTATCATAAGTATTATTTTATTTAGATTTTAATTTACAGTCATACAGTAATATACTACATGATACTGCGCTGGATGTTTAGTAATTTTACCTGATGCTTGTCGACAGGTGTTTTGTTATTTCTTTAGACAAACTCTTTATTCAATTTTTACAGGTTCTACATAAAGAGTCAACATAGTCCTCTTTTCTCTTCTTTTTTTCCCTTTCTAAATGATTTTTTTTAATTATGTTAGTTTGAAACGAACATTCAAGAAAAATAGCTAGATATTGATTAAGGTAATCATTTATTTATTTATTAATTTCTAAATAACCAGTCACTATTATAAACAACCTGTTTTGTCTACATTGCGTTCACCATTGGGACAACATAATCCTCATAGCGACGTTTTGTTGCACACAAATCTACTTAAGCACAGCCAGAAGTAAATTGACAAGCCTTACCGTATTCCACACACTGTAACTAATTGAAATATTAAAAATTTTTATGAAAATAAATTTATCAATCCATTTTTTTAGCTGTTTAACAGAAAAGTAAATGTTTTTGCATCTTTTTTTTCTAAATAAATAAAATATCTGTAAATCGGACATTTTTATTTTATTATTTATTGATTTTTATTATACAATTACATTTTCCCAAATGTGGACATATGGCACATCAAAATTAAACAGGTATTTGTGTTATATATTTACATATATACTAAAATGCAGTATTTCAGTATAAAGTTCTTATTCCTAATTATGTATGTCCTATTACTTTAAAATGTTTTTGATTTACTTAAGTATTAACCTTAAAAATAAGGTCATTCTTATTTATTCAATTTTCAAATTCAACTACATGTATATCGTAATAGAAAACGAAGTCAACAGTCATTTCTAAAAAGTTTTTTAACGATAAGAAAGTTGCATTGTTATAATAAATCTATTTATACAAAAGACAATGGAGTGAACCATTTGTCCCAGAAAACATCTTTTGTTAAAATTATTCACGAAAGGAGATTAGGGAGGTTAAGATTATGAAACAAGTACTTGTAGGTGTATTCAGATTTGTTGTGGATTATGTCACCATTTCAGTGATGTCATATGACATCTTTCATTTTCCGAAATGAGCACATATGGCACATCAAAATTAAACAGGTATTTTTATTATTTATTCCGTACACGTATTATAAAACTTGTAAAACAGAAAGTACACGTTTATAAAAAAATGCATTTTTAAAGAAAGTGATGAGTTTTTTATGAACATTTGTTTAACAAGAAATACGTTCAAATGTCCAAAAACAATTTACAAAATGAATTGCATTATTAAAAGTTAAAATTTAAAGTATTCTTATGACGTCGGAATGGGTAATGTAAGTGGGTCAAAGTCGAGCTTCGACTGATCTAAGCACAGAATAGTAACGTAAATAAAATATATAAGAAGTTGCTTGTTAGTTGATTACCACAAAATCATTCAACAAAATAACTTATTGAAAAGGTTAACATGCATATGAATAATGAGTACTGCCATTGTATATATATATATATATATATATACATATATATATATATATATATATATATATATATATATATATATATATATATATATCACAACACAAACACACCCCCACTCCCCCACCCCCACACAAACACACACACATTATATATATATAATTTCTTTGTTTTATAAAATTATAAAATGAGACGTGCATATTGAGACTTGTAGGTTTTCAATGTCTCATTTTATTTAGAAAATCAAATTAAGCACCTGTCAATGATTTTACATAACAATGATAACATGGCCCTTTTTAGAAGATCGGTTTAATTACCTCCCTGCAAAGTTTGGAGAAAACGTGAAAAACTAACCCACCCATCCCCTCCCCTCTCTCCACACACATACACACACACGCGGGCGCTTCTGCCGATAGCTATATAGACATTTCCAAAAGACTTGGTTATTTGTATAATTACAATTAATATAAATTAGAAAAAGTGCTTAAATAAGGTTTGTTAACAGGAAAGCTAACTCGATATATTGTTACGTTTTTGCAGATCAAAGATGTTGATTTTAGATAAAAGAAAGCAAACCAGGTTGGCAAAGATGGCATACATTTGTTAAAATAATTATGGGCTGAAAATGCTTTAGTTCTTAAAACTGGACAAAAGTGGCAATAAATGTTTCTCAAGCTGCTGAAACAGAATTTGAAATCGATGCTAGGAAGGCAAGAGAAGAACTGGACTACTCTTGGAGCAGTACAAATTAGACAATAAAAAGGTATCATAACTGTAAACAACAGACATGCGAATTTGAACGGGATAATCGTCAAGTAATTAATGAAATAAAATCATCTCTGCCTAAGCGTATTTAATTTGTTAAATTTTAAAAGCAGTGTAAAAATAAAATACTTTGAGTGTGTCCAAAAAGATAACAGAAGATTCAAATAGTCTTGCATAATCAGGGACAGTCAGTTTTAAGACGGTAAATTCACCTCTCTCTCTCTTTCTCTCTCTCTCTCTCTCTCTCTCATATATAAATATATATATATATATATATATATATATATATATATATATATATATATATATATATATATATATATATATATATATATTCTTAACGACGTAGCTGACTTCCAGGCAGAGAAGATTAGAAAGACACAGAAAGCTAAAGATGTTGAGGTAAAAGCGAAAGAAATAAGAAAGAAAGCTTTAGAAAGCCTCACCCCAAAAGGGTAGATGGTAAAATATACGTATGCTTACAATCTCCAAATGTTACTTAAATATTTCAAATTTAAAACTAACATAATATTGATCACTTATGCTTGATTAATAATCATGTCTTTCATCTGGCATAATCAGGATAGATAGAGAGAGTCACGTCGCTTATGCGTTTTTCTGATATTACAATTGAAAGTACGGTTTGAATGAATAAAAAAGACAAAGAGTGACAGATTTTTTCTTCATTTTAATGATCTGTAAAATTACTCGACTGTGTGTTTTTGGACATCTCGTTGGTTGATAATGCAAACACATTTTGATAAATAATATATAGATTTTGTATTTGTTTAAGGCAGTAGACCATTACATCGATTAGGCGAACAAGTTCTACGATGGTATCTTATCTACAAGAAAAGATTACAGCAGAAAATAAACTTAACTGAAAGAAGAAGAAATAGAAATAAGAAAAGAAGAACTAAAACTACAAAGAGAAAAGTTTGAATTAGAGGGTCAAGAACGCACACAAAACATAAAAAATGACAAAGTGTCGTGATGCTTATGAAATACATTTGTACATAATAAAAAATAATTAGTTACTGCGAAACTACAAATAACATTAAATTTTATTAAACATATATGATGACGATTCTTTTTCTTTTTTAATTTTTTTTAATTGGAAACTCAAAACATCTAATTGATATTTTAATAGTACATATGAAAAATAGGAAGAGGTTAAAACCCTTGTTGTATAGTTTTTGTACACTTATTTATATCAGCCATCACTGATATTAAGAAACACGGTGTACTGTAGATAAATCTCGAAACAAGGCGTGTTTAGTCCAAAAAATACAATAGGCCCATTACCGTACAAACAAGTATGACAGTTTGTAAGAATAGCAGCTACCATGTAATATTTTGCTAAGGTTGCATGTACAATTTTAAGTTCTTTCTAAAATTTAAAAATGCAATATTACCATTCTACACTTGCTCGAAGAGGTGCCATTCTTTCATTAAATTCCATTTCATACTCTGTAAAATGAGCTCTTTAAAAGGGGAAAAATGCGGCCTTAATGGATATGCTAAATCCCCATACAATAAAAACACTCTTCTTTTATGTCTGTCATGCTACATGTCTGTCTTGTGTAGTTCAATTTCATTGAACAGTCCGCTTTCTCGATGCATTCCGACACCATGTCTTACCTTCTGTTGGACCAAATAAATTGGCAATCATGCCATCTGGTGTAACTAGCGACTGAAATTTTAAACATTGCACTCGTTTGTTTCCACTAAACACTATATCTCGATGCTTATTTAGCCTACATATGGGTCTTACAACTCCATAAAAAACTCAACATTTTTCTATTGGGGCCCCTCGTTCAAATATTGCATTAGTGTAAATATTTAGTTTGTCCACGAAAAGCCAATTCTAGTTCAGCAAGGTGAGATTAGCACTATCAAGCCAAACATTTCATTGAGAATGTAAGACAATCCTACCTCGGAACGCCCAAAATAGGCGAGATGTCATCTTATCTATTTGGATATGCTAATCTTCTTCATAAAATGCACAACCTTTCGATCGCAATAGCTACATTACCGTTCCTGCAAACAACTTTGTGAGAATATTTAGATATATACATGTATCTTGTTTTTCAAAACGGAATAAATTTTTGCATTGGGAATTTGTCAGATCGTCGATGTGGAGACTGTCATCAGAAGTACAGTACACATTATCCATGTCCTTAAATGTAGTTAAAAGCAAAATCTCATCATCTTCTGATAATGCCGCCAAAATTTTAAGTTCTGCAACCATTTTTATTTGATTTGGATAAAAGAAATAAGGTTGATTTCGATTGGTTATAAAATGATCCGTTGTTATACGTGCACATACACGCTGAACCAGATTTTAAATTTTTTTCCTCGTTTATAATGTGTACGTCTTTGTCACTTATCTTTCCACATTTACAAAATATAAAACTTTTCCCGTGCACATTATATTCGCGATGAAGATCCAAATCGCGAAAATAAATTCGCCAAAATTAATGTAGATATCATAAATATAGAAGAGGAAATCATCTGATAAACGGACTCGAAGAAATCAACTTCCGGTTTTATGGATATGTTTAAAAGGCATAAAATCAATTTCCGGTTTTATTGGTCAGGAGATGTTCACAAAATGCATAGAGTCACAAGATAAAAAAATAAAATATAAATATAATATAAAATTTTTGTAAATCAAAATTGATGAATCACTTTTAACGGCAACAAATTTACAGTGGCACTACAGCCTAATACGCCTGTGTGATTTGTCGCTTGTCTTTTTTTTCGATTATTTCCACCTGTTTGATCCCTTTCCTCCACCATTGTCCATTCTGAGTCTGAGACTGGCACCATATTGAGTCCGGTCTGATCAAAATTAATTATCAATGCAGGGAATATTGACTAAGATTTAACAAGTTCATTAATTTTGGAATAAAATCACGCCAATTTTCGAAATTTGAGGCAATTTTTGGGCAGTACTGGTACTCTTGCTTTTAGTAAAACCATTTAAAATAGACTGACAAAGCTCTGTCTAACTCTGCTGGTCCGCCGTATTCACGCATCAAAAGTTTTGTCTTTTAATTAAGTTATTCCACATGCGTTAGCAATGACTATGTGTTTGTTAGCAACCCCGCCAGCTGCTCGAATCCCAAAAACATGTGTACATACTTCAGCATCAAAATTTTCCAACAAAGAGACCGTTCACGTTTAGCCGCTGACGGTGGTTAAGTAAGATTATGATTTTTTTATTAAGTTTTGCCTGTCAAATCAATAATTAGACTGTTTATTCCAGACATATTTTATCATAAACCAATCTGCGTTTAAGAAATTAAATAATCTAAAACTTTTCATTAGTTCTGTTATGGCAGAAGAAGCAAATTTATAAACCTTTAGCAGTGCAATTGTTTGTTAATTTCTGAAATATTAACTAGGTTTTACGTCTTTGTGAAGACAAGAAATAATTCCCTGACGTTGATGAAGTGCAGAGAGCCCCGTTTAACAAAGGTATCATATTTAATGAAAGTCATTCCAAAAAAATCGCTTAAAACTCACCAGTGAAGATATCTACGTTTTTATTTCTAAACTTTTTGAAAGATGTATGTAAAACAGTGTAATATTTTTTCTCGCCTATTCCTAGTCAGCTATTGTTAAATTTCGAAGTCTCCCTACCTTGGTTTATTTGTAAAATGAACGTTGTGTTAACTGGTTAATGATCTAATTTGTAACAAAGCGTATTTCGGCCAGAATCAGTTAAATTGACCAATTAGACTCAAGAAATGGCCGCAGGGTTTGAAAGCTGAATGTTTGAAATTATGTTCGTTCCTGAAAGCTGAATATGTATAGATATAAAATACAGTATTGATAGGTCTTAGTAACTGTTTTATCACATAAAATCTGTTTAATGATATTGTTACCTTATTTTGGAAGTGAACTACGTTATTATAGTCACTGTATTAATAAAATATGAAATATATTAAATCACACGATACATTGCCTGAATCGTAACCGATATTAGGGTACAAATGGGATTATTGAAGAAACACAGATATAAATGTTTGACTCGCGAACAGCATTATAAGTAACAAATTGGCTTAAAACAATTCTAACTTGAACTTTTGGAATGATTTTTGGACATCTGATTTTTCAGTAACTTTAGAATCAATCCATAGGTACATAACTTAACTTGTACAGTGAATGCCACAGTGTCTGAGCAATATGTTGTTATATTTATGACAAAATAGATGGTTGAAAACAAGCCACTGAAACAAATTGAGCTTTATTTAACACAGTGGTTTTCTTCCATATCTGGTCATGTGAGATAGGGTTTTCTGTACTTTCGGCCAAAAAGATCAAACAGCGTGATCTGAAGGCCCAGGGTAAACGTGGAAAGCCACTAAAAGCTGGCCCTCTCTCAGACACTGATATAAATAAATTGTACGAATGTATACAGCATGGAACATCTACTCCAACTTCGTTAATTAACACACTTGAACACTTTGCATTTTGGAATTAGAGGTGGTTCTGAAGAGCACCGGCAAATACGCTGGGGAGACATCCAACTGAAACGTGACCCCGAGACGGGGGATGAATGTTTGGAATATTATGAGCGCACAAAAAAAATCGTACCGGTGATGATGTCAAAAATGTGCGACTTTGTCCACCGCGGATGTATGCCTATCCTGAAAATAGGGAAAGATGCCCAGTGTATACCTACATGTTGTACCAATCATTGCGACCAGCTGATTTCTATAAATCTGGAGATCCGTTTTATCTAGCGGTGGTAACAAATAACAAAAGCTCGGCGATGAATGAAAAATGGTTTTTCAGTCAATGTCAATTTAAAGGCCCAACTTAGGAAAATGCATGTCGCTTGATGACTTCATAAAATTAAACAAATATTAAAATCTAACAGATATTTGTACTTGTGTAATTATATTCACATATCATTGTGCAAAATATTTATACAGTATTTAGATGCATTAATGTTCTGTATGAGAACAGACAACAACACAAATGTATCAAATTGCCAGAATTTCGCGTGTCGCATTGATAGATACAATCAAGAAACACAGAACGTTATTAATGCAGAACAAATACAGATCAAAGTGGTATTCTTATTTTGATACTCCAGTTGTTTCGAAGTTAAAATAGTATGTTTTTAAAGCATATTGTTTTTTTTACCATGCACGGTGGTCGAAAAACAAATGTCGCAACACAAACATTAACAAGCGTTATCTAACTCATGTAGATTATACTATATCGAATAATACAATTTCAGATAAAAAATAAGTGATATTGTAATCTTCATACATTACACTTTTAATAAACTTTGATAAAAATGCCCAGTTGTCGCCGATAACTTGAGTCAGGCCTGTCATTACTTAAAATGACCGTTGTCTCTGTTAAGGCTTTAACCAGCGTGATCGGCAATGTAGCCAGCAACTATCAGTATTAACAGATTTTAATTTTATGGCGAATTAGGCAATAGGGTCCACTCCTAATCGATGCCAGATACAAATACCATTCGTCATTTATATAATCAAATTCTATCAAGAAAGATCGCAAATTTTAACATCCGTTATATTAACATCCGTGATAATCAAAACCCTCCCTAAAGAATTTTCACCGGAACAAATTTTATGGTAAGTTTTGTTTTACCCCGTATTACGTCACATTAAAGTTTGAATGGCGGGTTTATATGGTTCGACCATACACGAAGTTTATAGTTTTACAGAATTAAGTACCGAAAGGTCAGTTGAGTCGTTTTCAGATTATTAATTTGTCTTGCAAATGGAGAATACATTAGCTAATCTAGAAATATTTTTTAAATAAAAGCCTCAGAATAGATTAAAGCATGGTCATTACTTAGTAAGCGGTGTAGTGGTAAATTTCAATGTTTATGAAGGGTTTCTCCTGCACACTGAAAAATAACGGATATTAATAAACACGTGTCTTTGTGACAAAAGACATTATTTTTTGCCTGACTAGCAATATTTGACAGATACATGTATTTTAATCATGAATTATAATAAGAAAATAAAAATACATGTACATGTATTATATATTGATGAATTTCTTGTTTTTCATGACAGTAAATATTGTATATTGTGTTTGGTAATACATAATTGATATGTTTGTTGTAGGCCTAAAGATCTTCATAATTTCTTTAGAAGTCATGGTTTTGTCAAAAGAAATTGTTTGCATTTTGCCAGATAAATACAGTGTTCTGTGTATCTTTGTTTTAATAAAGGTCTGTTGCTTTCAAAACAAATCAGTAACAAATAAAATAACAAAAGTTAACATATTTCAGATGAGAAAAACTCCAGCAGAAATTCAAAAGCAATATAGAGAAAGGAAGAAGCTAAGAGAGGGTGAAGAATATACGAAGAAAGAAAGAGAAAGAAAAAGAAAATATTATGTCAAAACGAGTGACCTGTCTGCTAAAAAATTAAAAAAAAAAAAAAAAAGACGAGAGGACGTTCTTAAGAGGGTTAGCAAACAAGAAAGCTAAGGCAAATGAAGGGAAAGAAGGTAGTAGAAATACCATTGATACTGAAGTTTCACTTTAAAGCAGATGAGGAAAGAGGAAAATGTATAAGTCAGCATTGAAGAGAGCACACAGGAAAATCGATGATCTTGAGAATGAAAATAAGCAGTTAAAAAGAAGAAATAAGACAATCCAGAAGAGAGAAGAAAGGACAAGAGAAAGGGAACAAAGAAGTTGTAGAAAAGATCAGATAGCTAGTACAGCGTATACAAGTCCTACTGTGACAATGCAATCCTCTTTCATTGATCCAATTGCAACTACCCCTAGATCAACAACAAAAAATATTCTTGACAAGGGTGGTTTTAATGAAATCCAAAGAAAACTTGTACGTAAGAAGTTTCTCCTAGCGCACGTTCTCATGGAAGAAGTGGAAAGAAATGTAGAGAGTAGAAAGAAAAGGAGTAAATCAAGTCAACGTGTAGTGTCTGGGCAAATAATTTAAAAAAAACCGACTAGCTAAACACGTAGGAAATATCACAGGAATAGGTAGAAAATCGGTTTGCAGAGATGGTCCGACAAAAGTTAGAAAATGTATCAAAAGCAGATTTGAAGAGTGGTAGTGGATTTTTTGATAATTCTACAATTTTACCGGGTAAAAAAGATACTGTGCAGTCAGAGAAAGAAACCCTACAAAAGAGGATACTTAATGATTATCTTCATAATTTATATGAAAAATTTAGACTCGAAGAACCTAATATGAAACTAAGCAAATCTGTTTTCTGTCGCTTGAGGCCGGTCAATGTTTTAACAGTTGATTTTTGTAGCCGCCCAAAATGTTTATGCATCCGTCATCAGAATTTTGCCATGAAGCTGAAGGCATTGCGTAACCAGGGGCAGCTGTAAACGCCAACCCAGACACAATGGTTGCATCAGGATATAACGACAATGATATCAAGAGTTTGATTTCAGAAATACCTCGGGACACAGTCACTTATATGATGTGGAAAAAAAGTTGACGATGGGGCAAAATGAGAACAAAACTGATACAAGTAGAGAAACCAAAGGATGACTTCATTGTAAATTTTTGTAAAGAAAATGACGAGTTTAAACAGCACGTAGAGAGAGTTAGAAATCAGTATTGTCAAATGAGACAACTGCGCCAGACTCTGACTAATGGCCACATAGTTATTTGGATGGATTTTGCTGAGAATTACGTGTGCAACAGTAATGGCAGAGGTCCAGTCAGCATACTGGAATGCAAGTATGGTCACGCTACATTCGCAAGTTGTTTATTTTCCTCAATCACACTTGAAGTCTCACATGAGCATCGTTGGAATCTCTGAGGTTTTGTCGCACAATGCGACTGCCGTTCATGCTATGATAACCAAAATGATACCGATCATAAGGGACGAGTATCCAAATATTCACACTATACATAACCTCACCCGACTCTCCCACTTCCCAGTATCGCAACAAAACCATCTTTAATTTAGTATGTGCACATAAACAACTATACGGCATTAATGCAACCTGAGAATATCTAGAAGCCGGTTACGGCAAAGGTCCGTGTGACGGACTCGATGCCTCTGTTAAGCGCAGATATGATTGTGAAGCAAGGGAAATCTCAAATCCAGTCAGCAAATGATTTTTATAGATGGGCATCAAATGAAAACGCATCAGTGATTTTTGTGTATCTAGCGATGATTATCAACAGAGGGAAATTGCACTGCAAAATATTCTTGCAAATTCTATTGCCGTTCCTGGTACACTTAAACTGCATACCTTTGTACCCTTGTCTGAGATTCAAATAGCAGTTAGAGACAAATCCCCTACTGTACAAAGTGTTCTTTCAACGTTTTAACTACAAACTGTCCAGGCTGGATAACACGCAATGTAAAGAAGGCGATGGTGGTAATGAATGAAGATGCCCAGCCGGCAGTAGATGAAGCACGTGACGAAAGTAGTGATGTCATAACCGATGGTCAGAATTTACAGGAGTGGCCAAATGTCGATGTAGTTGTTGGGTGCTATGTGTCTGCAGTTTACCAGGGAGAATGGTATATTGGACAGGTCACAGAAATTGATGACACAGATGGAGAAGTATTTATAGATTTTATGGAAAAGGCAGGCAAAACGGTTAATTTAAGTGGACAAACAGACGAGATAAGATTTGGGTTCCCGTTAACAAAATCTTATTAAAGATTGAAGAACCAGTACCTTGTGGCAGAAATAAACGTTCGTTCAAAGTTGAAAACATAGTCAAAATTTAAAATGCATTTGCAGTCTGGAAAGCTTTTAACACTGAGTAAAAAAATAATTAAACTTTTTGTCCGTTCAATATTATATTATCAAACATCCTTTAACCTCAACAGCTTTAAAATTCAATCTGTTACTTAGTCGTCGGTTGATTGATTGAATGGGGTTTAGGTCCCAGTCAAGAATATTCTACTTATATCGTGACGTCACTAGCTCAAACCGGACCTCCGAAATAAGAAGCGAGCACTCTACCCACTAAGCTACCGCAAATGGTACTTGGTCATCAGTTGATCAATTTGTACGATATTTTTCCATAAAGGACAAGATACATATTATCCAGGTCTATTGTCAAACCTGCCTTAAAGACCACCTCTCTATAAGGACCACCTGCTTATAAAGGCCAAAAAATTCTTTCCCAGTTGCTCTTTGTCTATATTATTTGAACTTGTCCATAAAGGCCACTTTTATTGATTCCCTTTAAAGACAGGTTTGACTGTATTATTATTATTATTATTGTTCTTCTTAGTAGAAGTAGCATTCATGTTACGGACTTGTTAGTCATAAATATGTTATATTTGGTATTCACATCTCTTTAATTATAAAGAACTCATCGAATTTACTAACGTAAGCATTTATTAGGATTCAGTAATTTCATTAACTTTCGTTACTTTTTCTAAAGTATATTTATTACAACTCAACCTGGCAGTCGATGCTTGACGCAATATTTGAGATACTTGCAATTTTTTTTACATTTCTATGCAAAAATGTTGTTAAATTTTTTGAGTTCAGATCACGTTTAACATCCATTATAAATTAGTAGTTTGGTTATAATTGGACTAGAAGGTGTTTTAACGTTTACATCATGTTTTAAGTGATTTGTTTTATTTGTGTATTGATTAAACTTATAACTCAACATAATTGCCATGATCAAGAAGTTGTTTTCCTATGTATTTGAAAACTTAAAATTTAAAGAATCAATTTATCAGAATGAGCTGTCCAGGATGGCTTCTGTTTATGTCTCATCTATTCATATACACTGCAAGTGGCATATTTAAACTAACGCCATAGGATCGGTACAGCTTTATCCTATTTTAAAAACGTATTTAAAGCAACTTACATCTTTATGCGTTGTTATTTACAATTTAATACTAAAAATAACTGATACTTTAACATCCGTTATCATGATGTAAGAGGTCTTGATAAAAGCATTTGAAATATTATTGGAGAAAAGTCGTTTGGAAAATTTTATTATTTTTGAAATCTAGAAACCTTACACTTTCAAATTAACACCAGTCCTACTTCTTACAAAAGACTTCAATTTTCAACCCTCTGTAAAATTAATTGGGCCTTTAATTTGACATTGACTGTTTTACGCGCCTCTATTGGTGTAAATAAATTACAAAATATTATGAAAAAGATGGCAAAAGAAGCTTGCTTCCCCCCCCCCAAAAAAAAAAAAAATCACAAACACGAGTGTCCGAAAAACGCTGATCCAAAAAATTACAGATACTAATGTACAAGATTCCCTGCAAGTGTATGTTACGGGACACAAAAACTGGATCTTACACTGGATCCTTGGATAACTATAGAACACTGAATAATACGCACAAACACGCTATATCACATATCCTCTCAACAACAGAAAATAATGAATCAGGAGGCCGTCCAAAATTTGCTGAACTTAAATTCCAATCTTGTCCTCGTGTCGTGTTTCAACTACAAGTATAACTGATGTCATGCCGCATTCAAGTCAAATCCTTAGTCAGTCTGTTCATCATCTACAAGCAAATTCGAGGAATGTTGTTGAAGGGGTTCAAAGCATTGAACACATTAAGCAATGGAGAAATCTTTAAGACCAGCACTAACAACAATATCCACATTAAGCTATTGAGCAATCTTAAGGGTATATATTTAAACAATACATAAAAAATAAACAAATAAAGAAAGAAATGAATCGCAACAAGGTAAGACATGTAACATAAAATAAACCTAAAAAGTGCCAACACAAAAGATAAATCCATGAATCTTTGTTAATTACTTTGTTAACATCTATTCAACTGAAGTTAAGTATAAAAGGAAGAAATAATAAAAGGGTAATGGAACTCCCCAGAGCTCCATGTGGTACCTCATTGCGTTTTTGTGGGACAATTATTTCCATTGGCAATGGAATCGCATAAAGTTATGTTTTCCCGTAATAACAACGTTTTCTGGGAATATTTGACGTAAACGTTATCCATTTCATTCGGCACAAACGTCAAAAGGTATTGAACAAATGGTACGCTGTCGAGTTCCATTCCCTGAATTTATACCGGACAGTTAATCAAAATATATACACATCCGATTCTATCTGAATCAGTAACACATATAACAATAAATTGTAAACACATTAATTTTCAAATATTACTCACGTTTGGTCTCCTATATTTACAAGGCTAGAAAGAATAATTATAGTTACATGTACATGTTATACTTTTAAAATCACACATTTCATAGGGGATTATTACAAAGTTGTTAAAATAACCTGCTTAGCAACAAAAATTTGCCAACACGTTCTGGTATGTTTGGTATGGTATCTGTTAACATTTTAACTCCAAAAAACTTGTCCATTAATATAAAGTTTTATTTTAACCCACCGACTGGAGTTAAAGGAGTTTTTATATGCTTCGATAACTGTTTTGCATTTTCCGACAAAAATATCATCTTTTACTTAAACTGATAAATTGTTTGTGACAAATTGATTTTCTTTATTGATATACATGGAAATATCAAAATATTTTAAAATATTACTATATTATATATCTGTTTACATGGATAAAAATTTGATAAGATGCATGAAGAATAGGGGTTGGAAAACAAATGTCTTGTGGAAAAGAATTTTGCGTTACATATATCAACTAATACCCTTTTATAGCAAAACGGTTTTCCGCTCATTCTGCTGACCAATATATTGTAGTCGTATGTGTTATTATGCTTTATTACCTGTCTGATACATACATAGAGATCATCAATATATAAAGGTAAAAACAGACTTGTCAGTGATAGGGAATCAAGATATGTGTTCCAATGGTGACTTTTCCACACACACACACACACACACACACACACACACACACACACACACACACTTTCCTTATTCTTATAAAAATTCGCTTGAAGCTTTGGGTTTTGTCAACTTGAATAAAATTATATATGTTAATATCGCAACATTAAACAGGTAATATTTTTTCTTAAACCAATTGTGTCGGGATAGTTCGACATTTCCCTCTTGAGAATATTTTGAGTTTTGAAACTCGCTAATAACAATTTTTAAATTGTATGTCCAGAGTTAGTAAAGTCTATTATTTCGGGCATTGTGTAGATTTTGTAGCGCACACAAATTGTCATTCTGTTTGATATGCAGCATGGATGCCAAAACTCATTCCGGGTAACTAATGTAAACATTATTTATAATTGTATATTAACCTTGTCCTTTCAGATTACTACATTAATCACCATTGGCGGATTTAGTCTTGTTGTCTTAAACACGCGCTATCAGATAACGGCGCCATTTCGCCAGGTCTATATAAGTTTCAAACAGTTTGCCAGTTGGCTTTGTGGCGATTCATAGTCAACGTCGCATCCGCAATTTTCAGCTATTAGCGGCAAGAACAAGGATAGTAATGTCAATGAATGTAATTATAGAACAAGTTCATGTGTGCTTAAGATGTGTAAGTGTATATCATGGTCTGCCGTGTACTAGCGCGCACTTAGGGTGACATGTAGCTAAGGTGCTAGCTCACCCAGTCAGTATGCTGCAGGCAAGCATACCATTCTCCCAGTCCCTTATCCTGACAACGACTGAGCCAATCAATGCTTTGTCCTCCAGATCCCGAGCGCCAGGCGAAGAAGCAATATCTCAAATTTTAAAGTGTTATATATGAACATCTTAGGGTTCGAACTCCCACTCTCGACATGAACGCTCGACCACTAAGCCACTGAGGCGGTCTCTTCTGCAGAGACGAAGTGGAAAATTTTGATTTGGGGTAAAAACATCATACCTCTACTGTATTAATTTATATTATAACAATACCTACCAACTACAGTGTAAACGAGGAAACATACTATTAAAACTGTATTTAACATATCTGAAAATTTAAACTAAAATAATCAATTTAAATTAACGCCAAATCCAAACCAAAAAAAGTTAATAAAACTTTCTAGATTTCTAAAACATTCCATAATTGAATGAGAGTAAAGGGAAAATTTAAGACATCATCACACAGGAACTTGATTTTATAATCTACAAGCGTTTGGATTAAAATGGAAAAATGCAATTGCCATTTGAAATTGTTTTTCAATATTATTTACAATGACATTTTAAAGCTCTGTAAAGGACTCGATATAAGAAACACCAAGGCATCTTGATAACTAAACATCTTTTTTTTTCATTTTAAATTTTATATTATTTTAATATCATGTGCTACTTTTGAATTTTGATGAAATAATACATTCAAAAGTAGCACATGACAATAATACTGTACATTTATATTTGCAGATATATTAGCAAGTAAAAATAAGAATAATAAAAAAATATCTAGACTTGATACACACAATGTCAAAGATGTTTGTAGATAATAATAATATTATATATTCAACTCTAGATTGATCTGAAATATTTTTAAAAGAAGTTTGATAGTATTAGATTTAGTATGGGGAAAAGTAATATAAAGAGTTAGCAAAGAGTACAGAAGGCAGAAATGTTTCAAAAAAATACCAATTCAATGGGGAATTACAAAATTTAATTTACTAGAAATAATATTTAATTTTGGTATAAATAAAAATTGTGAATAGAAAAGAAAATGGTAAAAGCTGAATATGACTCCCATTGTGGAACATCTCTTTTGAAAACCTTTTTAAACCTTTTTAATATCTCAATTTATTTATGTAAATTATTTTATTTATTTTTTTTTTTTTTAAAAAAAAACTTACTTCACCATATAAATCATCAATTCCAGCTGCTTTGTTTGACTTTAATCGAAGAACCGTCTCTTTCACTTCCAGTCGCAAAATCGGGATTTTTAAACAACTGTTGTCGATATAAACATTAGGCAGAGTTCCGTGATTATACGTAGTATTTAAACAACGGCTGTTGTCATCAACATCAGCTGGATTTCCGTGAAGTTACATCGTCGATATAGAGTCTCTTATAATCTACTTTCCGTTTATCCATAACGGTTTGAAGATCGTTAGATTCCGCGGCTTCCGTCGCCCAAAATAACTTCCTGCGAAACAGAAGTAGTTTTACATTCGTTAGCTATTCCATATGTGTCCAGTTTCCTCCAAAAATCTTTTAAACTATGTTGATTTTCCAGTTGTTGAAGTTCATTTTATTGTTTTATTTACAATCTACGTTTTCCCCTCAGTAGTATCTGGTTGAATAGTTTCCGGTCGCCGCAATTCTTCTAACGTAATCAGTCAATGTCAATTTAAAGGCCCAATTTAGGAAAATGCATGTCGCTTGATGACTTCAGAAATTACAGAAATATGAAAATTTAACCGATATTTGTAATTGTGTAATCATAGTCCCGTATATATGTGTGTAATATTTAGACAATATTTAGATGCATCAGTGTTCTGTATGAGCAGAGACCGCACCATAAATATATCAGATTGCCTGAATTTTGCATGTCGCATTGACAGATACAGTTAAGAAACACAGAACATTATTATTTTAGAACAAATAACGACTGAAGTGGAATTTTTTATTTTGATATCCCGTTGGTCTCGAAGTTTAAATAGCAATTTTCCAATGCATATTGTTTTTTTACCGAGCACGGAGGGTGAAAACCAATTGTCGCAACAAAAACATTAACAAGCGTTATGTAACTCATGTAGATTATACTATAACGAAAAACACAATTTCAGATCAAAAATAAGTAATGCTGTAATCTGTCATTTATTACACTTTATTAAACGTTGATAAAAATTTCCGGTTGTCGCAAATAACTTGAGTCAGGTTAATCATTTCTTAAAATGACTGTTGTCTCCGTTAAGGTTTTAACAAGCGTGATCGGCAGTAATATCCAACAACAACAGTATTGACAGATTTTTATTTGTTGCGAATTAGGCAATAATGTCCACTCCTAAAAGTTACCAATTACAAATACTATTTGTCATGATATATTTAAATTCTTTCAAGAAGGATCTCAAATTTTAACATCCGTTATATTAACATCCGTGATATTCAAAACCTTTCATAAAAAATCTTCATCAAAAAGAATTTTATGGGTGGTAAGCTTTGTTCTACATCGTAGTACTTCTATAAAAGTTAAAACGCGGGAATATTTGGTTTGTACATGCAAGAAGTTTATAGTTTTGTAGCATTAAGTACAGTAAAGTTTGTTGGGTCTCTTGAATTGTTCCTCAGTCTTGCAAAAGGAGAAAGCATTAGCTTTACCAGAAATATTCTATTTTACATAATTAAATTGTTGGTCAGTTATCTGATTAAACATCCATTTGCCTTCATAAACGTCAGAAGCTAATCTTTAAAAAGTAGATACTTATTATTGTCATAAATTTCATCTGTTACTTAGCTGTCTGTTAATTAAATGGGGTTTTGAGTCCCAATTAAGAATATTTCACTTATATTAGAATGTTACTAGCTTAAACCTGACCTCCCAAAAAAGGAACGAGCACTCTACACATTTAGCTAAGGTAGTGGTACTTGGACCTAATGGTGCATTAAACACACTGGATCAAATTGTACGCTTTTCTGTTAGGGGCATAATGCACATTTTCCAGGTCTGTTTGTATTTTTGTCTTTTTTAAAAGATTCACATTTATATTACTGCCTTGTTAGCAATTAATGTGTTAAATTCGGTATGCTTACGTAGCTACATTTGTTGAGTTCTTAATAAAGAGACGTTCAATTATAAAGAATTCATAAAATGCACTTACGTAAACATTCATTGGGTTTAGAGAATAATAGAGATTCAGTAATGTCATTAACTTCCGCAACTTTTATTAAAGCATAAATTTTCAGTTGAAACTGGCAGAGTTGATGTTTGTCGCAAATATTTGAGTTGCTTGCAAATGCTTTTGTTATTTTTAATTATTTATCTTTTTTCTTATTTCATTTATTTTACATTTTTATGCCAAAAACTTAGTTAGATGTTTTAGTTCAAATCATGATTAACATCCGTTATGAAGTAACAGTTGGTCATAATTGGACCAAAAAGTCTTTGAATGTTTCATTCATGTTATCGGTGATTTGTTTTATTTATGTATTGATTGGACTTACAATCCATGATCAAAAAGTTGCTTTCTGATGTATTTGAAATCTTAAAAACTAAAGAATCAGTTTATCAGAATGAAGTGGCCAAGATGGCTTCTGTTGTTGCCTCCTCTGTTGATATACAGTGCAAGTGAAATATTTAAACTAACGCGATAGGATTGTTACAGCAATACTCTATTTTAAAAACTAATTCAAAGCAACTTACAACTTCATGCATTGTTCGTTTACATTTAATAACTGTTATTTTAACATCCGTTATCATGATGTAAGAGGTCATTGTGTCGCCTGACTAGGCGACATATAGCGATTACTTTCGTCGGCGGCGTCGGCGTCGTCGTCAGCATCGGCGGCGTCCGGATTTCCTTGTCCGGAGCATAACATTGGTGTTGTACGTTCAAATGACTCCAAACTTGGTGTGCATGTTTCTGGCAATGACTCGAAGTGCAGTGCACAAGAACCGCAACTCTATCTTTTTTCCGTTTTTGAATTATTTCCCTTTGATTAATTTTTATAGAGCATTTCTTGTCCGGAGCATAACTTTGTCAATCTACACTCAGGACTCGATTTTGAGAGGTCCAAGGGAAATCCAAAATACTTCTCAAAATCGAGTACTTCTCAAAACTGGGTCCTACTAAAGTTACATAAATGAATTACTTAACAGACTGATTTTAATGCATTTTATTGTTTTCCTTTATTAAATATTGTTCTTTCTTAATTTGTTGGGTAATAAAATAAAACAAAACAATTTGTAGGTATTTTTACAGGTACAAAATAACAGAAATTATTTGAAATTATTTACATAGATTTGGTACAAAAATATGCGACATTCATGATGGCATTGTACCTGACATCTATTGAGTGCATCTTTCTCTTTACACCCCTCATTTCAGTTGCCATTTCTTCATAAGAATGAAAACACCAGTGAAATATCCTGATCCAGTTATCCCCCTAGGTAGACTGGGTCCCAGAACAAAATTACAACCGTATGCAGGGAATACGACATATGATATCAGTTTTGTGTTTTGCTGACAAAGTGATTATAGCAGAATTTAATTAACTTTAAATTTTATATTGTTAACTTCAGTTTGACATTTATTAATCACTTCTATATCAAAAACACCTTAACACACTTGGATGCCTGAGTAAATGTGAGGTGTGATTTGATACAATGGCTGCTTACAACAATAGGTGAGACAATACCTCTCACCATCGAGTCCCAAATCAGTTGATTATTGGCTTTTGGGACCTGCAAATTTGTTTGCAAAATCGAATACTTCTCAAAATAGGACCTCCAAAAATTGAGACCTTTTTAATATAGAGTTAAGAACAAATATTGTTGGGACCTGAAAAATACCTCTCAAAATTGAGTATCTTAAAAATGAATCCCTCGAAATCAGGACCCGACTGTACTATGCAGTGTCAGGCGACACATCTGTTTCAAAGAAACATGTCTAGTTTATAATAGCATTTGAAATATTATTGGAGAAAGTCGTGTGAAAAATTTTGTTATTTTTGAAATCTAGAAACTTCACATTTTCAAATTAACACCAGTCCTGCTTCTTACAAATGACTTTCAATTTTCAACCCTCTGTAAAATTAATTGGGCCTTTAATTTGACATTGACTGAATACGTTTGACTTTTGTTGAATTTTTACACCTTAGGTAAGATTCCACACTTTCAAATACCTTATTACAACAACGTTGAAGTGTATCATTCCAATATGGTTTCTTTTTTTCACGGGTTGCCGTAAGAGTGATTTTGTTCGGATTTCGCAATGAAAACTTAGTGTCCATTTCCGTTTTAATTAAATCCACAAACCACTGATACGCAGAATCAATATCATTCCGAAATTTTTCTTCTATACAGTTGAGAGTAGTAATAACATTGCATATAGAATTATCATCCCACATAAAATTATCCGGTGATATTTTTGACACAATAACCTGTATCTAGTGTTTGGTTCACTATACTTTTTAATATATGCAATATAACAAAGGTTTTTCTTACTTTGTATATCGTCTGATTGTGCTTCGTGGTTCTCCTTTGATAGTAAAAACGTCATTCTATGGGATGGGTGTGAACGTCCAAAGCTACGGATTGCGGTTGCAATCTGAGCGAAATCAAACATTTGGGTGTCTTGTGCTTTTTTTTTTTTTTTTTTTTTTTAAAAAAAAACCAAAAACTTTCACTTCATTATTAATTATACTTTGAAATTAAAAAGAATCGCTGCCGTAATAATATTCAACAACAGTATTAGCGGGACCCATTACAGGTAGGGCAACTGCTATCAGTCCATAATTGTTTGTCATATACATATTTAGAGAACAAAACTCCATATTTAAACAAAATCATTCAAAAGTATCAAACATCCATGTAAATTTACAGACCTAATGGTGAAAAATAACCAGACTTATTCAAAAAAGTTTCCTTATTCTGTGTATATAACAATGTTTTAATGTTCTCAAAATCTTCATGTCTCAAATACTCCTTATGTACCTTCCTAGTTAACAACATAGGATATGATGTCATTATTTGAATATTTTTTTAATTGAAATATTTTTATTGTCCCGGGCAAAGTTAGAGGGCGGATGATGCCAGAGTTGGGGCTCTGGGTTCACCATCTATATCACAATATATTTTATAATTATAGGGGAGGTAATTCAGCATTTTCAATTTTTGGCTTTTTTTTCAGAATGAAAACTGAAGTAAAGCTAATTTGTCATTTCTTTTAAATATATAGTAGATAAAGAATTTATTTCATCTTATTTGAATATTTATGATTAACACTCCTTGAAAAACCCGAACAACAATAAACACTCAATCATTAACTTATGGCTCTTTCCTACATTTTTCTAATTGAAAAAAAATCAAAACTTCTTAAACTTTATCTATTGCATTTTGGGCATGGATTTCTTTTCCATATTTCTTTTGAATTCGACATCATGTAGTAAGAAATTAATTAATTTGACCTTTACTAACCTTAAAATAACCTGATGTAATGTTGGGTGAGGCCCAATTGGATCATTGAAGTAACTTACATAGAACAGATTTTGGACAAAAAGCTGAAATTCAAGTTGAATTTCAGCTTTTTGTCCAAAATCTGTTCTATGTACAGAAGATTTTTTCATTTAAAAATAGAATTTGGTTTGGTCAATGTTTTTTTTTTTTTTAAATTAATCCAAGTTTTATGTTTATGAGGAAAATTTGGAATAAAAGAAATATTTAGAAAAAAAAAAACAACAAAAAAACATGTGGACCAACAGTGGGCTACCTATTGATCCCCTCTTTTGCATTTGTCGAAGAACGAACAATTTGCACAACAGATGATGTCAAAGAAAAACCATGTGGAATAATTCAATTATACAGGTCTAGCATGTACAGTCCATGTGAATTGAACGGTAAGTATTTGCCGAGTTAGTCCCATCTTTCTGAATTGAACTGTCAACTAAGTATAATTGAAATTATACCTATCTTCAAACGAATGAACCTAGGTGCAAAATACATAAAATATATGACTAAAAAAACGCTCCGTATCGAACAACTTACTAACGTTGTAAAGGCAGGGCATATCCAATATTTATTTAACTGTCGTATTTTTAGTTAATAACAATTTTATGCCGTCTTAAACAGTTTCACCAGCATTATATAATCTTCTTAAGAGTGCTAGATGTTTAAAAACATATTAACATATTAACACCAATAAAGGCACGTTTCAGTATTGTGATTTAAATTTTTTCAGTAAAATAGGCGCGAAACAGCTTTGACGAGCTCAACCGAGACTTACCGAAGTACAAAATGTTTACAATTTACGCGACCTTAGGTGACCCAAAGGGCTGCGCCAATCAGTGTTGAGGTTTCATCATCATATAAACACGAAACACAGCGCCGCCTATTTCCGGTCTACATGCTGAATCGAAAATGTGAAAGTTTTGAATTTACAATGCATTAATTTATTTTGTGAATGAACAAAATGTTTGACATGAGGTTTTCTTGCATTATTTATGTCCTATTGACATAAAATGGACGAAAATTCTCTCCGGGAACGACAGGAGGACGAATTGAAAGTCATAGAAGCTATTTACATGCAGGATGTTGAAGATCTACGTTCAGCAGATGCATGGAAGGTGGAATCTTACTTTTCAAGACTGTTGCAACCAAGCGATAATTCAATGTTTCACACCTTCAAAAAAAAGACAACTTTCAGTTTTTGTGACCATCTGTTTACAAAAATATTTCCTTCTTAAATTTTAATTGTAAGCTGAAAGAGAGAAAATTCTTACAAGAAGCCTATTACCAGATTACAGTATTATTCTAAACTTGAATGGATACTTCTGTTCTTACATATTCATCTTTTGTTCTATGTGTATATACATTAAATGAAAATAGCATCTATTCTTATCATTAATAAATATATTTCTGGTTCTAATATGCTCCAGCAAATATCTGAAAACGGAATTATGAAATTCTGATTCTGAGATAGAAAAGTGATGCACTATATTCAATTTTTGATCCCTCAGTATTTAAAGATTACTTTCCCAGCCAACCCATTGATTGCTAAGTCTAATGATAAATGGGCATCACTGGCACTAGTTGTTGTTGTAATTTTGTATATTATCTGTATGTAGGCTTAAGTTTGTACATTCTGATGCAAAATCCCCCTGTTGGTGTGTTTTGCTTTGATTAACACAAAGTTCTATGTTGCCATAATAATCACCAGAAGCCAGATTTTGTTGGCAGTGTCTAGAGCTATTCCTGAAAATATCTGAAATTTTTTTGGTGAAACAAATATTATTTTAATTAATGAATTTCATTAACAAAACTTAAATATCATGAATTAATGTATGAAAGTTGTATAAAATTACTTCATTTGGTGATGTTTGAAAACTTTTAAAAGTCTTGGAAGATAATATTTTGAATTGACTGTGCAATTTTAATTTTGAATTTATGCTTTTTTATTTTTGTCTATTAGGTATATCGTCCTCCTGAACTACGTATTAAGTTAAAACCTCAACAGAGTATGAGTAATGCAGATACAGTATATGCTCAGGTTGATATGGTTGTCAAATGTACACAAAGATATCCACTAGAGTAAGTTTTAAATGTCATTATGATAGTTATGGGTTTAGGAAATGGAATGTTTTGTGAGTTATTACTTGCTGACCAAGATTATTTGAACAGCTTTTGTCTTTTATATCCAGGCCACGGTCCTGTATGTTCTGCAGCACAAATTTTATAAAATAATTTTCAATTCACACTAATTTTTTACCCAATATATCCTGATTAACATTTACAATGTAATGGTATATATGAAGTGGGCTTGGCTGCAATAGACCTGTTTTATATGTAATTTGATATGGGTAGTTACCTGCACTTCACATCTAAGTTTATGTTACATAGAAAGGTACCACATATTCAGTTAGAAATTGATTTCTATCTTGATTCCTGTTTATTAAATGACTTAAGATGTTAAAATGTTAACTTTTTGTCTCTCCAGATTGCTCAAGTTGTATATTGATATATAGATGTACTTTGCTATTTGCTGCTAACTTTTGACATTTGTAATGCTTTTATTTTCCTTAAAATTATAAAAAAAAGGATCTCCTTTTTGTTTATAATGATGAAAAATAGTCTGTTTCTTTAAGACAATATATTTCTTAAATTATTCATAGTCCGACATTTTTGTATTTAAAGGAGCATAAAGTACATTTGCATCATTCAGAGAGTAATAGAGTAATTATTTTAACTCGGCTCCCCCAGCCCTGTAAAAAACACTGATATAAATTTATTTTTTGTCTTTTTTTGTCATTTCAGAATCCCCGAAATTAGACTAGAAAATGCTAAAGGTCTGTCTAATAATCAGATAGCAGTGTTAGAAAGTGACCTGAAAGAGAAGTCAAAAATGTTAATAGGAGAGGTAATTAATGTGTGGGATTAACTATACTAATAGAGTATGTTAATCGAGTATGCTTAGCTATAGAGTTGGTAGTATCATTAGAATAATATATCTACATGATATTAAGATAAGGAAAAAATTTTTCAAATAATGTTTGATAAGAAACAAAGGAAAATGTTACATGATTGTTATTGATATTAAGCTATCATATTGTTAGAATCAGAGATTTGATTTGTGTCTCATATATCCTGTTTAACAGACTTATGTCCATATAATGAGTCAAGCTATTAGACAGGAATTTTATATTGTCTTATTAATAATGTGTTGTCAACATGGTTTGGTTTTTCTATAATGACAATTTTTCCAGTGTGGATATGATATTTTAAACAAATACTGCTTTTAATATCATAAGCTGAAATTTATTAAATATGTTGATAACAATTAAAGAGTGAATAAAAACAAAATCATGCATAGATCTACATGTCCACATATTCAGCATTAACTAGCAGTACCATGCTAAATTATCCTCAAAGTTTACAAAAAAATTAGTTGGTTGTGTGTTTATAAATATTAAAAAATTTTAAAATTCATTGAAAATATATGTTTGAAAGTTTTTGCTTAGAGGCATACTCTTTATGTTTTATCTTGGTGTAAACATATTTTATTTGTTCAATAAATCAATATAAAATAATAATTCAGTATATATAATATAAATAATACATATGAACAAAAGGGATCCAGAAACAAGTGAATATATCACTTATATAAATCTGTTTCCCAAAATATCGTATTAAACATATTTGAACAAAATTTTGCATGTGCGCAGTAGTAATTATAATAACGCAAAATAATGTTTTATTTTCATCTTATATTCAAGGTAATGTTGTTAGAGTTGGCACAACATATAGAACAGTTTTTACATGACAACAATAAACCTCCAGCAAAGTCATTCTATGAGGAAATGATGTCAAACAAGCAGAAAGAACAACAGAAACAAAATGAAGAACAAGAGAAAAAATTGCAACAAATGAAACGAAAAGAAGAAAAAGAGGTAAATATTATTATTTGTTTTATTGAGATAACAATACAGTGTTTTTGTCACCAAACCATTGTACTTAGTAATTTTAAATGCATAAAGAAGCATATTGATTATAGAACAGTATGTGAAACAACAAAATTAAAAGGCTGAAAGACAAAAATATATACTTACTATTATGATGTAATAAAGCATAAGGGGAACATTTTTTAGACAGTCAATTTGCATCCTTGAAATTGAAATAATCACACCTCTTATAAGTTGTTTTTGTTTGATCAGGGAAGGTACTATCCTGAAATGATTTGCATTGATCTTAAAAAGATATAAAGTGAAAAATTGTTTTATTTGATAGAAAAAAAGTCAGCCAAGTGGTTTCCCCTTATTTATTTATTTATTTGTTTGTTTGTTTATTTATTTATTTATTGCTTTTGTTTTGCAGAGACAATTACTTGTAGATGAAATACAAAGAAGACAAGAAGCTTTAAAGGAAGAAACAAAGAAAAGGAAAGATGAGACGAAACAGGTTTAATATTTAAATTAAATGTCCCATAAAAATTTGAAAATTAGAATTGATGTTTCAGGTTTACAGTAATTATGAGTTTGTTCAGTTATAAGAAACCAACAAATAGTTTATATTGATTCTTGAATAGTAATAAATAATTACTGTAATCTGTGAAGCAAATGAAGATGACCTTAAACTTTGTATTGTTGAGTTGAGTTGAGTAATGGTGTTTAACGTCCCAGTCAAGAAGTTGTCAGCTATAGGTGAACCCTACCAACTTTCAAGTCCTGGGTATAACCTGGTCAGGATTCGAACCCATGACCTCCCACTTATGAAGCGAGCACTCTACCTTTATATTGTTGAAGACTTGGAACAAGCCATATATCAGTAAATTTCTGCTGATAGTGACATAAAAGCTGAAACAGTTAATCCCACTAAAATTATTTGTTTTATAATTAAAGTTAATTAATCAATATTCTGTTGTTATTTTTAGGCAATAAATACCAGTTTATTTAATCCCCAATTACACAAAATTTGCCTTTGTTAAGCTGAAATTCGGTTTTGGTTCTTACACATCGTACCACTCTGCAGTTATACAAAATATTGTTACCACTTTAAAAATGCTAAATTCATTTGTTTTTTAATTAAGATAATAACATATTTTACATTTTAACATTACATACTTATTTAAGGGAATCTTCATTGTCTTCTTGATGTAGTAATTTGCTTGTTTTAAAACATCTAAAACAACTTGCATGTTTACAGGGATATGATATTGACTTTCCAAGTTCAGAATCATCTACAACTTCAAATGATAATCCTCCAACCTGTTCCCCAATAGGCACCCCTGGTTCTCCAAGAAGAAGAACAAGAATATCAATATCTCCATCTCCGTTGATTATACGACAAAACAGCGACAAACAGGGTGATCAGAAACCAAGAAGACAGAGGTAAATACTCAGCTGTATTGTGGTAGTGGTACTTTCTATGTTAGCAGAATTTATTTAGAATAATGGTGGAGTCCATATCTAATTTTTTAATTGCAAGGAGGCCTCAGACAAATCCTAGTATGACAAAGTTTATCATCTCACTTGCCACATGTCTGTGGTTCTCTCTGAACCTCTTGGTTTTTTTTCACCATCCAAGAAATCACTGGCTTGATATACATGTAAGTGAAAAAAAAATCTTGACTATGTTGTAAAACACAAATACTCTTCTTTACTCTTAATTACAACATTAAAATGACATCAACATTGAAATTTTTTCTGTAATCATGTACATGTACTTGTATATACATGTATGAAGAATGTGTAAAGAAATTAAAAAAGTGGTTAAGCATGTAGTTCATGCATATCACACAAATATGTAGGTGCTCTGGAAGAAGTGAGAAACTACTCAATTTACATTAAGTTTAAATGTATTCAAGATTAAGAAACAAAATCACATGTCTTCTGTGAAAAGTGTTACAAAAACATCAACCAGAAACTAAACCATATTTACATAGATGATGCTTGATAAAACACAACAGTGACTACATGACGGGTATATCTTGAATTACAGCTGAGACAATAAGAAAACTTGAATCAAGCTGATAACTACAATACTACTATAATACTCAACACGTCACAAGTTGTATGAAAAATTCTGGTCTAAATAAATCTGAAATCATGATTAAAAAGTTAGGAATGATACATTTCCTATTTATGTTAATATTTCTGATTTATGAAATAATAGGAGTGTTGATCTGTGTGGTATAGGAGGGTAAGTCAATTTTTTCTATGATAAATATGTAATCAGAAAGTTCGTACAGCCAATCTATTACTAATTATGTTATTCTTGTTGCTTCAAAAGTTATATATTATTTTTTATGCATATTTTTTAGTATTTTGTACATACAGTAGAACTTCGATGGCTCGAAGTCCAAGGGACATCGACTAAATATTTGAGCCATTGGGGGGTTCGAGCGATCGAACATTGAGATATGTTGGAAGTTCGCGTTCACATGTTTACCGACCGTTAAAGAATCTTTAAATTTGTTATACTTTTAAATAAACTGAAAGGTCAAATTATGAAAAGTCCAAATTAAAAATCCATTATTTATCAAGAAATATTTTTAAAAAAAAATAATAATAATAAAGAGTAACATGTCACATTAATATACATAATTCCAGAGACATGTCTCTGATAATTCATTTCAAATTACATGTTGACCTGCAATCTGCCGTATGATCTTATATGGCCACAGAGTTAGAATATGGCACTTTATTTTTAAGTCAACAGGTTATGATAAAAAATAAACTTACTTTATTCTTTGTTGCACTTGTCATACTTTAAAGAAAAACAATACAAAACACAATCATAACCGGTCGTTTTAATCATGGGAAATAACGATACACATTACTATACATATTCCAAGGGCATGTAAATTACAGAATCCTGATGTGCAATTATAAAGCACGAGCGACTGAGGTATTTTAAAAATAGCGATCAAACACTTCTGCATGTCGTAATCGGATTAAGAGATTAAAGAGCTGAGCATATCGACATTCTCTAAGTAGGTTAATAAATAATTTATTAATTAATTTTAGGTAACTGTCTAGATAAATCATTTCGTTCCACTCTATTACTTTTGATGGAATCTGTAATATGGCTTCAGCTTGTGTTTTGTTTACACTGACCAGGACCACATGTCCTTCTGGCAAAAACTGTATTCGAGCGAAAGAAGTTGAATTTTCACCAGCTTTATACTTTTAAAAAAAAATTTATTGTTCGAGCAAGCGGGGGTATTCGAGTTAACGAAGTTCGAGCCATCGAGGTTTACCGGTATTTACATAGTATATAATAGGAAATTGGTCGAACCAACAGATGACTTCGAGTTATCAGTGGTATTTGAGGCAACGACGTTCGAGCGATCGAAGTTTTACTATAGTTTCGCATTGTGAAGAATTTATGTTTTATATAGATATTTTTAGGTGCTTTGTTAAGATCATGTTATCTTATTTATATAATTCATAAACATGTCATATTAATTGAAACATTTTCTGTTCATTTTCATTAAAAATTATGCTTTTTGATAGCTAAGTTAATTTATGATGTCATAGTAATGTATGTGCTAGTTTCCAGTTTAAAAATTTGAGATCTTAAGAAATCATCAGATGTTTTTGAGAATGCTAATTGCTGAGGTGTGGTACTATTTGAAAGTATGATAAACAATGGTGGTGTTTTGCAAAATTGTGGGTTATAGTGCTTGCATTCTGGAAGTCATCAAAAGATAACTGTAGTACAATAGAAGACATCTTCACTGCACAGTGTTTTCACATACAATATGAATTTGTTTTAATTTCAACTGTGATTTGCATAGAACTCCTAAAAAATAGCCAAGATTTATCTATACAGAGGTAAAGTGAAATGGAGTAATGGTGTTTCAAGCCCCAAGTCAAGATTCTTTCACTTGTATTGAGGCGGTCAGTTCTTGGATGATGAAGAAATCTGAGTGTCTGGAGAAAAGCCATGATCTGCAGCAAGTGGCCTGACAAACTTCCTTGCACTAGGATCTGCCCAGGCAGAATTAGAACTAGGCAGTGAGAGGCACTGAGATTCATTAGATAATCAGCCAACAAAGGCTTTGAATAATCCAAGACACCAACAAAGAAAAAACTGATCTTTTAGTGCGTTAGGATGTACATGTACATGTATTATAGGTTTTGGACAGCTTGTGGAATGCTAATGATCATTAAAAAGGATTGAATTTCTTGATATAAAATACCATGTGAAGGCAGTTACAAATACATGTACCTTTAACTGCATGTACTTAAAATGTTGCATATATGATTAATATTTACATTTGTATACATTTTACTATACATATACCTGTGAAATGTCATGTTTATCTCATCAAATAAATTGCAGGCATATTGGTTTTGGTCTTATTTTGCCTTCACAACACTATTTTTATATGAATTAAATATATGATTCTGCTTTTTTGACGTATGTAATCTAGAATTTTAAAATAATTCTGTAAGTTAAAACTGGGATAATAATATTTATTTGAAATGAGTTAGAAGAATATATATACACAAAAATTATTTCAATTTTAGCATCAGTTTAGATCATTCTATGACATGGTATAACTATTTTTTGCATCTGCTGATTTATATCCTGCAACAGGACTCCCAATGACTTTCATTTATATGTTAGCATTGTCTCAATGTATAAGGAAATGTGTTATTGTACTGCTATAGAGATAGTCGAACTTTTTGTCATTAGTGTGACAAACAAGAATAGATGTACAAATAAGTAGTTGGCATTAATTGTTCATAAGAAAACAAGTGATTTAATATTTAAATAGTATAAAATATAATTATTTTAACTCACCTGTTTTAAGCATTGTTATGAAGAGTTTAAGTCTGATTAACATTTGTTAAATATTTTCGATGGACTTAATGTGCAGGGAAGCTATGATGCTCTTCTGATGGCTCTTACTTGTTTATGGAATTGTTTATATCTCAGAATCATATTTTTATTTTTAGACGTACCAGTACACCAATGCAAGATCATAGTAATGGTGTTACAGATAATTATTGTAAAACTCATACAGGGGGTATAATATCTTTGGTGTTCAATACAAAAACAGAAAGAACTATACACAGAGGGGCTTGTTTGGGTAAGTTTGTATGGTAAAAATATTATTTGTTTAAAGTCTTTAAAATATTCATATTTATGTTTTTTGGCATATCACAGGTTTTTGCATTATTCTTTCTAATATAAACCCATAATAACATTGGCTTTAACCTAAGTCAACCTTACAAGAAATTTGGTGATAGTTGCTTGTGAGCTGTGTTAATGACAGCTCAAATTAAAACAAGCTTTTTTATCATACTATAATTTGCTGTTTATTAAAATTGTATCAAAAACTCATCATCAGATAAACTAGGCTGTAGTGGATGAGTTGTCTTAAGCTCAAACTTACATATTCAAATCCTGTCTCACAGGTCATAGTCTCATTTTGCTTGCAGAATGTCCATTACTTTCTTTTGCTACTGTACTTTTTTTCCCCACCATCCTTGAATTGCCTAGATATAATTGAAAAAAAGTTTGACTGTGTTTCTGTTCTCCAACCACCAGATAAACAGTGTTTAGATAAATCCTCAGCACATACATGTGTGTAGCTAAATTGTATGAGGTTAGATAATTGGCAAACAAATCAAGACTTCAGGATTACAACTATCTCATGACCTGGTTTCTATCCCATTTGGACATGAGATTGATTTTTTGTTTAGATCCTCATCAGCGTTATTGCAGCAAGAAAATTAAGTTTGTTTTATGTGACTGTATTATTAATTAATAACTTTTTTGTACCGGTACTTTCCTTCAGGTCATGGTAATGGTGGCAGTGCTGTATTTGCTGGTATAGACACAAATACAGGTGAATTAGTAGCTATATCAGAATGGGTGCTAAAGTGGAGGCACATAGGAAGGAAGAAACTATTAGAAAGCATTAAATCAGAAGACAAAGAGGGGTCTGTCTACTTAAAACATGTAAGTTGATGTGTCTTTTAAGTCCATGAAGTCACATTAATTCTCTTTTGATAAAATGTGTGACAAAAATATCTAGTAAAATTTGGGTTAGTCGTGGACATACTAAAACCAGATTGCCTAAATGGTTATTTCAGAATCTTGAATAAATGTATTATACATTCAAAGTAAACCAAAACATTTTTATTTTTGTGTAAGTTTTTTAGAGTAAAAAGACACAACAATAAAAAGTTCATAGATATTTTACTCTACTGCAACATTTATCTGCTTGCATTTGCACAGAATCAATGCAAAAATAATATACTATTATTTTCAAATCATAATTTTCACCAAAATCACAAAAAATAACTGAAGTGAAAAATTCCAAATTTACAATAGTCAGTTTTAGATGATGGAGGAAACAAGAGAATACAGAGAAAACAGCCAAATTTGGCAAGCAAAATCACAAACTTTCTTACTGTAGTAGAGAGGTGCTGTTAACTGCAAGTAATTGCTTTAGATCTTTAGAGCTAATACTGGTATGATTAATACGAAATTTTTTTTCTATTTATATATTTGTAGGTCATCAGCATAGAACAAGAATTACTCTCATTAATCAAACTACAGCATAAGAATCTCATCCATTATCTTGCCATTAAATATAAATATGATGCAGGGAAAATTACTGTTTATGTAAGTTATTTCTCTCTCTCTCTCTCTCTCTCTCTCTCTCTCTCTCTCTCTCTCTCTCTCTCTCTCTCACACACACACACACACACACACACACACACACACACACACACACACACACACAGGTGTACACAAACACACACACACACACACACCAATTTACTTATATGATTTTAACATATTCCTTTTTGCAGTTCTTCTGAAAATTTATGAGATGTGAAAATTACCAAAACTTCTTCCATAATTTGAGGAGATATAGAATTACCATATCTTTCTGTCTCTCTGTCTGCTGTCTATTTTTTCTGTATATCTTTTTGGTATAGATTTATGTTATAAATAAACTGTGTTTTTTTTTTCAGATATTGATGGAATATTCCGGTGGTTATAGTTTAGAAACACATCTCATTAAAGGCCAGCCTGTTTCATTAGATTTGTTAAAGAATTACACAGAAGAAATCCTACTAGCACTAGACTACCTTCACAGTAAAGATGTTGTACATAAAAATATAAGGGTAAGTTTCAAAATATTATTTATATAGGAAAGTAGAAGAGAACAATTTGTTGCAATAGCTTATACAAGCAATTACACAGCAAAAAACAAAAGAGACAAGGTATACATATTTTGTGATCACAGATTTCAGATGGCATTTGAACTAGTAAACTAAAGTCAAAATAAATATGAGTTGAGTGGAATTCTGTCTCTTTTTGGTGATGGGGTGTTAACAATAAAACATGCCATATTCACCAAAAAATAAAAATTGGAAAACATTTTTATCGTCACATAGCATAAATTATATAAAAATTATGAATATTGACTATTTAAAAATTAAATAGCATAAATTAAGCATAAAAGATGTGATACACCTTGAGCATTGAATTGATTCATTGTTATGTGTGTATACATGTACATGTGTATGTAGATATTTCTATAGATTAACAATTGACAATAACATCATTATTCTTTATTTTGTTTACCTTTTCAAATGTGCCTATTTAGGGGATATATTTGACCTATTGATTTAGGAAGTTGATAAGTTATTCATAGGTCCAGTCAAGAAATGTATAAAGAATTTAATGTCACACTGTTGCTTTGGTCTACTTAAATAACTGACAAATGAATGGATCTTGGAATTAACATTGCAACAAACATTGTGAATCTTTCTAGCTAGAAATTAGAAAAACTGACATTTCTTTGTATGTATTTTAAGCATACCTAATATATTAACTGTAAGCATATTGCTACAATTAAATATATTTATTTATTTCTATTTTTAGGTATCCAGTATATTTGTAGATAATAATGGAAAGATTAGATTATCGGATTATAGTATTGATAAAAGGTTTGTATTTATCATACATCAGAAAATTGTAACATTATTCATGACTCAAAGGTTATTGGCTTGGTCCCTCAGTGGATTCAAGCCCTAATCTGGACATTGTGATTTGACATTGAACAATCAGTGTATCACATTACTTTAGTCCTCCCAGCTGTAGGGTGATAACTAATAAAAGCAAGAATTAATATTTCATTTTTACTGTTAAAAATTATGCTATTACGGCAAAGATGGCAAAGGTCATTGGAATAATAATAGCAAGAAAGAGAGAGAGAGAGAGAGAAATTCAGAAAATTCATATTCAGTGTAGTGACCTTATTATGAGAGCCCATTGTATAAAGAATATGTCAACAACAATGGGTTTTCTGTATCTAATATTAATGGATTATCTGGTGCACAGTGTTATTGTAAATGACTTGTGTTTTACACAAGGTTGTCTGCAATCCTTTTGCCTTTGTCCAGTCAAAATGGATTGTACTCCTAAGGCATGCTCATCAGTGTGTATGTACTTTTCCCTTTGCAAGCCTTCAGGCAAGCACAGACAAACTGCTGCTGTCATTTTCATAAAGTTGAAAGCCTGAAATTTCAAAATGGTGTCCCAAAACCCAAATTTATAAAAATTATTATTGTTAGAGCATTTGAATGATAACATTGACATAAATTCAGTGTTAAAACTTATTGCTCATTTCCTTTCAGTAGACACACAAATTGTTTGCAGGAGCACTTAAGAAAGTGCACAAATTGTTAAACATGCCTCTAGTGTAAGCAACAGTCTGTGTCAAGTGTTCATGTTAATGGCTTGTGTTGAACTTCCAGTGTCAGCAACAGCCTGATTGTCTGTATCAGTTGTTAATGATTGAAATGTTGTGGTGGGACTAGATCATGTAGATTTGAAGTTTTCCTACAATTGTCTTCTAACATCTTTTTTTCTTGCTTTAGAATGTCTGACCTGTACACTATGGTGGAGAACGGGAATCCAGTACCAGATAGTCAAAAATCATCAGCTAGATATGGTAAAAAAGCAGATATATATCAACTTGTAAGTAATCTAATTTTTGTGTTGAAATTTTCTCTTTTCACACAGGGTTCCCAAGGAACCGGGAAAACCCCAGGAATTATGTGATAGTTGTTCCTGGTCTTGAAAAGCCTTGAATTGTGATAAATTCCTAGAAAACCCTGAAAAAGTCATGAATTTTAATTTCTGACTGCGTGATCCAGTAAAAGGCGATTATCATGTTACACGGAAGCTAATATCAATGTTTTGGAACTCTCCAGTTTTAGAATACAAGAAACTAACAGTTCCGTACATACCGGAAGTCAAACCGTTTTCAGTTTTAAAATTATGTATCAAATCTGGAATTTGGTCGACCCGTTTTCAACTTTGGATTTATAATGGATATCACCGAAACGTTTTAAATTCAAGATCAGTACAAATAGTTTGACAGTTGCCGCGAAATGTAAAAAAAATTGAATGCAAGACAAAAATACGAGCAGCACCTGAAGGATGTAAAGGCAGACAATGAAAAAAAGAAAAGAAAAGAGGAAAGAAATAGAAGAAGAAATAGAGACAATTGGGAAGATAATAATGACTGAATCAACAATTTCTTTGCTTATAAAAGATGCTGACAGAGCTGCAGAGCAATTAGATTCAATATTTTGCACACATTTCAAAGTCCAATTCTTTGAGACATAAAGCAAAAGAAAATCAATGAACTGACTGGTAATAAATCACAGCTTGCTGTTAAACTGCAAATGTTATAAAATATGTAAATACAAGTAAACCAAACATAGAAAGCTTTATGTTTTGTTTTTAATTATTGTCATATATAATATAAATATGCATTTTAATGTTATATTTAATCAGATTAAACAATGTTGATAGCAAGTCAGTCTTGCATCACACACATAGATTGACCTAGATTGAACCTTGAATTTTGTCTGAAAGACCTTTAAAAAACCTTGAAAAAGCCTTGATTTTTTAAACCCAAAATCTGTGGGAACCCTGTTCACAGCATTACAGGAGTATGTAACTAGTTGAGACATCGTTTTTATTGAATGCAATATGTATGCTACTATTTTAATAAAAAAAATAAAAAGAGAAATTCAACTGCATTGCCGATATGTCAAAAAAGATACTCTACAATAGACACCGACATGTAACTTCTGTAAAGTCAGAAAAAAATATTTTGATTTATATTATTTTTTGGTTAATTCATTGACGACAAAGACATGTACTTATGTACATGTTGCCACAAAATTTAATGTCAGCAGTAATATGTATTTCTTAACTTTTATTAATGACTTTTACAAAATAACTAATGAATTCACAGCAATGTTTTATGAGTAAAGATATTTTATGTACTGTTTTCAGGGTGGTGTACTGTTGTTATATTTTATGTACTGTTTTTAGGGTGGTGTACTATTGTTATATATAATGTACTGTTTTTAGGGTGGTGTACTGTTGTCATATACAAGTATTATGTACTGTTTTCAGGGTGGTGTACTGTTGTCATATATAAGTATTATGTATTGTTTTTCTGGGTGGTGTACTGTTGTCATATACAAGTTTTATGTACAGATTTCAGGATGGGGTACTGTGGTCATATACAAGTATTATGTACTTTTTTTCAGGGTGGTGTACTGTTGTCATATACAAGTATTATGTACTGTTTTTCTGGGTGGTGTACTGTTGACATATACAAGTATTATGTACTGTTTTTCTGGGTGGTGTACTGTTGACATATACAAGTTTTATGTACTGATTTCAGGATAGGGTACTGTGGTCATATACAAGTATTATGTACTCTTTTTTAGGGTGGTGTACTGTTGTCATATACAAGTTTTGTGTACCGTTTTTAAGGGTGGTGTACTGTTGTCAGATACAAGTATTATATACTCTTTTTCAGGGTGGTGTACTGTTGTCATATACAAGAATTATCTACTGTACTGTTGTTATATTTATAAACTGTTTTCAGGGTGGTGTATTTTTGTCAAATATTATCTACTGTTTTCAGGTTGGTGTACTGTTATCATATATTATCTGCTGTTTTTGAGGGTGGTGTACTGTAGTCATATATTATCTACTGTTTTCAGGGTGGTGTACTGATGTCATATATTAACTACTGTTTTCAGGGTAGTGTACTGATGTCATATATTATCTCCTCTTGTCAGGGTGGTGTACTGTTATCATATATTATCTACTGTTTTCAGGGTGGTGTACTGTTGTCATTTACAACTGTTACAATGTATGTACTGTTTTTGAGGGTGATGAAATGTTGTCATTTACAACTATTATGTACTGTTTTTGAGGGTGGTGTACTGTTGTCATATATTATCTGCTGTTTTCAGGGTGGTGTACTGAAGTCATATATATTATCTACTGTTTTCTGGGTGTTGTACTGTTGTCATATATTATTTGCTGTTTTTGAGGGTGGTGTACTGTTTTCATATATTATCTGCTGTTTTCAGGGTGGTGTACTGTTGTCATATTTTATCAAGGTTGTGTACTGTTGTCATATATTATCTGCTGTTTTCAGGGTGGTGTAGTGTTGTCATATATTATCTGCTATTTCAAGGTGGTGTACTGTTGTCATATTTTATCTTCTTTTTTCAGGGTGGTGTACTGTTGTCATATATTATCTGCTGTTTTCAGGGTGGAGTACTGTTGTCATATTTTATCTTCTGTTTTCAGGGTGGTGTACTGTTGTCATATATTATCTGCTGTTTTCAGGGTGGTGTACTGTTGTCATATTTTATCTGCTGTTTTCTGGGTGGTGTAATGTTGTTATATTTTATGTACTATTTCAGGGTGGTGTAATGTTGTTATATTTTATGTACTCTACCAGGGTGGTGTAATGTTGTTATATTTTATGTACTATTTCAAGGTGGTGCACTGTTGTCATATTTTATCTTCTGTTTTCAGGGTGGTGTACTGTTGTCATATAATATCTGCTGTTTTCAGGGTGGTGTACTGTTGTCATATATTATCTGCTTTTTTCAGGGTGGTGTACTGTTGTCATATATTATCTGCTGTTTTCAGGGTAGTGTACTGATGTCATATATTATCTGCTGTTTTCAGGGTGGTGTGCTGTTGATACATATTATCTGCTGTTTTCAGGGTAGTGTACTGATGTCATATATTATCTGCTGTTTTCAGGGTGGTGTACTGTTGTCATATATTATCTGCTGTTTTCAGGGTGGTGTAATGTTGTTTTATTTTTTGTACTATTTCCGGGTGCGTAATGTTGTTTTATTTTATGTACTATTTCCGGGTGGTGTATTGATATTATATTTTATGTACTATTTCAGGATGGTGTATTGTTGTTATGTATTAACTGCTGTTTTCTGGGTGGTGTATTGTTGTTATATTTTATGTACTATTTCCGGGTGGTGTATTGATATTTTATTTTATGTACTATTTCAGGGTGGTGTAATCTTGTTATATTTAATGTACTATTTCAGGATGGCGTAATCTTGTTATATTTTATGTACTATTTCAGGGTGGCGTAATCTTGTTACATTTTATGTACTATTTCAGGGTGGTGTAATGTTGATATATTTTATGTACTATTTCAGGGTGGTGTAATGTTGTTATATTTTATGTACTATTTCCGGGTGGTGTAATGTTGTTATATTTTATGTACTATACCAGGGTGGTATAATGTTGTTTTATTTTATGTACTATACCAGGTTGGTATAATGTTGTTATATTTTATGTACTATTTCAGGGTGGTGTTTTGTTGTCATTGTACCAAGGTATGCTTGTGTCAGAGGATTCAGCAAACATACCATCAACAATTCCAGAAGAATTTAGAGATTTTCTTGATAAGTATGTTATCAAATGTCTAATTCAATGTTAAATAAAGAATACTCACAAAATAATTTGACAATCTTGTTTGTTAAATTTTGCTATTAAATGTTAAAATTTGAAGCAGTGAGTCATTATGAAACACCAAAAGAAAAAATGTCCTTGTGTTTGCAAGTAATAGGGTGAGCAAGGGGTAAAAATGTTGCCAAACAGTTTAGATAACATCTTTATATAAAAGTTTTGCTAAAATAAAACCATCACAGATATTTTCTAGTTTTCAATGAACAGAAACATAATTTGGTTTGATTTCTGGCAAACAATTCCTACCCGTAAATTCCATATTCTTTATGTTTAATAAACAATATATGATACATTTATTATTTACGGTAATGTATTTTATTAGGTGTCTTTTGAAAGATGAACGTCAGAGATGGCCAGTTCATCAGTTATTAGAACACAATTTCATCAAAACGCCATTGCAAGCGATATCACATTTTGTACAGCCAAAGAACTCAAAGACTAAAAACAAAGGTATCTATAGAATACATACATGTAGGGGGTAATTCACATAAAAAGTATTTATACTCTACATATTCAAAATTTTACAGAGCTAAATATTAAAATTTTGCTATAAAATGAATAAATAAAGAAATAAACATGTAAGAGTATTTCAAATTTTCTTATGGTTAAGGTTGGTTTGTAAGAGCAAGAACACAAGAAACTTGTTAACTAAAAGTTGTTTATAAAAATGTCACAAATATACATGCAGTTTTAGAAATTAAAAAAAAAGTCTTATTATAATCAATTCTCAAACAGTTACATTTGCGTGTATGACAACTGTTTAAAACTGTGTTGGTTAGTTTGTTGTTATGTTTTTTTACATCATATCAGCAATTTTTAGCTTTTCCTGATGAGGTGAAGGTTATTAATCTCAAAGGATTAATCTAAGAACAAATTGATGTATGCCTGTAATATGTAATATGGTCTGGCTCGTAGATAAACACACTTTGGGTGAATTTTTTTTAGCTCATCAAGCCAATATGCTGCACCAAGCATACCATTCCCTGCTACATTTACCTGGCACCAGGTGAACCAGTCAATGTTCTGTCTATTTAATGCTGAGCAGCAGTTGAGAAAGCAGTATCTCATATTTAAAAGTATTATTTATAACCACATGTTAGAGTTTGAACCCATTATCTCCCACTCCAAAGGTGAAAGCTCTGCCACTGAGCCATTTAAGGTTGTGTAAAATTATGTATGTGTTTTTGAAGTTATTAACATTTCTAAATCCAGTCCAGATAAACAAATTAGAGGAAATGTTTATTACAGAGAATTATTGTAAGAAGACAGATTTAAACATTTGCTGAGTTTTTTCTCAAGGAATTGATTAGCTTGATAATAATGCTGTTTTGAGACAGATATTGTCTAATTTAATTCTGCTGACTCTAAAACATTTTACAGTGATTGATTTTTTTGTTTTTACTTTATATCAGACAATCAGTTGCAACAAAATACCAACTCAGAATCCAATACAGATGAAGAAGACCAGGTTGAGCTATTTATAACTGCATTGGAAGCTAGTGGTCAATCAAGATTGACCAGTGAATTTGAAATCTTAAAATCACTTGGTAAAGGTGGATTTGGTGATGTAATCAAGGTATGTACATTTTAGATCAGCTGTCCAAGGTAAAGGAAAGCTGAAGTCATGCCTTGTCATTAGAGTTGGTTAGTTTCTGTTGTTTAAAAGGTTTTAATTAAGAGCTACTTCATTACAAAATGGTAGGAGGTGCAATTTTTACCTGTAGGAAGTGTACCAAGATAAATAACTCCTATACATGTACATTAGTTAGTAATTTAATAATATACACACAAATCCATGTTCCAAGTTATGATTTAGTAAATAGATAGCTTTTTTCATTGAAAAAAAATTCAAATAATTAATGTCTGTAAGTTGTTAGTTTTTATTTAGTTGTACTTTAAAAGCAAGAAATAAAGTACAAATATTTAGTTTCCGAAAAATACCAATTTCCAAATCCTGTGGCCAAAAAAAAAAAAAAAAAGGTGTGAAAAGCAGCAGCTGGTGACAATTACGAGAAGTGTAGTTTCTAGTATATTTGGGATACAAGTCAGCATGAAATTGAGAATACATGTACTTCTTACCTAGGTAATGTTTCTTCTCAAACAATATCAAAAACAATTTTAAAATTTTTCCTACATTTTAATGAACTAGTTGTAGACATACAGAGACAAGAGAGCAGGTGGTGTGGTTGGGGCATTACTTTTAGAGTTTACTCTTGTTTTGATTCTATTTTCAGGTCAGAAATAAGCTAGACAGAAGACTTTATGCCATAAAAAGAATTCCACTTAATCCTAAAAGCAAAGCATTTAATAAGAAAATCACTAGAGAAGTGAAATTATTATCAAGACTGAACCATGAAAATGTTGTCAGGTAGGTTACTGAACCATGAAAATGTTGTCAGGTAGGTTACTGAACCATGAAAATGTTGTCAGGTAGGTTACTGAACCATGAAAATGTTGTCAGGTAGGTTAATGTACATGTACATCTCTTATATAATTAGTAAACAAAGGATGGCCAAAAATATGTTTTCAGTAACAACTAATGTAGGTTGAAACTACCCCAATACTATACATAAACCTTACATGTAAATCGAAGTATTGGGGAAATTACATGTAAGTACCTATGGAAAATTGTTAACCCTCCACTAACAATTAAAAAAGACACTTGACAATTAGAAGGCTACCCTTTTAAACCAGATCTTTTAGAATCAAGGGTTAAAAAAATTTAAAATATTTTCTTTTGTAGATATTATAATTCTTGGATTGAGACCAGTGAAGACCCTGCACATAGTGATAATTCTTCTTCAATAACAGCTAGTACAGCAACTACAACTAGAACCTCAGAGAGTGAAGATGAAAAAGCAAGAAAACTGAGCTTAAAAAACAGTCTTGACCTGTCTGACGATATAGAAAAGTTTGCTCCTCCCCCTAGACAAGTTGACATGTCAATGGATTGGAGTATTTCTATTGACACTGATGGTGATCAGAACAACTCAGATTCAGATGATGATGATGAGGAAGATGAAGCTGATGTTTTTGGAACTTCATTTTTGTAAGGTTTAAGTTTCTTTCATCATAACTTTTGGCCCACTGTAAAAAGTACCTAACATGTTATAAGTCCTGAATTGTCTATGGTGTCCTGGATTTTGAGCCCTTCTAAAACTGTTCCACTGGAACACACAAAATCCTAAAATTCTGACCCTATCCCACTTTGAAAAACCCACTATTCTGAAGAAAATCATGGTCCTACGTACATGTATATGTCCCTGATTTAAATTTTTGAGTTTAGTCATGTATGGCATACAAGAGAGCTTATGTCATTCCAGTGATGTTAAGATTCAGCATGGATGTTGGTGTCTTATTATTTAGGGTTTTAAGAACTCTGTATGCTGGTTAGCTATGTTGTTTGTCTAATAGCTCTTTTGAACAATCGAATTACCTGGTCTGATTGCAGTTTATTTTGTTAAATTTTTATATAGTAAAAATATTATGTGTATTTTGCAGTAGAAACAGAATAATGAAGATCTGTTCATCATTATTATAAGTATGTTGCAAAGGCAGGGCTCGCGCTGTCGATCGCCAGTGGCACCAATTGCGAAAAATATTTGAATCTGGCGAAATGAAATTAAAATTGGCGAAAGTGTCTGGCGAATTCAAAATAAAACTGGCGAAAATAAAATGTAGTTGGCGAATGTTAATATTAACTTTTCTGAGTCAAACTGTTGTGTATTTCACGGCTGAACGCACCTCATTTCTGTATAGTAAGCCTATAGTAGCTGTTTGTTTACATCGTCGATCACTGAACCGCGTCCTTTAAACACTGTTGGAAGTTGATAAGTGAATTAGCCTCCATAATTAATTGTGGATATTGAATTGCTAAAACTTGGTTGGTGTTTATGAAAGTTTCGGAAGCCCCCTAATAAATCTGCATTTAAACACCGACAAATTAGCTCTTCCAGAGCTCTTTCTTATGACCAGTCAATGAATTATTTTATTTACTTGATTCACGGGAACATGAAGCGCATTTTATTATTAATATTTTTCAATTCAAAACCCAAAACAAAAAAAAAAGCCTGATGAAGAACCCATCTCTTCGTCTGTTGAAACACATAATCCTATGAAAAATTATACAAAACCGTCCGACTCCTAATCTGATGTGAAACATATCTGTTTGAATGATGATCGTTTTTTTTAAGTCTTGGTTGTCATTTGATAACGAAACTGGTTTTTTGACATGTAAATTTTGCACTTAGACGGGCAAGATAAAAAAAAAAGTTTTACCTCTGCATCATGCGCTAACTATCGTACTTCAACACTTATACGACACCAATCACCTTCAAATCATAAACTTGAAAATTGTTTGATGACTATGGTGGCACAGAGGTGACATGAAATATATTTTTCCTATTACGTGCGCACGTATTACCTTTTACGTGCGCACGTATTACTCTTTACGTGCGCACGTATTAACTTTTACGTGCGCACATATTACTAATAGGTAATACGTGCGCACGTATTGGTTAACCTATTACGTGCACACGTATTACTTATAGGTAGTACGTGCGCACCTATTGGTTACTACGTGCGCACGTAAAAGGTTATACGTGCGCACGTAATAGCTAATACGTGCGCACGTAATAGGTTAATACGTGCGCACGTAATATGAAAAATATATTTCATGTCACCTCTGTGCCACCGTAGATGACACTGACTTGCAAACTACTTTTGAACAATCAGTTCAAACCTATTACAAGGCAAGCCAAAAAAAAAAAAAAAAAAAAACCTATATTTTGTGCCATGCGATCTGTTTATTGGTTATCAAAGGAAAAAGTGCCTACACAAAAATGTAATTCTTTACTAGAATGCAAACACTACAGGGTTCTACAGATCTAGGAAATTTGCACTCTGGTTGAAATGCTACCTATATGCCTGATTTGACCCCTATTTAGAAATCATGTCCCACTTCCTTCAGTTATAGATTGATCATATAAGTAAGAAATGTTAAGCATCACTTAATGTTTGTGTTGCATATTGGCGAAAAGGATTTTCAGACTGGCGACATGTACATTGTCACAGAAGATGGGTTGGCGAAACCAAAAATGATTCCAGGGCTAGCCCTGAAAGGTATAAATTTCTGAAACTTCATAATAGATTATTATACATGTATATACATGTATTATACATATTATATTATTATACATATTATATATGATTTCTGACAATTTCTGGATTTTACATCTTTCTATTACTTTCTTATTTTCTGCTTTGTAGGAGAAATGCAGATATGTCTGATGATGTTGTATTTGTACAAAGTATAGAGGATATTGCTGATTATTCTAACTTTGATGAGGTAGGATACTTTACTGTGTGATTCACGTCTGCCGTAGCACTAGTTTTTCAAGGTTTTAGAAGAGATATCAAAAAATTTTGTAGAATGCCACATACCGTTATGACGTATGCATTTTGTCGTAATTAACTGACACCAAACTAAATGCCATCTTAGCTGGAGTATAAAATGCAGAGCTTTTTAAAATCCTTACGGGGATTTAATATGGGAAAACACACAAACACTCATTCCAGAAATACATCGCTGTAATAATCATGCTGGTTAGGGTAGAAAATTCTGGAATAGTTCATTCAGCTGTAGGTAAGATCGCTGTTGTTAGGCCTACAGTACATATTCCTTTTGCTGTCAAGCTAGCAGATGATATTACCTGGCCAGCGAAAATGGGAAAGTCGGTCATGCGCAATTCTATTTTCTTAACCTGGACAGTAACTGATATTTACTTTATTCTTAATAGGAGTTTATTGTTGATATTTTGCTTATTTCATTGCAATTTCATAATTTGGAAAAAAAAAAACTATTCTTAAACAAGAATTGCTGAATTACATTGATTGAAAAAAATATTGACCATTTTTGTAAAAATGTACATTGGAGATCTGAGGTTGATGGTAAGGATAGATCAAATTACAATTATAATAAAATGCACAGATTCGCTTCATTGTTGAAAATTTATCTTTGAGTAATTTAAGTTTGATCATGCAAATGTTTTAAATCTTTTGCATTTGCATTTATTTACAAATTAAAAAATTGTATACATGTACATTTACATACTTGTATAAAAGAAATACAATAGCATACATGAGTAAATAATTTTTTTAAAAATTTTATTTTTATAGAAATCCAAAGATGTGACAGATTCCCAGAATGATACAAAAATAGAAGAATCTGTTCCAAAGTTGCAGTATTTGTATATACAGGTTTGTACAAATATGTGATATATGATTATTCACAGATGGTGGTTTTATACCCCATGTCACTGCAGCCACTGTTCCAGGATGTAAACAGTGGAGATACAGTAATTTGTAAAAAATACATGCAAGAGGAGATTTACTTAATATATGCATACTGATCAGTAATACATGTGTATATAGTCTTGAGGGTTTAGATGAATGTCAAGGCTGTTATGAAATTTGGTGAAAATTGGAAAATTTTTCTATGATGACAAATGTCAACAGTATTGTGATATACATGTACTTGTACGTAAACCTACAAGTTTCCTATGTACATGTATGCGTCTTTTTCATTAGAAATGCTTGATATGACGTATTAGTAAAACATTTCTTATGGGGGAAAATTTTCCAGAATGTAAAGGTTAAATATTATTTGCTGTTAATAAGATTAAAGTCCTCACATGAAAATGAGAAAGAGAATTTGTGACAAAACAAAATCTATGAGATTGTTATGTGATTCAATTTTAGCAAGATGCATGCTTTGGTAGTTGACTAGATGGGCACAAGAAAGTAGCAGACTTACCAGTATCTTAATCAGTGGTATGAACTATTAATTAAGCAATGAATCTATGCCATCCTTTGTTTACGGAGCTATTGGCAATTTTTATTTTTTGAATTACATGTATATCACACTATTTTTCTATCATAACATGGAAATCAAGGTCAATAAAAAAATCTACATACATGTATGTCCAACAAGTCAATTTTTAAGAATCAACCATTTTGATCATACAGACATCTCTTCCATTTTCTAAATAATTTTGTTTAGATGGAATACTGTGAGAGAAGCACACTAAGGAATTGTATAGATGCTGGATTGTTCCAGGATGTGAACAGAGTCTGGAGATTGTTTAGAGAAATAATTGAAGGTTTACTTCATATACATGAACAGGTCAGTGATTTACAGTCAGAAGGATGTAGATTAAGTACTTCCAAAATGGAGAATGCAATATTTAACAATTGGAATTTTCATGTTCTTAGTTCCGTTTTCAACGGAAAACTTGAATTAGATATGATAAGATGATATTTGACATTCCAAATTTAGATTTGTTTGCCAAAAGTTAAGGTCATGAGGTCAAATCTTTGATTTACAATATTTACATGTTTATTTGTCTCTCAAGAGACTGTTCTGGTATTTTTTAGCTTACCTGAGCTAAAAGCTCAGATGAGCTGTTGCTATCCATCTTCGTGCATTGCCCACCGTGTGTCGTCCACCGTGCATCGTCCATTGTGCGTAAACTTTTTACATTTTAATCTTCTCCTCCAAAACCACTGGACCAAATTTGATGAAACTTGGTAACCATCATGCCTGGGTGAAGCCCTTTCAGTTTTGCACAAATAAAGGAGTCATGTCCCCTAGGGGCCCAATAAGGGGGAAAATAGTGAAAAACTTTAAAAATCTTCTCCTCTGAATCTACAAGAGATATACCGTAGTTATTTCATTTATAACATCCTTAGGTCATTTATTTTCAGATTTGCACAAATGGTAGCCATGGGGCTCAAAATGAGGAAATTGTAGGGCACTGAGTGGGGAAATTGCTAAAAATTGTATATTTGTCACTATATCTTGAAAACTATTAACTTTTTGTATAGGCATGTATATTAGAATATTGTAGGTGTTGAGACAACGACCATTTTGATATATGGTACAAGGTCATGTTGAAAGGTCAAGGTCATAGCTGCAAAAGAAGACTTAAACTGCTAATTATCTTTGAAAACTATTAACTTTTTTATAGGCATGTATATTAGAATATTGTAGGTATTGAAATGACGATCATTTTGATATATGGTTCAAGGTTATATGTTCAAAGGTCAAGGTCATATCAATATAGGAATACTAAAATTATTAATTATCTTAAAAGCTATTAATTTCATGCATAGGCATGTATATTAGAATATTGTAGGTATTGACATGACAATCATATAGGGTTCAAGGTCATATATTTTCAAAGGTCAAGGACATAGCTGCATAATTATACTGAAATTGATTAATGATTTGGAAATTATTCATTGCTCTACAGTAACTTCATGCATATTATATAAGCTATTTATAAATGAAATGTGAGTGGATATATTTCTGATTAAATTTTGTGGGAGTTCTTAACTTGAGAAAACTTTTAAAGTTTCTGTACTTAATACATTGTCTATTGCACTTTGCAAACAATATTGGACATATCTTCAGGTGAGCGTTAAGGCCCATGGGCCTCTTGTTGTTAGATACATGTTAGATCTATTTAATGCATATATTTCAGGGAATGATACACAGAGATTTAAAACCCGTCAACATATTTTTAGATTCCAATGACCATGTTAAAATTGGTGATTTTGGTTTAGCTACAACCAATATTGTCAAGGTAAGTTTCATATGATGATGTGATACAAAAAACAATGTTATAACATATTAAATTTGCCTTTATCTCATTCTTTTACTAATAATTTTTTTTTTACCTGAAATTAGGGAACAAAATTATTGATATTATAACATTTATTACTGTACATGTATTTGGTATTTATGAAAAGAGAAAGTTAAATACAAAATTACTATGAATTTAACTAACCCTTTTAAAGTACATTTGACTCGTTTTCTGATTGTTTATACATGTATATCCAAGTGAGTATAAAATGTTCCTGATTATATATGTATGTGCAGATTATTATTCTGTCTTTGGATTGTCTTTATCATTTTTATGTGCAGGTAGTGTACAGATTTTCTGATTATACATTTTTGCAGGCAAATTCACATTTTATAGAATTTACTATGTGGAGAAGAGCATACAGGTTTCCAATTGACAATATGTATAGGAAATGTTTTTATTTATTTAATGTTTATGCAATGCACATGTATTTCCTTTATGAAATGTCACCTTGCCGTATTATTTTAATATTTTAGCCAGCATCAATTTCAGTGTTAGAAGCATCATTATTTAATACAAGTGCTGCAGATACAACCAATAGTTTATCTGGAAGTGTTGGTGAGGGACATCTAACTGGTCAAGTAGGTACAGCCCTATATGTCAGTCCAGAAATGATGACAGGGGAAATGAGGATAACTTACAGTCAGGTGTGTAGTAGAAATCAAAATAAATCAGTTCAGAAAAATGTCTAATTAATGTCTTTTGAATTAGGTTACGACTGATGCTTTAGTGTCACACACAAACAAATATCTACACTTCTCATTGCTTCAAGTGCATTACATACATTTGAATGTACTATAATTTTCTATATTAAGAGCACGGCATTTGATTTCATCTTAGTGAAATCATTGTAACTGGGGCATAAAAGTATTGGGCTAGTTTATACAGTTATTAATACGAAAAACCTATTTCTGTTGTTGTTGTATTTAAATGTACCATATTAATATTGTAATTAGTAATATATTACATGTACATTCTTATTGTACTTGATTGGTAAAAGACACTGTCATTTATTAGGTGATACATTAGACCGCTTGGTCACTAAGTTAATGCCATATAGAGCTCTAGAGATATTGGAATTGTCATTTTGGCAGAATTTTTCAGGGATGCTCTAGTTAAGTTTTGCTGTTTAAATATGCATATTAATCAGATTGTTTACTAGTGATGTTGCGATTATCGCCGATGATCGATTGTCGGTCGTTGTCAGGGCAGTGATCCTTATAATCGATCACAAGATAAATAATCGATCATCGCCGACGTCAGCGAGTAGTTTCCGGATTGTAGTAAAGTCCGTTTTCTTTCTGGTTCTTGCTACTTAAAACAACAATGGCGGATGAGGATCGGATAATATATTGTATCCAGACACTTTTTACACCAGTGCAATGCTTTGGCCACTATTAGTCTATCAGGGCAAGGAGCTATCTAGCCTTTAACTTACAATCACAAAGCAAGAACACTTGGCTTTTACAATTTAAGTATTTATATTCAGCCTTATTTGTTTCTGAATACTGATGTACAGTTACTAAGTAATTCCGATTATTATCGATTAATTGATCGATTATGCCTCTCCGATTATCGATTATGATTTTTTGTCCGATTGGACATCACTATTGTTTACAGTTGGTAGATATTAAATTGTGATGAAAACATGAAAAAATAACATGTAATGATGTCATTTAATCATTGCAATTGTTGTTTTACTATCTCTGAGGAATGTTTTTACCCAATAGCCTTTTTTTTCACTTTTGTAGAAAGTTGATATATACAGTCTAGGTATAATTTTCTTTGAGATGTGCTATAAACCTTTGTCAACTGGAATGGAAAGAGTACAAATTCTGGGCAATTTAAGACAGAAAGAAATAAAACTTCCTGAAGATTTTGACCAGGTTACAATGGAAAATCAGGTAGGATACATGAAAAATGTCTTTTTTTATATATGCAATTAACTTAATTTTAGTATTTAAAAAAAGCAAATTTGATTTAAAATTTTGAACAGTTTGAAAATACATGTCCATTTTACATTTATCTTAAAATAATCTGGTTTCATACTAAGTTTTAAAATGACATGAACATAACATGAAATCACATTTACCTAATTTTTTTTTTCAGACACACATAATCCGCTGGCTTTTGAATCACAACCCCAGTCTGAGGCCAAGTTCAAAAGATTTACTACAGTCTCCTTACTTGCCCCCTCCACAAATGGAGGAAGGTGAGCTAGATGAAATTTTACGGTCAGCTATATCAGATCCCCAGAGTAAGACATACAAACATATGGTTAAGACAATGCTGTCACAGAGTATCAATGCTGCAGATGATTTACTGTATGATTCAGAATTCTACAAGGTAAGAAGGCTGTAACATGGTTAATATGTTATGTCAGCAACTAGATATTATAAAGATGATTTTTAGCTCACCTGATTTGCACAAATGAAGGAGTTATGTCCCCTTGGGGCCCCATAAGGGGGGAAAGAGTGAAAAACTTTGAAAATCTTCTCCTCTGAATCTACAAGAGATATACCTTAGTTATTTCATTTATAACATCCTTTTTGTATAGGCATGAATATTAGAATGTTGTAGATATTGACATGATGATCATTTTGATACATGGATCAAGGTCATATGTTGAAAGGTCAAGGTCACAGCTGCAAAAAAGACTTAAATTGCTAATAATCTAGAAAACTAATAACTTTTGTATAGGCATGTATATAAGAATATTGTAGATATTACAACAACGATCATTTTGATATATGGTTCAAGGTCATATGTTGAAAGATCAAGGTCACAGCTGCAAAAAAAGATTGAAATTGCTTAAAAACTATTAACATTTTGTATAAGCATGTATATTAGAATATTGTAGGTATTGACATGAGGATCATTTTGATATATGGTACAAGGTCATATGTTGAAAGGTCAAGGTCACAGCTGCAAAAAAAACTTAAATTGCTAATAATCTAGAAAACTATTAACTTTTTGTATAGGCATGTATATAAGAATATTGTAGATATTGCAACAACGATCATTATGATATATGGTACAAGGTCATATGTTGAAAGGTTAAGGTCACAGCTGCAAAAGAAGACTTAAATTGCTAATTATCTTGAAAACTAATAACTTTTTGTATAGGCATGTATATTAGAATATTGTAGATATTGCAACAGCGATCATTTTAATATCAAGGTCACAGCTGCAAAGAAAAGATTGAAATTGCTAATTATCTTAAAAACTATTAACATTTTGTATAGGCATTTATATTAGAATATTGTAGATATTGATATGATGATCATTTTGATATATGGTTCAAGGTCATATGTTGAAAGATAAAGGTCACAGCTTCAAAAAATTAAATTGCTAATTATCTTGAAAACTATTAACTTTTTGTATAGGCATGTATATTAGAATATTGTAAGTATTGAAACAACGATCATTATGATATATGGTTCAATGTCATATGTTGAAAGGTCAAGGTCACAGCTGCAAAAAAAAGACAAATTGCTAATTATTTTGAAAGCTATTACCATTTTGTATAGGCATGTATATTAGAATATTGTAGGTATTGACATGACGATCATTTTGATATATGGTTCAAGGTCATATGTTTAAAGGTCAAGGTCACAGCTGCAAAAGGAGACTTAAATTGCTAATTATCTTGAATTATGTATATTAGAATATTATAGGTATTGACATGACAATCATATATGGTTAAAGGTCATATATGTTCAAAGGTCAAGGACATAGCTGCATAAGTATACTGAAATTGATAAATGATTTGGAAATTATTCATTGCACTACAGTTACTTCATGCATATTATATAAGCTACTTATGAATGAAATGTGAGCGGATATATTTTTGATTAAGTTTTGTGGGAGTTCTTAACTTGAGAAAACTTTTAAAGTTTCTGTACGTAATATATTGTCTATTGCACTTTGCAAACAATATTGGACACATCTTCAGGTGAGCGTTAAGGCCCATGGGCCTCTCGTTAAGTTTGGATTTACTAGAGTATCATTCCCTGAAACTCAAATTTTTCAAACATCTGGATATTATTTTTTGGAAAAGGTAGTTGGGGTTCATTGTCATAGTCATTTGTAACTTTTCCTTTGACAAATATTTACTTTTTAAACTTCAGATACCAGTTAATGAAACTTTTTTATCCCCCCATGAAGCTTAAAGTAGTGGTTTTGAGATAAGGAGAAGCCCCTTGTAAATTTATAAGGGCAAGCATGAACTACCAGAGTTTTTTTTTTTACCTTAATCTTAGACATAAATTTCAGGATGAAAAACTCATACATTTAACACATGTATATCTGAATTTTTACCTGTATAATGTAATTAGTGTGAATTTATAAACCTCAAAATATCATGAAAATTTACCGATTAAAAACTCATACATGCATGGTATTTTTTGGATATTCATTAACCACATACTAATTAAATGTTTTGATAAATACATGTGTATATATATATATTTCAGAATCCATTTGAAATGAGGCGGGTACTAATACATCAACTTGTCAATGAAACCATTGTTAGGATATTCCATAAACATGGGGCCATAAAACTGACCACACCATTACTGATGCCTAGATGTAGCCAAACTGACAGTAATGACCATCATATATATTTTATGGATCAATTTGGACGTCCAGTAGGAATACCATTTGATTTAAGGGTAAATATCTTTAGCAAATATTTGAAAAAAATAAAACCCCTACATTTATACATGTACATGTATGTATTTTTGCTTATGAATCACATATACATGTAAAATACATGCTTAACAATTTTTATGTTTTACAGTATTTCTGTATTAAATTTTTTTTGACATGTATAAAAATAAAAATAGATCTAAAATAATGAAATGATATGGCTAGCTACATCTTTTATCAGAACTGCAACTAAACTAAGTTATTTAAGTAATACTATCTTTCATATAATTTTGTAATTGTGAAATGGGAAATAAATTACATGTAATTGTTAAAATGATCAAATATACTATTTCTCAATTCTCCCACTTTCTAACTTTTTAAAAGGTTATTAAAAGTGGGAAATAAACTTATAAAGTGAGAATGAAGCTTGGTGAATATGTAACCTAAGTATATTGTCTTTTATTTCCTTTGCCATATCTTCAACACTGCAGTTTTGTTATTAGTTCAGTGTTACTGCATTTTCTATTATCAATTTTTATACCTGTTTGTCAAATTTACAATCCTAAAATTTTATGTTTTGAGGTTCCTACTAAATATTTTCAATGAGTTTACTTTTAATAAAATTTTATTAGAAACATAGACATTGCCATTGTGAAACTTCTTTGATTTTCAGGTTCCATTTGCCAGATTTGTTGCAAGAAACAACATAGCTCATTTAAAGAGATATTGTATAGGGAGGGTATACAGAGAAAGAGTGTTCAGGGACAGAAAAGTTCACGGTCAACATCCACGGGAACTGACGGAGTGTGCTTTTGATACTGTGTTTACAAACCACAATAGGTGAGTGTAATATTGTATATCACAAATACACATTAGGCCCCAGTTTCACAATTATTCACTCAACTGAGTGTAGACTTAACATAGATATTCCCATTTTTCTCTCATCAATACCTTAAAAGTTCAAGTTTTTGAGACAATGTTTTGTTTTGTTCAACAAACTTACACTAAATAATTTAAATACTGTATAACAGTCGATATTCAATTTTAACTGTTAAATGTTTTAAAAGCTGACATTAAATATTTCCTAATTTCAGTCAAGTGTACATATAATTCTGTTAATGATTGTGAAACTTGGGCCAGGACTTGGTTGTTAAATGGTTAACTACATGTAGTTAAGAAGGAAAAATTTGTACCTTGTGTAAAACAATATTTGTTAAATATGTGTTTAAAGTTTAGTGTACATGTATTAACTAAAGTAGAAACGATTTAAGTATACACTTAATAATTTTAATTTTGAATTTTCAATAGCTGTTTAACAAAGCTTACAGAACATTGAATAGCAGGGCCCAGATCTAAAACTCATATGAACCGTTTCATTATTATGTTGTCAATTAGTTACAAGAAAAACATCAAATTTCTAGAGAGATTATGATTAGTATACAAAAGTTGGCATGGCCTTTCCTGTTGAATTTACATATGTCTAGAAACAGACAAACCTCACAAATAAAAAAAAAAAAAAACAGTATTCTTTATTATAAGACTTTTGATTCACAACTGAAACAATAAAATTTGAACAGTTGTGAGTTTATATTTTTTTGTTATTATTTAAATAAGTGATTTTTAAATTTTCCAAATTAACAATGGCTGTAAAATCAGCTAACTGAACATTTTTGTTTTCAATTTCAGTTTCATACCTGATGCTGAGTTACTGGTTTTAATACAAGATGTTATATTTGAATTTCCAGTATTACAGGTAAAATAGTCTATAATTAACTGATATACTTAGAAATAATACACGTATGTTTAAAAAAGAATGCATTTAAGTAAGGATCTTTTGCAAAAATAAAAAAAAAACAGAGAAAAGACACAAAACACATCTCGCAAACAACCAAATTTAAAAATTAAAGATGATGCAAGTGCCCTATATTTAGAATTTACAGTAACCAAAGTCACCTGAAGATGGAAATAGAAATAAATGGTTTCATTTTATTATTTTGTTGAATTCATTAAAAAAACTAGTGTTTTTGTCAATTACTCAATAAATTTTCTTGTGGTACAAAAAAAAAATGTTCCAAAGGCTATTTTAAAAGGATGATAAAATTATGAAAATTGTTTTTTGTTTTGGAGGTGAAAATATGCTAATCACATATGCAAGTAGTCATTTATCATCATATGATGTATATTTTTTTCTTTCAGCAAAGAAATTATTACATACGTATCAACCATATATCAATACTTTACGCAGTATTATTACATTTTAATATTCCTGAAGAAAAACATGAAGAAGTATTGCTAACATTAGCTGGTACAAAGGTAATTTATAATATTGTTTAGCCATATACCAAATGATACAGGTACCTCTTAAAACTTATGCAGAATTGTTACATTCATTGGAAATGGAATCTAAATTTGTCATTTTCAAGAAAATTAGTTATTTCTGAAATACAGTAGAACTTCGATGGCTCGAAGTCCAAGGGACTTTGGCCAAACATTCAAGCCATCAGGGGGTTAGAGAGATTGAACATCGAGATATGATAAGAGGTTCAGGTTCTCATGATTATCGACAGACAAAGAATCTTTAAATTTGTAATAAATTTGTACATGTAAATGTATATAAAGGTCAAATAATAAAATATCTGAATTAAAATTGTTGTATTCATTTTGAATTATTAAAAATTAATAAATAATGAAATGGTAGAAAAGTACCAATTTAAACACAAAATTAATTATTTATCATAATATTCAAACAGTTGACCTGTGATGTGTCGTATGATGATTTATGGCTACAGGTCTAAAACAAGGCACTTTAATTTAATTTCAACAAGTGATGATACAAAACAAAAAATGTTTATTGTTTGAGGGAGCGGGGGAATTCAAGTTAATGAAGTTCTAGCCATCAAGGTTATTTTACAGAGTATATTATTTTGCTCGTATGTATGAGAAAAAAAAAAAAAAACTAAAGAAAACCAATTTTGACTAAATAATAATTTTATATATTTAGGTTGATAGTCATAACAGGCATCTTATAACCAAAGCTTTGTCAAACTTTGGTCTAAGTGAACAGACAACTGCTTCACTAACTAGTCTTTTAGAAATGGAGGGACCAGTCAGTAAAATAGCTAGTTATCTCAGGTGTATAACTAAAACAAGGGGACCAGTAAGTATTCTGTAAAATAAGTAAGACTTGTTTTGTATCATATGTGTGTATGTTTCATTCATCAGATAAGGATATTGTTTTTGAGTATGCATGCATTGTGACATACATGCATATGTACATGTATGTTGCAGGAAGCAAATAGCGTGGCTTGTATAACTATCTGTATGTAATATACTGGTTTCCACAAAATAATTTTAGTTTGTCATAATCAATTTTCTTTAAATTTTACACTTGAAAAGAATTGATTTAAGTCAGAGGTCAAGGCCACTGTAACTGTGAATAGATTTAGGGTTTTTAGACAACAAGTTTAAGTTTACATTGATGGAATTTCATTATACTTATTTTATTGGCAGATGTTCTTATACAGTAATTTTGGATTTCATAGAATTAAACTATGATTTTTGTAAAATCATTCAAGTTTTCTTTAATGGGACGTCATTATACTTAACACAGTTTGGACACACTTTTACTGTTGAACTAACATAATGGAAAATTATTTCTATTTATTTTTATTGTACAGGCCCCAGTTTCACAATCATTCACTCAACTGAGTGTACACTCAACTCAAATTCGGGAATATTTCAATGTCAATTTCTAAGACATCACACAGTTAAAAATGAATGTCTGGTGTAATATTTAAATTGTTTAGTGTAGTTTTGTTGAACAAAACAAAACATTGTCTCATAAAACTTAAAATTTTTAAAATATTGATGAGAGAAAAATGGGAATATTTGAGTTGAGTGTACACTCAGCTGAGTGAATGATTGTGAAACTGGGCCCAGATACACATTTTCTGTAATATTAATAGAATATGACTTGACCTTTGTACCCGTGACCTTGAATTATGTATCAAAATGAAAGTCATATCAAAACTTACAATATTCTTGTATACATGAAAGTTCATAGATTTGGTATGATTAACCATTTTAGTATTCTTTTGTAGCTATGACCTTCACCCTTGAACCCATGACCTGAAACTTATATCAAAATGATCTTATCAATACTTTAACAAAATGATGACTTTGATTATACATGTGCTTTTCAGGCAGCTGCAAAAGCCAAACAAGGACTTCAGGAGATTGATACTATATTATCTCATGCAGAACCAATGGGACTAGAATTACCGGTAAGTTTATGGTTAACAAAACCAAACCAAACCCGAGAAATAACAAGCTTGAATGACGTAAATAGTTTTGTTACTAAGTTTAATGTAATACATGTATTTAGATTTAACAAAAACATTAGGGGAAAATATTCTGAAAATGTACAGTGTATAAGTGATTTAATGTAACATAGTTCTATAAGATAGAAGAAAAAAATTAAGAACACTCTGGTTGAAAAAGTATAGTTTTTTTATCAGTCTTTGAAGATTTATTCTCAAGAACTAAAATCAATTAATTTTAGAGTAATAGATATTATATATATTTATGTTTTTTTTACAGGTGATTTTCACTCTAGGTTTTATTTACAATACTAAACAGTATTCCGGGTTAATATTTCAAGTTATATATGATACTAAAAAGAAAAGAAGAACCCTACCTGATCCACTGGCAGCCGGGGGTAGATATGATGGGCTGGTAAGATTAATACAGTAGAATCTGTTTGTCTGAAAATTTTATGCAATTAACTGGAATATGCAAATAACTGGATTTGCCCCCTTTGCAAGATAAATCGATACATACACAAGATTGATGCTGTTTTTGTAATATCTAAACAAAATAAGATTTTTTTTCAGTCATATTCAGTAAAACACTTGGAAAATCTAACACTTTTGACAAGTGATTTAAAAGTATTATCACTGTAGAATTTGTCCTGCAATGGAATCTGGCATTCATAAATTGTTGAAAGTAATGTTTTTTGTCTCAAAAGTTTGTAAATTTTTGTATTGCTTCCTAGGCATTCATGCAACTGTATGTCATTATCAAAGATCTGTTTGATGCTTATTTTGTTAGCTTTTTGAAATTGTGTATATAAAATTTCATTAATACATACATGTACATGTATATGCTACATAAATATGATGAAGTTCCTGTGTTCTAACAGTGCTTTATGTACTGGTGTGTTTTTATGGGTTTAATTTAGAAGTCTACTATTACCATTGCCTAATTATTGATGACATAAGAATGTGTCAATTTAAACTCAGAACAGAGACTGTTTGTCATTTAAACAGTAATGTTTGAAGGGAAATAATGGTATTTTACATCCCAATCAAGATGCTTTCACTTATATTGAGGTGGTGAGAAACTCGAGTGCCCTGAGAAAGCCACAAACCTTTGGCAAGTAAATTGACAGAAGATTTCACCAAGATCTGACTTTGAGGGATTCAAGCCTAGGCAGTGATGGGTGTGGTAATTTGTAAGCTGACACTCCAGATCAAAGGAAAAATAAGACCCTTTTAATTGTACTAAGGTAATTTTGTTGATGTCTTGTACTTTCAGATAAAGAAGTTTTACTCTCCACTTCTATCATCAGCATCACACACAGATGTTACTCATTATGCAGTTGGTGTTAGTGTTGCTTTTGAGAAAATTGTTCTGGCACTGGCAGAAAATAAAGAAGTAAGAGGCAATATATTTAATATGAATTAAAGAGTTGATAATTACATATATCATGACCTGGGATTTCGAGTCTGCCCTGAAAAAAGCATGCATTAGAAAACTTTAACTAAAAATAACAATATTCATGATATTATGTGATTCCAAATTGCACGGCTACTTCAAGTATGCCTCTGTTAAGGCAAGATTAAAAAAGAAGCTCAATTTGGACAGTTTGTGTTTATTTGTAATAAATGTCATAAGTCACATTAAGTGGTCATTTTGTTCTAATATCTTTTACTTAATTGGGTTAGTTTTTTACATTTACATGTTGGAAATGTTTGTTTGTTGTTTTTTTTGCTATTGAGATTCAAAAACATTTATTGAACTTTACATCAATTCATTTTGTATTAGTTGAATGATTATAATAGTATAATATTTATCTTTTTCAGTATCATCCTTCCAGTCCATATGATATCTTGGTGTGTACCATAGGTCATAAATCCATGTTTAAAGAAGTAATATCTGTTTTACATGACTTATGGAAAGCTGGACTTAGAGCTGATATTCTTCTAGAAACATTACAGGTAAAAAACTATATATATCTGAGCAAACTTCTATGAAATTCTGTTTATACATGTACATTGGAACCTGTGTAACCTCATCTCAATTCAGAAAGATGATTTTGATTTGATGAGACAGGTTCTCTGTTTACACAGGTTAATTTCAGAAAGAATGTTTGTGATATGTCCAAAAGAATAGACAGGTTTTCAGTTTACTGTGGTCTGTTTCAATAGGTTCCATTCATTTGCAACAAATTAGTACCTAAAAAATCTCAGCAACAGAAATTCATTATCAAGCAAATTGAATTAGGATAATTTTTTTTTTCATTTATCAAGTTATTTTCAACATGTAATGTTTATTTTAGATGTAGATTCATGGAACAATTGATGTTTATCTCTGTAATGACTTGTAAGAAGCATATTGAGAAGGTAATACAAAACCACTTAGTATTGAAATGAAGTGAAGTGAAATTAGGGTGTTTTACACCCAGTCAGAGTTCTTTCACATATACCTAGGTGGTAAACTCAATCAATAATAGAGGAAGAAACTGGAGTGTTAATAGATAACCATTGATCTTTGGCAATGAAACTAACAAGCTTTCATGTGCTAGAACTTCTTCAGTGGTGTTTGTACCTACCTGTAGGTGTGACAGGTGCTTTGATCTGTAAGCATTCACTTTGTCCACTCAACAAACCCCAAAAAGGCAGCTTGATTTAACCATTAAGTAATTCTTAAAAAATTGGTATTTATTAAAGAGTCCAGAACATATTCAGGAGTTCTGTAGGAAAGAAGGTATAATGTTCATGGTGATCTTCAAAGATAACGATACTAGTGGAGTAAAAGTGAAAACAATAGAAAAAGATCGTGTTACAGAAAAAAAGGTTAAATTATCAGAACTTATTGATTTTCTACAGCAGAGGTTAAACACAATGAAAATGTAAGTAAAATAATGATTTATTACAAAATGTATGAATATATTTTTAACAATTATTTCCTTGTTTTTGTTTTTGTTTTTTTTTTTTTTTTTGGTTTTTTTTTTTAATCTCTGCAGCATGCTATTTGTTTTATTAGAGAAGAAGTATTACATATTTTAGATGAGCCGTCTTGTTTCTGTTTCTTTCCATTCACATCCTTTAAATAAGAAACCAAAAATTTGCATTTATTTATTTAATATTTAGAAATGTTCTGTTAAAAGCAAAGAAGATCAAAAAATTTATTTAGCAGTTGATAGGTTTGAATTGCAGGTGAGATATGCTGTTCATCATATAGCTCTTGTTTGACAATATTTTAGCTCTTTATTACTTTTGTACCATTATTTGTATGATTTCAGGGAACAAACAGAAGTCAGTCAGACCCAGATAGGTAAATCCATCTCAGTTATACCAACACAGCCTCATTATGATACAAATCAGTCAGCATCCAGTAACAGTTCACTCATGATTAACTTTGTATTTATATTACCTGAGAGTACAAAGTTAGCATCAAATACAAAGAAAAAATATGAAGCACAGGTAACATGTTTTGATTGTGTATCATGTAATAAACCTTAGTGTAGTTTTATTGAAAAATACAAGCCATTTGAGGAGCTTTACGTCTACATGTGGCCCCTAGGCCAATGTGAGACAGGATACAAGCCATTTACTTGTTTGAGTTTTATTGTCTTATATTCACAGTGAAAATAACATCACATTTTATTAGGAATTTAGAGGGGCTTTTATTATACCCACTGACATAATACTTTATCATTATTCAGATAATTTCTTTACGATCTGATTGGATAATAAGGTCCTTGTAAATACCGATGTTACAATTTTACACGGGTGATAAATAATTCACTCGGGTAATAAATAAAAATTACACAGGTAATAAAAAGAGTGAATAGAGCGGTAATGGCCGCCACCATACAGTTCAATTGGGCAATAAACAGAGTAAAATTTACGCTTAATTTGTAAGTATCAATCAATTTGACACATGATGCATATTTTATTGTGTATTATCTTAAAATTCTAGTTAAATTTTAAGCTCGATTTCCGATATTATTAATAAATTAAACTCAACATCGCTTACTCCAGGTGACCGATACACGGCAAAAGGGAAGTAACTCTCACAATGTTTACATTCTAATTTGAGTCCGACCTGGTCCCCTGCTCGAAACCCTGCTTGATTTGTTTTTGTTTTTGTTTACTTGGTGATATGTAAATATAAGTGTATTGCCGACTATTTTAATTTTGTCGTCCGCATTCTAAAAAAAATGGCAAAAAGATTTGCAACACATTCTGAAGAAGAAATAATAGAAAAACGTGCCAAAACGATACCAAGTGCAACTGTGAGAGCTAATAATCAAGCAGCTAATATTTTCAGGGAGTATTTACAAGAAAAACAACAGCCCGTTGATTTTGAGAACTTTGATGTTTTTCAACTTGATGAAATACTTACCCATTTTTACTTGGATGCTCGTAAGAGTGATGGGTCCAAATATAAGACAAACTCTTTGGAAAGCTTCAGATATGGCCTCAATCGGTATCTTAAAGCGCCTCCGCACATGAAGAAATTTGACATTATCAAAGATGCAGAATTTACAAGTTCCCGTGAATCATATAAAACTGCTGTAGATGAATTAAAAGCCGAGGGTTTAGGAGAAACACAGCATCATCCTTCCATAGCACAGTCCGATTTGAAAAAAATGTATAACAGTATTCATTTTAATCCAAACACTCCAGTTGGTTTACAAAACAAAGTTCAATTTGAAGTTAGGCTATATTTTTGTCGTCGTGGCTGCGAAAATATGGACACAATGACAAAAGAAACTTTTGGTGTATTTAGTGACCCAGATAGTGGTAGAAAATTTATCAAAAAAACGCGGGATGAATTAACTAAAAACAGACGCGCATCTGAGAAGGAAGGCAATACCGGATTTATTCCGGATGAACCGGACTCACCTTTATGTCTAGTCAGATCATTTGAAAATTATCTGAATAAACTTAATCCCAATTGTCCAAAATTATGGCAACGTCCACTCGATAGTTTTGACGAGGACTCTCATGTCTGGTATGCAAACAGAGCAATCGGGAAAGACACTTTAAGCACATTCATGTCTCGGCTAAGTAAATCCTGTTCCCTGTCACAAATCTACAAAAATCATTCAATTCGTGCCACTGGTGTCTCAATCCTGACAAAAGGCAGATTTTCACCATCACAAATCATGTCGGTGACTGGTCATAAATCTGTATCTTCGCTTGCCGTTTATCACCGTGTATCGGACACCGAAAAATTCCAGATGGGTCAGGCTATATCTCATGAAATACATGGTAATCGACAGACACTTGCACTTCCCGCGCCATCAACTTCAACTCTTACAACGACGGATGCTACTACTAGCGCCAATCAACACGGTCAAGGGGAACAACTTGGCGGCGATATGGACAATGTAAACGTTGACGATTTGCTTTGTGACTTTGACCAATTAACGGAAAACATTGGCAACACAAATAATATGTTAAATTTTCAGGCTTGTTTTGCTAGAAATACAGCACCAATGTTCCATGGTTGCACAATAGGAACAATCCAGTTAGTTTTTAAAAAATAAATACATGTGAAGTTTTCATTTCATGATTAACATGGATTTAGACTGATAACAGACATTATGATATTCGTTGTTAATTTTTTCATTCAAATTGTTATTTTATGTTAATTGATAAAGAAAACATAAACTTTATTTTACAAATATACGGTTTTTCTTTTTATTGATTTTTTTAATCTACAAAATTTTGAAATATTAAGTCTGAATAAAATGATAAATTCGTTATCTGGTTTTTAGGCAGGTGATATGGAATTTTACAACCTTTCTGATTATCTTATTTCCTTCGGCTGCGCCTCAGGAAATAAGATAATCAGAAAGGTTGTAAAATTCCATATCACCTGCCTAAAAACCAGATAACTAATATTATTAAGAATAAGAAGTGTGAGTTTTGGCATCAACTTTTAAAGTTTTTTGCGTACAAACATATTTGGGGGGTTTCCAGATGTACAGTTAAGCAGTTAAGCTATGCTGATTTCCTGACAGCTTTTGATAACAAAAAAAAAAAAAAAACAAAAAAAAAAAAAAAAAAAAAAACAAAATGGACAAAGGAACTAAATTATTATCTTTAGTATACTTACATGTAATTATGCAGATTTTACCATCTACCACCAACACATGGTAGAAGACATATAAGCATGTATTAGTATGTCAGATTGCTAACTTGGCTATGAGATTACATTGTTAACTCTTTAAATTTAGTGTAGTGTACCTGTTATTAGAATGCTGTTGACTGTTGTAGATTTTTGGTAAAGTATCTTCAAGTTTATATTGGTTACCAAATAAGAATTTAGAACTTATAGCCACAGATTTAAACTCACAAGTTTTAAAGATTATTGTAGCATATTTAGAGGTATGTATGACTTACATAAAGTAGATTGAAGTAAAGTATTTAATGGTGTTTTTACCTTGAATGTTAAATAAGGAAATCTACATGTATCAAAACTCGATGCTTGATAGAGAATCTCAATTTGAGTTCTTTTATATTACGACTTAGGTTGAAATTTTCCTATCTGCCAAGTATTGATTTCTGGCACCATAAATGTAATTTACCCCTTTATGCAGTCAAAAATGATATATACATGTGTATATATATATATATATATATATATATATATATATATATATATATATCAACTTGTGTGTTTATTTATCATATAACTGCTTCTGTTGTCAGAAATCATGCTTCTTTGCTGTATTTGTTGACATTGCTTCATTGTCGATAAAGAATCACATGATCAGTGTTTCAAAATAAGATCTTTGGTAGATCAAACTAGTGGTATGTTTCACTGCAAATTTCAACATAAGTAAAGGTTTTATAAGGAACCAAGTGTATTACATTTGTCAGGAGAGGCATAGTTAGAAAAAAATGCACTGTTTTACATTATGCATAGGAAAACTTAATGCAACTTTGAAACTAGGTGTACTTGTTTTTAATTGATTTGATAATGTTGACATTTTTTGTTTACAGCTTGATGGAGATGAAAGTATGTTTGAATCCAGTATAAGTATTATTATTGAAAAGTAAGTTACATGAATTTCGGAAGATAGTTTTATACATATGTGTATGGAAATTCATTGTTTATTTGTAAAAAATAAATTTGGTAAGCAATGCTCTTCTTTAGATCTCAATTTGTTGCTAAACTAGTATACTGTTTAACCATTCTTATTTCATGAAGATTGGTTAAACCAATCTAAAAATGTACTTGGATCTAACTTCACATATTTTTTATGATGTTTATGATACAGTCTTTAGTAATTTTACCAAAGCTGCTTTGAGAATTCAAAAGTCTTGTTGAAAATTCAGACATGCATGTTATTTTGATAATTGACATTCTGTCATATGACTTATTGTATGTCATTCCTAATATAAATATTTTAAAAAAAAATTCAAACCCCAAACAATTAATTAAGAAGACATCTTTTTACTTGTGTTACTAAAATGTAGACTTGGTTTGGTACAGGACCCGGTTTCACAATTATTCCTTAACTAAAATTTTCCTTAACTGAAAATTAGCTAATTTTGGCATTCTCTTTTTAAATTACAATTAAACATATGTGATAAAGTTTGGATTTTAAGAGCTTGAAGTGATCTTCAAAATGGCAATTTAAACTGTTGAATATCTAAACAATTAATCAAATTATTAAGATTTTAAATTTGCCAGATTAAGTTCAGGAAATTTTTAGTTAAAGAATGTTTGTGAAAGTGGGACCAGAACAAGTCTGTATTTTATCCTGTTACATTCTCTCTGTGGTGGAACCATCATGTACATGTATAATTATAAATTTTACTGATTAATAATGTTTTATTTATACTTTCAGACATCAGAGGCATAGAAAGTATCTAGGAAAGATTATTGATCACATTCACCATTTAAAGTTTGAGAAAAAGTATGTTGTGCACATACATAATATGTTGATAATATATCTGAGATAGAGAGAAAGGGAGGGGGTTGAAATTTTACATAATCAGAATGGAATCTAATGTTACAACCTCTCTCTCTCTCTCTCTCTCTCTCTCTCTCTCTCAGAAATTATTTATTGAAAGAGAAAAATAAGTATTTCTTTTACTTATCTAATAATTTTCAAATATTTGAAGTTTGTAAAGATTGAGAAAAAGAAATGATTTTTATTTATTCATTTGTTAGCTTAATAAGTACTTCTATGGCATTCTGGATACATGTAATAGTATTTATTACCAGTTACAACTTGTACAAGATTGAAAAAAATTCAAAATTTTACATGTATTTATTACCAGTTACAACTTGTACAAGATTGAAAAAATTTCAAAATTTTATGATACAACAAATGATTTTACCCTTTTCTTATTGGCAGAGAATGTATTGTTTTTGTTGTTTTTTTTTTTTTTTTGCAATATTGGGTTAAGCATACATACTAAATGAATATCATTATAGTTCTGAGTTTGTAGTTCTAGTTGTTTGGCCTTTCTGAATAAAGTGTACGTCCTGAATGAATATCATATTTCTGAGGTGGTTTGGCAATTTTGAATAAAGAATAAATCCTACATGAATATCATATTTCTGTCTTATTAAAATTCATTAATTAAATAATGTTTTACAGTCAATTTTAAGTCACCAATTCTAATAACAATCATTGTTTAGTAATATTCAGAATTGAGAGCCACAGTGCACTTGCTCATTGGCATTGATATTATACATGCATTAAATTACAGATTAAAATATAAAGTTTTAGTTTTAAGATTTCTGATTTTTTGTTGAAACATGTTTATCATTTATATTCCAGGTGCAATGTTATAGCATTGTATGGTTTAAAAGATGACAGTGTAAAGTTGTTAACTTGAGGTGCCAAAAAATTGCGCTATATGGTCGGAAATTGACTTATTGTTGCTGGTCTAAAAGATCACAGTTACCTGCTTGTGAAAGCTGTTAAAATGTAAAATATGAAAGATTGATAATATCCTGCATTTGTTTTCGATGTTGCTTGCGAAAGCTGCTATAATGCAGAGTATTAAAGATGGATAATATCAAGTTTTTTTTTTTAAAAGATATTGCTTATCAGAGCTGGTAAATTGCAGTGAGAAAAATGAATAAAACTGTATTTTTGTTATACTATATTTTGTTTTGCCAGATCTGTAATGACAGTGATATACAGCAAAAAAAAATGAATTCTTCACATGACCCAGTGATTAAGACTCAAGATGCATCAATTATAAATAGGTGATGGGTTATAGCTCCACACTCTTAGCTGCTTCAGAGAACTAGACTGGCCGAAGTAAAACCCTTGTACAATGTCCTTTTGCAAGGACAAAAAGACAAGATATATTTTTTATTTCATGAATACAAGCAGAAATGCTATATGGTCCAAAATATAACACTTTTTCACGTTCTTTAAGACATAATAGCATAATATGAATGGTCAAAAACTTGTGTATTATCTGAATGATTATTTTTGGTTGTTGGTCTCCATTATTGATATATGGTCTCATGAAGTTGTTAAAGTGATGGATGTTTGTCTGTGATACTTGTAAAGTTTTGTTTTGTTGTTGTTAAATGTACACGGTGAAAGACTTTACTCAGGAATTATTTATAGTTTGTTGATTAGTTTATATTTATGGTTTAAATGTATTTTTAAAGTGTTCATACATGTGTTATGGTATCCTGTAGCAAATGACATCCTTTTCATGCAATCTGCCATTTTCCATGGTATTGTTGCAGTGTGTTAGGTTATATTTACTGGTAATTTTAATAGGAAGATAACTTACCCCCAGGCTTTCACAAACACCAATTTTTGACCAAAAACGCTGATTCAAACCTAAAAAAGCCAATTGAAAAATATCCGAATCAGCTTTTTTCCCCATAATAGTAAGACAAAATCTGATTAAAAATTCTTTAATGCCAGCTTGTTAACAATTAAAAGTACTCAGGACAGTGTCACGATTCACTGAACTTCCTTATTCACAGGTAATTAATTACCTAATACCTTACAGGTTAATTGATTACTAGTGGCTTCACCTGTGAACATTGTTTCTACTAGAATAGTTTAATTTTTAAATTCTGTTATATCACACTGCAATACAAACACAACGTAAATGCACATGCTCGTTTTTCATGTTTTACTCCAATAAACTACGCAACCATAGTAACGTTAAAAGTGAATGGCATGACATATGACTCTTTCCATTCCATTGGCTAAAATTGTTTGTTGATAATAGTTCTAACACGGAAAAAATTTTTCTATTATAAAAAATCAAGAAAAAATAAAACAAAACATTGTCTTATGTTCAGTTTAAGTGTTTTAGATTAAATCATAAGGAATAACTTGTGATTTAAACAAGTTTATTGAGTCATAACATGAAAAACGGTATACACACTTCATAATGCGCATCACGTTATTTTCAAATAAAAAAATTCAATGTTTATTTCTTTACCTATCTGATGTGTGTTTAATAAAAAACAGAAACAGAAAATTGTTCCAGGGGTGGGGGGTAGCCTTTGCCGAACGTTGGGGGTGGGGGCTGATGTACCCTTTGCCTACTGCCAATTGACCAATTGCCTCTGCTTACCCCATAAGATTTCTGGAGTTGAGGAGGGAAATAGAATCAACAGTAACTGTTGATATTAGTTATAGGATAAATGTAACATGTGTTGCAATTGTATTTTTATGCTATATCAGTTTAGAACTGGAAATAATTATTAGTACATGACTGTATTTATTTTAAAAGTTTTTGAAGTTTTATTTATAACAGTTTTATGTATATTGGGCATTTAGCATTAAAATGCAACTGGTTCAATGATGAAATTATAAATGATAAATATTTGAATGTAGATAATATGTTATACATCTCTCTCTCTCTCTCTCTCTCTCTCTCTCTCTCTCTCTCTCTCTCTCTCATTTTCATTAGTTACACTTGTTCTAAACTATACAAAATGCATATTTATTGTACTGAAAGTATAAAAATGCATATTTATTCTACCTTTTTGTGTTCTTTATTTGTAGGCATGTGATATGCCAGTTTGTAAAATTATCTAATTTTTTAAACAAAAAGAAAAATTATATTTTCAATTTAAAAAGAAATCATTTGTCAAATACCGATATAAAAAAGTTTAAACTACATGTATACATTGTTAACAATTTATATATTCTATCACTTTTGTTATATATTGTAAGAGGTTTTGATTGCAAATTAAAAATTACATGTAGATGTTTTGTATTTTTTGCTGATAAATGTACCTGTTCTTTAAATTTGTGATTGCTTCATACAAGAATACATGTATTAAAAAAATAACAAGACGTAAAAGATATCTCATTATGCAATCAAAAATGTTTTTTATCTATTTGATATTTAAATATTCATTTCTAAAGCACATACCGGTTATTATAGCCTCAATTTGAAATATTTTGGGGCCAAAAGTAGATGTAGAAGTGTAAATCAACTCTATTTCAAAACATGTATAATGTGTTACTTTTCTCAGTTTCATTGTACACATACGTAAAACTATGGTGGTAGTTATTTGCAAGTATATGTAATGAATTCCATTTAAAATATCAAAATGTTTCTGTCTGTTAAGGGCAAAGTAATGGTGCAATAATGTTGGTACATGTAATGTAGTATTAAAGTACATGTATTATTGATTACATGTATGAGAACTTGTTACTCAGCTTAATTATTTTAAACTGTAGAAAAGTATTATATCACTTTTTATTACTAGACACATTGTCAGATTCAGTGTCTCTTTAATAGAATATGCCTCTATGGCTTAGCCACCTAAAGATCAAGCACATGTTGATAGATCACATTGCCTCTCACTGTCTAGGTTCAGATCCAGCCTGGCAGATCCTAGTGTAAGAAAATATGTAAGTTTGCTTGCTTAAGATCTGTTACTTTTTAAAACACTTTTACAGAAATCTTTGATCACATTCAAAGTTAGTTGATATTTCTTTGTAAATAAACAATTTTGCTAACAGTAAGATTAATGTACTTAGTCTTATACCACCCCAAATGGTACCAGTTTGGTATAGACTTATAACCTTGACCTTCGCTGATCAGTTGGTTATGGCTTTCCTTCAGTTAATGGATATTATTGTTTGATATATGAGCTTCAAGAGAAAGTTTTGTCTAGTTGATGATTTTTCATATTAATTTTTTTTTCTATGTCATATGTCTGGCAAATTTGACCTTTTCTTGACCCCTTGCCCTGGTTTCTTAGTAGCTCCTTACCTAAGATTTTCTTTAACTTAAATTTAGATATTTTTGACAACCTTTTATGGAAATATAAATAAACATTTTTTGATACAACTAAATATAGATGTTATAAGCTTGAAGTGATCTTCAAAATGAACACATTAAATTCCTGTATATCTTAACAATTAATAAAACAATTAATAAAATTATTAAGATTTCAAATTTTCCATGTTTTAATTTAAGGAATATCTCAGTTAAGAAATTATTGTGAAACTGGGGCCTGACCTTGTATAGGAGGAAAAAAATTGACTGAGGTGTAACAGCATCATTCCACCACTTTATACACATGTGCCAAATTTCATGTACAAGCATCATGTATAGTTTAAAAATGAAGTTCTTGCCATGTAGATACATATCTAGGAAGATTCAAAATGAATATAAACGAAAAGTTTTCCTCTTCAAAACATGTAACAAAAGAGGTGAACATCTCATCTTCTATGATAACACATGATTGGCAATGATAACCATGTGCAGCTCCGCAAAAAGTATTGCTCTTGTGTGGACATCCCATATTTTACGTTTAAATTTGAAAATATTTTAAACATGTTGCGAGATTTGTTTTGAAGACTAATATTGTGAGCTGTGGTTAAATAAAAGAGCCTTTAAAGATTATGGGAAAGGCCACAATACCTAGGAAATAATGGAAAAACTGTCATGGCTAATACATTGTATATGCACAATATTTTATCTCCATACAAAAACTGTATAGAAGAAAATTCCAGTTGATACAAACCTTGAACACAGAGCATGTTTTCAAACCAGAAATGTCAGTACTTGCACATGGGCTACTTTCATTGTTTGATTGTACAGTGATGATGCTATATAAGAGTGTGTCGCAGTTACATCATCACCTTCTCTGAGCATATACATATATCCAATCAAGTACAACATTGATAAAAAACAGCTAAGGTTAGTTGTTTTTTTTTAATCTACCAGCAAGAGTTCTTCTGGAATTTCTTCATAACAGGGCATATCTCTGATTGTTGAAAGATATTTAATATGTTTTGTCTTTGTTATCAGTCTGTATTGAAGCTTAAAGCATGCACTTCATTTAATATATATATATATATATATATATATATATATATATATATAATGCATTTTAATGCACTTGTATAAGAACTACTTACCAAGGTCACAAAAAAATGCACATTCTGTAGAAGTAAACGTGAAATTTTGAATGTAATTTATGTCACCTGTAGTAGTGATCCCTGTATTCTTCCGAATTCTCTTTACCCCAATCTAATACATTTGACATCCACTTCCTGTTGTTAATGGCAACCTTACTTATAAACTCCTTATAATGCTATATTACCCCAAAAACAAAAAGCGGCTGTATAACTGTCTGAACTTTAGTACTGCACACACTGTTAGTCATTTATATGAATCTGTTTGACATGTATCTTCTAATTTATTGTTTATGTAATGAACTTATTTGTATATATAATTAAAATCATTACATCTGTGTAATATTACTCTTATCTCCTTGGGTTATTACTACCTTGGTGGCTAAGTGATAAAGCATATACCTGGCTATGTCATACATAAGACTTTAAAATTTGAGATACATGTATTTCTTCCTACTCAGTGCTCAGCATTATTAGAATAGAGTATTGACTGGTTCAGCTGGTGCCAGGATAATAATGAATTTGATAAGTGGTATGCTTGTCAGTGGCATACTGACTTTGTGAGCTAACACTTTATCAACAAGTCCCCGTTGAGTGCACGCTAGTACACGGCAGACCATACTTCATACACACATATGACACACATACATGAACTTGTTCTTAGAGATCAAAGCTGCATTAAATTTTCCTAAGAAAAAATTAAAATGGTACTGATCTACTTAATGATGTTCCCAATGAAAAATGTTCAACAAAAAAGCTCAAATAAATGTAGTAATTTTCCAGCAAGATGTAGCCTGAGGGAACTAATGTTAGAACATGGTTACGTAAAAAAAAAACAGGATCATTTAAACAGAGCTTACAAACAATGAAATACTATAAATTAAACACAGAATCTCATTAATTTTGTCATTTGTGACTTTGTAATGTATAGTTAACATTATAGCAAATATATTTGGATATTAATGAGGGACAATTGATTCATTCAAGTCTCTGTATATAAGTGTGCATGCTCCAAGCTTACAATAATCAGCGTTTAACCCGCAAGCTTACAATAATCAGTAATAAACAACTGACCAACCCATTAGAGGATTCTTTTTGTTTACAGCTAATAGGAATGAATTTAAGAAGATGAATCTGAAGGATCCTGATTAGAAGTTTTCTATTTTTAGAAAATTGAAGAAAAAAAATTCAGAAAATTGAAAAACTAAATGCAGCTATAATAAAATTGCTCTTGCCATGAATAGCTGCAAAATTACTGATGCGACATTAAACAGCATTACAACAACAACAACAACAATCATTGGGTTGTGGTTATGGTGTAAAATGACATCATTTCTTGTATAGTATGACTTTTATAATGTTATTATTACAAATAATAAATATTCAAGGATTACACAATAAAAAGAACCCTGCATTAATGATTATATAATATTACGCTACATATCAAAACGTCATCAAGGTCACATAAAGAACAAATATGCATTGTGTGATAGGTAACATATGGACTTTCTTACGTAACATCATGTGCAGAAATACATATAACTTACTTATACATTTAATGTTTGTTTTATGTAATAAAAACTGTTTGTCAAAATTCATATAAAGTTATTTTGTGTATTTAATTAAGGAAACTAAAAAAATACTTGTTTTTAATTTATGAAATAAAAATATGTTTATTAAAAATTTATTGCCGGAGTTTATATTAGCTTGTGTAGAGTGGATCTTCTGCTTTAGGTTGTAATGAAAACAAACTCGGATCTGGTTTTCTATTGAGGACTATTTTTTATCAGTTCATTGAGAATGTCCTTTGCATGCAGGTTTGACTTTACATTTTTTATTTACATTGTATAATGCCATAATGAATTAATTTGTAGACATTTTTATCTTAGATATGTCACAGATTGTCAAGCACTTCCAAGCAAAATTTTAAAAATAATTAGAGGACTGATTTTATTATTTTCATTTATTTATATTATTGCACCAATTACTTCTAATTTGTCATAAAATACAAATTATCTAAAATAACAACCATAATCAGATATTACTGTTTGTTTTTTTTTTTTTTTTTTTTTTTTTTTTTTTTTTTTTTTTTTTTTTTTTTTTTTTTGACAAGTGGCAAGTGCAGATAGAAATCTAGGAGTGAATTTATTATTGCCTGAGATTAATGATTAATTTATGCACTAAAATACCAGGTAAAGTTTTAGACAATGGAACACATGCTGTTAATGCATTATCATTCTGTAATACAGTTACCTGGAAATGTAAGTAAAATAATTACTTATTATTCTTTTTTTTTTTTGCTCAAAATTACTGGAAAGAGAAGATACGAAAAGTGCAATAGATTAGTTGTAATCTTACATATATTTTATAGAAATATTTAAACATTTTCATACTACACCATGTCTTAGAAAACATGTTCAATTTGATTTAGTTGTATGTTTTGGTTGTCATATCATATGAGGAATAATATTCTAAAATGTAGAAAATGATGCAAAATTTGAATTATTATGAAAACATTTTAATTACCATCAAAAGCAAGTTGTATTTATTACCATAATAAAATTTGTACATGTTTCGAGTTGTTTTTTTTCTTATAATGACAACTTAGACATGTTGATGACAATGTAAAATTTCCAGTTTATTTTAAAGCAATTTCCTATTGTCATTAAATAACATAAAAAGAAAATAATGCAGTTATAAGTGGGGTTACGCCTTTATAATTTCTATCTTCAAGATTAATTGATTTATAAAATTTGAAACATAACACATTGAAAATTAAGATGGTTGCATGATAAAAAAGGAATTTAATTAATATCCCCATACTGTACAATAATGAAAATTATATTTTAAGATGCAGAAAAAATATAAAAATAAGAAAAAATTGATCACTAATTTAGTAATGAGGTAAAGTCCCAACAGGATATGTGTTTTTCTTTTTCGATCATGAATAACAAAGTAGGGACATTCCTAAGTTTTTATCAATTCTGTTAACAATTCTAACCACTATTTTATTTCATTGAAAAGGTGTGTGATATGGTCAAGATGTAAATTCACCAACAATAGTCATACCTCTGTGTGTGTGTGTGTGTGTGTGTCCAAATTTGGTTTTGATATTTTAAAAAATAAAACTACAGTTTATCAGATATAGCTCAAATTTCATTATATAATTAGTCTTTACCATCCTATGCTTGAGATTGCTTGATGAACATTGGCACATCCAAAATGGTGAATGATACTAAAATTAGAAAATTGTAGTCTTATTCCCCTTTATTCAAAAGAAAACAATTTATTAGATTGAACTCAAACTTGGTGAGACTTCACTCTGGTTGGGGCTTGATGGCACTATGAAATATTCAAGATTTTTTTCTGTTTTGAAAGAAAATTGAAACTGGAATTTGATGCAGCTTAAAAATTGTTAATCAGATTAGCTCAAACTTAGTTATATGATTTTTTTTATAATATCAGTAAACTGTTTTAGTTGTCACTATTACTATATTAATTTTATTAACTGTATAGACCTGTGGCATATTTAAGGTGGCCTGTTACTATAAATGGAACAGAAATTCCTTGCATTTGAAAAAAATTATGGAAAACATTTGTTTATTGGTCTTGACAGTACTATATCTTGGATTGCTTGGTGGCTCTGTGGCATATCCAAGATGGTTTCCGTTTAATACTAGAAATAGAACAGCAAATTATAAACTTGGTTTTCGTGTATTTTGAAGAAAACTATTTACTTGATTGATCTTGCTGTCATTAACATTACAATAATTACTGGTATTTCAATTTTTAATGCAACAACATTTCAAGAATAATTTTGAATATAATTCACTCTATTTTATAATTGTGATAAAGAGTTATTTCTATGGTATCTCATTATAAAACAATTACAGTAATTGGATTTTAATCCAATTAAAATGCATTCGCCATGACAATAAATTTTAGGAACAAATGCCTTTTATATTGTGCTTGGTATTTATTTCTCCTATATGCTTCAAAAGTATGTTGGGGGTGGGGGGGGGGGGGAAGGGGGGATGGGGTAATATTCCATGGACATGTTGTTTTAGCTTGTTCTTATTTCTTGTAATATCCTATTCTATATGTAAATCCTAACACATAACCATCAACATAACAAAATTATTTTCACAATGTTTATCTACCAAAAAACATAAAAGATTTAAATGATAATTCAAATGTTCTCTGACATATTGACAATGAGTTTGGCAGTAAACAATGCTTTGAACTTGGATTGATTACATAAGTTGCCATGTGATGGGAATGAAGGGAAGTAAAAATGCTCTGAGGATTTATCATGTTTATATTGTGATGAAAATATTTTAACAATAAATAAACTTGGAAAATATATATATTGGTTTTTTTTTTCTATTACTATTATTATAAAAGTAAGCCAGTTTCAACATAATTAGCAAACAAGAAAATTCATACACAAAGTAGCAGACTTTTAATACAAGTAATTGGGACTTTTAGTTGGTGTGAGCTATCACCTGTTATCCAGTTTCTGTAACTTTATTACATTATAATGCCCTCCTTTTTATAATGCCCTCCTTTTAAATAACCGTGTCAGACTGTCAGGTGATTTGTTTGATAAGATCTGACTGTTTGATAATATTTTGGCAACAAACATTAACCTTGTTTACGTGAAGGACTCTTATATTTGCACAAAATGAAGGGGTTGTGTCCCCTTACTGGTCCAGGAAAATCTCTTTGTTTTAAAAATAGAATTAATAAACCTTATATATTCAGATTTAACATCCTTATAGTTTATAGAGTTTACTTTTTAACAAATCTTTGATATGAAGCTTCACACTGTAAACTAGAGTGACCCCTATATATTTTTTGTGACCTTTCTAGAGCTAGGTCTAAGTTGCTGTAAGTGTAGCATTGTTGGAATAAGAAGTATTTAATTTGCAAAAAACAAATATTTACAATGGGGTCCGTAATAAGAACATGAAGAGGTCTCCATATCATACTTTTTTATTGTACGCTAGCTAGACAGAGGGGTCCTTAAATTGCGGTTAAAATGTATAGTGGACCAAGATTTTGAAGGAATTAAGTAAAATTTATTTTTCTGTCCATCCTATCTTAAAACCCCATTTTATAATCTATGCTATTTCTTAAACATTGTCCTCTAAAATAACAACAGGTGCATTCTGCATCTTTAGTTAATTATTGATGTATTTTTTCTGGGATTTTGTTAGATTTTAATGTTAGGAATCACGATCATAGGAGATAAAAAATCCATGGATGAATTTTATTTTTGACAAAGATATGCATTTCTTTCAGTCAGCTATATCTTTTTTTCGCATCATTTTTTTTTTAGATAACTTTATTCTTTGACCATCTTAATCACTCTTCTGTTGCATGATTCTTGAATTTCTTTAAATTGCAATCATTCTTCATACATTTTATAATTGGTGGTTGGCAATTGTGTTGATAACTTTCTCATTTAGTTCTAATCACATATTTCACTACTGAAGTGTTATGTGTTTTTTCAAGATAAAATAGAAAATGTATGTTAAGATCCACATTGTTTGTCTTACTGAAAAATACTGACAAGTTTAATTACTTTAATTATGCTTTGTTATATATTCCTAATCCTTAAAAACGCTGAATTTATATATGAAAAATATATATTTAATATGAAATATGAAATTTAATATATTTAATATGAAATCAAACACAAATAGTAAAATCATAATTAACAAGTATTATCATTATTTAAATATAGTACAATCACAATAAAATCATTGATTTTTCTACTAAAAAAAAAAAAAAAAAAAAAAAAAAAAAAAAGTTAATTATAAACTGCACAAAAATGTCAAAGAATGATATTGATAAAAATACTGTCTAGATTTTTAATATTGAAAGCTGAAATAGCATTTTGCTACCAATGATTTCAAAATTTTCTTTAAAAACCATACAATTTTCACATTTTTATGAAAATATTCTTAAAAAATCACCATATTCCATAGTGGGTCATTTCATAGGATCGTTTATCCATGTATCTGCATGAACTTTATAAGGGCACATTTGGGGTCCTGATGCACATAATTTACTTTTATAAAGTTTTTGATGAACATCTTCGAGTCCCTCAAAAAAGTTATAACTCATTCTAAGATACAAAATAATCAACAACACAACTGAACAATCGTACGGCTAAATGAATAATGGCAAGGTGCACAATCAACCAAGCGTTACCATGCGCGTCGTCAAGATCTTGTTTTCACCGAGTAACATGGCGGACCGTGAAAGCGGCCATATTTGTGACGTCATTAAAAATAATCGTATAGAAATATACTTTTACAGCTAGTATTAGCCGACTTTAGATATTTCAGATATAGCAATTGAATAGTAGTATTCAATTTGTGCAGACCTTTGAATCTGGATCAGCAAAGGGTGCAATTATAGCGGATCTTTTGAATTAATTATAATTCTTTCTATAAACCAATAGTTTCGAATTGTATAATAGAGAGGGCTGTTCGATATGTGTTGCATTATACCACTGCCTGATAACCCCTAGCACGATTTCGTTGTTGATGATATGCTATTCATTAACGTTTCCAACAGTATGAACACGTGTCTACAGCTCCACATAGTTTAAAAATTATAACAATTTCAATAGAGCCAGTCATTTATCACTGTTGTAAAAATTGTTGGGAAACGGGCTGAGAATATTGGAAAAAATTAGAGCTTAAAAGTTAGCACAAAACTCGATCATTCGGTAATACATATTTTTACTGAATTTGGGGTAATTTATGGCACTGAAAAGGTATCTCCCGAGATAGTTCTTAGTTCGAGAAAGAAATTTCTGACTGGCACAGAGTCCGTCAAAGATGCAGCAAAATCTGGCCAACCTGTGACTGTAACAGGCAAGGCAAATGTCTTAAAAGTCCTTGAAATGATTAAAGGGGCTGGCACATATATACGATTCGTGATATTGCGCGAAAAAAACTAAGCCGTTGAAATATCGCTATCGCGGGTGCATTTCATTTGAAAGTACTAAAGATTTCTGCCAGATGGATCCCGCATATATTGACAGATGACCAAAAACAGCTAAGAAGCAGTTGCTCAAAATGTTTCTCAAATTCAAAGACAATTTACAAACATTTCTGCTGGTGACGAAAAATGGGTTCACTATTTCGAATCAGTAAGAATATGGTTAATCAAACACGGTAGAAGGTCTGTAGTTGCCAAATGAACCACAAAGAAGGTTCTTTATTACATATTCTTCTCATTGATGACATAGTCGTACAAATTCCGGTGTCGAAGGGCAAAAATGTTACAGGTTGGTATTACTGAGATGTTATACCAAGAAAAAACTCCAGAAGTATTATCTTTGATGACGCCCTGTGTCAGGATGTAAGAATGTTCGTCTACTAAATAATAATGTTCCATGTGAAGCAATTTTTAAAGTCGGAGAAGATTACTGTCTTGCCACACCCACCATACTCTCCAGATCTAGGCCCATACAACTTTTTCGTAATTGCAAAACTTTAAAAAATTTATACAGTCTTCGTTAGAAGACGCGACGAGCTTAGCTCAGCCATCAGTCAATGCCTGAGAGGTCTATCTAAATCAGCGTACCGTCACGTATTTCAGAAATGGATTCAGAAATTGAAATTATGTTTATAACCATCGGAGAATACTTTGAAGGGATGTAAAGTTCATTTTATTTGTGTCGAATGTTGATGCCTTAGTGTTTGTTAGATGTAGGCTTAGAGAGTTATGTATAAGAATAATTTAGGGACTGTTTGGAACCCTTTGATGTAGCTGTGTTCAAGTTCCCACGTGTTGACATTATGACTCATCCAGTGATGAAAGGGCCTTAATTAATGTATTTCAACGTTTGTACAACTAACTTGCCACAATCATGTTCCAACATTTAGGACTTTTTTTAAGTTTATACCATAAATGTACATCACTAATGGTTCAATTTTAAAAATAAAGGTTAAATCTTTTTTATACTTTTTAAGACTTTGGTCTTAACATAAGTTTGATGGCAAAGATTAACAACAACAACAATAATAATAATAATAATAATAATAATTTACCCCGTTTAAATGAACTTTTTATTTCCAGCGTTTACCAAAAGTCAAAATTTCATAATAAACTAATTTATATAAAATGAAAAGATGTGTATTTTCATTTTTAGCTCACCTGACCGAAAGGTTATGGCATGGTGCGGCGTGTGTATGTGCGTGCGTGTGTGCGTGCGTCGTTAACATTTTTCGACTTCTCCTCCAAAACTGCTGGACAGATTTCAATGATACTTAGTCAGAAGCATATATGGGCCGGTGCAATTCAGATTTGTTCATGGTGTTGCCATGGCTACCAAAACTAGGTCAAGGTGACCTAGGGGTAAAAAAATCTTAAGAAATCATCTTCACCGAAACCGATGATGGGAAAAAATCTGATGTGATATTTGGCTTCTCTAGGGTCTTAAGGCTATATAGTTTGTTCATTTCGTGAAATTTGGTCGAAAAATGCGTTACGCGTTTTTGCGTTTAAATTTCGTAAAATGGCTTCAAATTGTTATAACTTGACTATTTGAACAGATAATAACATGAGGTTTTCAGTTTTGACTTTTTCTTTGAATGACCTTTAAATAAGGGTCAAGGTCACATATCTAGGTCATGACCTAATTTGTGATTTATGCAGTTTTAGGCAATTTTCTTGCAAATATTAAGAGATATATTAAATCAAAACATTGCTAAAATGTTCAGCATGACAAAATTGAAAAAGGAACCAAGTTTCGTAACTATATGATAATCCATATAGGAGTTGTTTCCCCTGAAATGTTTTTTTTTTTTTTTGGCTTATAAATAATAAAATTGTGCATTAGCTTGAAAACTATTAACTTTTTGTATAGGCATGTATATTAGAATATTGTAGGCATTGTGACTATGATCATTTTGATATATGGTTCAAGGTCATATGTTCAAAGGTCAAGGTTACGGCTGCAAAAGAAGACTTAAATTGTTAATTATCTTGAAAACTATTAACTTTTTGTATAGGCATGTATATTAAAATATTGTAGAAATTGTTATGGCGATCATATTGATATATGGTTCAAACTCATATGTTAAAAGGTCGAGGTCAAAGCTGCAAAAGAAGACTTTAATTGCTAATTATCTTGAAAACTGTTAACTTTTTGTATAGGCATATATATATATATATATATATATATATATATATATATATATATATATATATATATATATATATATATATATATATATATATATATATATATATATATATATATATAAATACAAATACCTGCTAAATTTTAATGTGCCAGATGTGCACATTTCGGAAAATCATTTCTCATCAGTGACACTAGGGACCGAAAGTGTGATAGATAAAAAAACATACGCCAAACAGTTAAAGATTAATGAATCTAAAGTTCCAAAACTATGTGAATCCAAATCCAGCTAAGGAATGTTTTGCATGAGGGAACAGACCTTAGTTTTAAAGAAATTTCAAAAATTAAGACGACTGAAAATTTTGCTAAATAGTATATTTTCTGACAGCACAAAGCACTGCCTACTGAGTTATAGAATATTGTAGGTATTGCAGCAAAAATCATTTTGATAGATGGTTCAAGGTCATGTGTTCAAAGGTCAAGGTCACAGCTGCAAAAGAAGACATAAATTGCTAATTATATATATCTTGAAAACTTTTAACGTTTTGAATAGGCATGTATATTAGAATATTGTAGGTATTGACATGGCGATCATATATGGTTCAAGTTCATATATGTTCAAAGGTCAAGAACATAGCTACATAAGTATACTGAAATTTGTTAATGATTTGGAAATTATTCATTGCATTACAGTTACTTCATGCATATTATATAAGCTACTTATAAATGAAATGTGACTGGATATATTTCTGATTAAGTTCTGTGGCAGTTCTTAACTTGAGAAAACTTTTAAGTTTCTGTACCTAATATATTGTCTTTTGCGTTTTGCAAACAATTTTGGACATATCCTCAGGTGAGCATTAAGGCCCATGGGCCTCTTGTTATTCATTACACTTTCTATGTGTTTATCAGGGCAACTTTAGATTCATGTTTACTACTTTTAATACTATAGTGTGTGTGTGTGTGTGTGTGTGTGTGTGTGTGTGTGTGTGTGTGTGTGTGTGTGTGTGTGTTGTATTTAAGGTTGTTATAATATGTTCATTCAAATTAAAAATATTCATCAACGCTCTACAAACAGAGCCCTTACCGAGCATTCTAAAGCGCTCGTTTTATGGATTACAGTGCCTCTGACTGTCTACAGGTTTGAATCCCGCTTGGACAGATCCTAGTGTGAGGAAGTTTGTCGGCTAGCTTGCTGGAGGTCAGTGGTTTTCGTTGGCTAATCCTGTTTTCTCCACCATACCGGAACTGATACCATCTAAGTGAAAGAATCTTGATTTAGGCGTTAAGCACCATTAAATCACTCCACTTCACTGTCTCCACATACTTACCAAAAACTTTTTACGCATAATGTTTATAAACTATGAAGACAATGCATTTGCAATGTTTGACTTTTTGTTTTGTTGTTTGCAAGACAGCATGTTCTAACAACTTGTAATGTGCTGTTGTTGCTTCATTTTCAGAAACTTTATTTCCTTGCCTGGTTAGCATTATCTTCTGGATATTATTTGAAATATGGACCATAAAATAAATTTAAAAATAATTGAAACTTTAAAATAGTTATACGTTAAGACATGTTTTATAGAACATCTAGTCATAAAGAGACTTTTTTAAAGAAAAAAATACTAGTAGCTCTTGTTAATTACTTTAAAAGAGAGACAAACAAACATGCTACATGCTGGTCTGGGAAAAATTTTCTGGAGTAGTGAAACAATTTACAATAAAATATATTTTTTGACAAAATTTAAAAATAATAAATAAATAAATAAATAAATAAATAAATAAATAAATAAATAAATAAATAAATAAATAAATAAATATGATATTCCGAATTTTTTCAACATCTATTTTAACAATTTGTAACTAAAATTTAAAGTGCATGACATGTCTTCACAATAGGTTAAAATTTTAGAACGATTTTTTGCAAATTCTAAATTACCTTTTCAATACCAATTTCTTAAGAGTAAATTTTAAATGAACATGATTTGTTTATTTAATAGTATTATCTAAATTGTTTGTCAATATTTCTAAATTGCTGGCCTGAGATGATTTTCAGCGTATTTAACTGACTTAGCAATCTCCTTTAACTATAGACCCTTTAAACAAGCTGTTTTATCATTTATATATTCCGAGTCCGTTTAATTTTTCGTTTTCCGTTTAAAATGATAGTATGCTCGATACATATCCGGCTAAGTGACCCGAAAATCGGTCGAAAACCTTGAACTTGTAACACTTTTTGTCTGGTACAAACAACTTGGTAAATTGACCATTTTTACCGTTTCCATGTTAAATATAAAATATTTGAGATGTCAAGTATATGTAAGAGGTAAGATAAATAACTGTCAATATCATTTATCGATAATTTATACATTTAAAATGTCCGAACTTTTTGGAATTCCAAAAGGGTCTCGGTTACTAGATTCCATCAAATAACTTTACCATTTCAACCAAAATAGGAAGTGACATGTCTTAATTAAAGGAAAGTTATTCCCTGATAAGGGTATTTTGCTCTCAGTCTATGATTGGCTTATTATTCGATGACTTATTTACGCAATAAAAAAAACACAAAAGTGGAAATCACGACCATGACGCTGCAAATTATTGTAAACGTGATTAATGTAGGGAAGGACACCAAGGATTTTGTACTAATCAGATGTCATATTTAAAATTTTATAATTTCGTCATCTATGTATGTCGTAACTTTAAAATTCAACAGAGGATATGTGTACATCAATTAAGATTGTTGAACTTACTTGGAAACCAAGTCACCTAAGGTGAGCCACCACCATTTTTTTTGCATTTAAATCATGGTATTTAATATGATAATTTATATTGTTTAAGGACAATTTTTAGCAATTTACAAGTTAATAGACTTTTGAAATGTTCAATTGTATAAAAGTGTAAATTTTCTACCTTTATGAATGGCCAGTTAAAAGTTAAAAGGCTAGTGATTTGCATACTGAATGCTTGATTACTGCACTGTTGTGTAAATGGATCAGAAGGTGTAATATCAATCGAAAACAAATATAACAGCTCTAAAAGACTTAATGGTAAATACTATTACTCCAAACAGTCATGTAACAAAGTCTGACATTGTTTACAAGAAAATCCTATAAAGTCACACCATGACTGACACTGATGTCAACTTCTGTATGAATGTGGAAATCATCAAACATCAAACAAAACAAGAGCACCCTGATCAATGTTTTATAACATCCCACAGTTGATATTCACATAGTAGCACAACAACAACAACAACAAAACCTGATGCAGCCTTTAACTGAAAGCAGGTACCAACAGATTACCCCCATTTGAGCCCACCACAAACAGTTTGTCCACTTTTTTGCCATTTTGCTTCCATATTGCTTCCATGACAGGTTTTTTGCAGAACAAATTTACAAAACCTAAAGTAATCTTTCACTGAAGCCTTAAAGCAGCAACACATTACACCCGTTTTAGTTTATCACAAGAAAATTTGCCCACTTTTTTTGCCATTTTGCTTCCAAGACAGTTTTTGCAGAACAAATCTACAGAACCTGGTGTAATTTCTGACTGCAAGCAGATTCACTTCCATGTTAGTCACCTCAATACAATTTGCCCACTTTTTTAGCTATTTTTCTTCCAAGACAGGTTGCCTGCAGAACAAAACCACAGAACCTGGTGTAATCTTTCACTGGAAGCAGCTACCTACAGATTTATCCTCATGTTAGTCAATTCAAAAGCAATTTTCTCTCTCCTTTTGCTTCCAAGATAGGTTACCTGCAAAACAATTCATTCCAGAGTCTATGGCAATTCCTTCTTAAGGTCTTACAATATGATTACAGCTTGTAGCTCAAGGAAAAAAATGTCCAAAAGAGCATATGACACAGAATAGATTGCATTAGTTTTATGGAATCCTCACAATTCTGAACAATGCAACACCACAGAACAAAGAGAATCAGATAAAAAAAACTTTTTACAGGTAAAATGATATTTTATAGTCCAAACAAACTGCATAATGACTTAGCATCTATCTTGTTCACAGATGTGTTTCTGAGCATGATTATGACTAGTGTTACTAGTTAAAAGAACTCCAAGATAAATATCACTGTCTGCCTTTTAACTATCATACATATTTAATCATGATGACTTTAGTTTCCCATTTAATACAAAATTCATATTGCTTGTCTAATAGCTGTTGCAAATACTTTTAGAGATTTTGAAAAAAAAAATAGTGTAAACACCTATAACATTGAGAATAGTTTTCTGCTCTTAGATGGAACTAAATCTTCATCACTAATACACAAATGTTTCTGTTCATATGGCATTTTTTTATTTGCCAGTTATGATAATTATAATAAATAATAAGGTATATGAACTATGAGCTAAGACTATTTTTGCAAGATAGACAGGGGTTCACTTAAGAATCAACTATATATAAAAAAAACCTTTTAACAGTAGCAGATTTAAAACAACCTGTTTTGAAAATGTTTCAAGGGAGATAACAGCAATAATCCCCTACCTCATCCGAGCATCTCAGATGTGATGGATGAGGGGAATTCTCTGTAAGAAGTCTGAAGGCTGAAGAGGGTTAACTAAGTGCAGTATTTCACTAACAAGTGAAATATTGCACTTAGTTAGGCCTAACTTAAAAAATTCTTTGTTTGCTGTTTTCCGACCCATGCCATCCACATGTAGGTAGGTAGGTAGGAAAAAAAATTTATTTTATTTTTTGAAAACTTAATCTATTACACTTTTGAAAAGTTTAAATTGGTTTCATATTTCTCTTTTAAAACATATACAATTTTTTTTGCTACCTAAAGTCTTCTTTGTTTCTCCTTGTGTTTTCTCCAATGGAGAAACACAGCTGAATTTCCTTACTACCATATAAACCTGCTCACAGGACATCTCCCTATCCAGAGATATTGCTATTTAATACTGTTCTTATGTTGTACGAAAAGTAAAAAAAAAAAAAAAAGATTGTAGTAAAAAGGCAATAAAATTTTTTGGGTAGGGGCATTTCAAGTGGGTCGGGTGGTCAACGGCAAACAAAGTTAATTTTATTTTAGGCCTTAACCCGAGACAGTCGAAGGGCTGATGGAAGAGAATTTGAATTAAGGTGACAGGAAGGATCTAGGGACAGTTTCAGAATATTGGAATATCTACAAATGTTTGAAAGTTTATGCTAGTTATACAGTACAGATATTTATTTATTTATTTATTTATTTATTTATTTATTTATTTATTTATTTATTTTTAAATTTACTTTTAAAAAAATTGGCAGTGCTAGAGATTTTGTAGGATTATAATTAATAACATTGTGTAGTATTTTTGTATGAAATGCACCTGTTCTCCAAATGCTGTGTCATAAAGTACATTTGTACATGAGAAAATCTCTAAAAAGTCATTAACACATACAATCCCATTTATATTATTTACATGTACTTTTAACTGATGTCATTTTGTTGTTGTTGACTTTTAATTTCAATTTAATTCTATTTTGATGATAATCCAATTAAATGTACATGTTTCATGAAATAGATTATCAGGGCTCTCACTGGGCTTAATTTTGGGCCGAAATTCGGCCCCATTCCCAATGCAAAAAGGCTGTTTTTTTTCCCAATTGGAACCTAGATTTTTCCCAATTCAAAAAAAAAAAATAATTGTGACATCATATTTATGTAATAGGGGTTAAAACATCCGAGTACTTCCGATATGCTGTAAAACAGCATATACACACAGAATCATAAAAACATCAGAATACTTGCAAAAAATTATCATGTAATGAGTTACCATTGTTAACCGGATGCACATTATTAAATAGTTTTTAAACTCTATTTGATTTTTTCCAAAATTAGTCAAAACAATGCTAATTTTCCCAATTCCAAGGGCCCGGCCCCATTCCCAAAATGAGCTGTGAGAGTCCTCATTATATATTTTTTTCAGAGTCAATGGAACAGGAAAGTTTCTAACATGATCAATTTAAGCGAAATATATGAAAATTTGTATACTAATGATCAGTTGACCCTGTTTTTTTTCTTAGTTGCAGTGTATTGAAATGAACATAAGTATTCTTACCAGTATTATAAATTTATTAATTATGATTATACACATTTGATTTTATACTTTTTTGTGTTCATTACAGAGGACAATTATTATTTTTTCAACTATTTGATTCTACAACATCACCAGGATTCCCAAACATTTGTAATGATCATATTCTCGAAAACATTTCTTTGAGAGCAATAATATTTACTGATATGTGACCCCATTGATCACTATTTATCTAGTTGTTCCAGTAACTGGACATGCTATGTAGTAAGAAGTGGCCTTTTCAATTTCTTTAAGAAAAATTGAATCCTATTTAAATTCATTAAATTGTCTAGAAATGGTGAATATAGTGCTATAGCTTCCATTGTTGTGCAAAACATACCAGTTATAATGTACATGTATTAATATGATCCCTGACTAAATTATTTTTTTGCTTCTCTGTTATTTAAAGTGTTTTTACATTAAGATGTCAACTGTTTTTTTTATTTTTTTTTTTTTTGTATTTAAAACCTTAAAGTCTGAAAACACTACAAGTAGACTACTAGTCAAAAGCAGAAAAATCTAGAAGGATTATTTAATGGAATTTTAGCTTTACCATTAAAAAACTGGCTAGGATAACAGTTGCCGAGGTGATCTTACATGTGCACTTACATATCAAAGGGTCTCTCACAGCCTTAGTTCAAATACAAGTGGAGGCAGATCATAGTGTGAAGAAGACTCTCGGTTTACTTTTGCCATTGTCAACATGAGTATTGTAAAAAAGGCTTTTGGAGGCAAGTAATTTAGGTCTAGGTTTACTTGCCAAAGATTGATGGTTTTTTCTGGACATTCCAGTTTCCTCCACTATTTTGAATTGACTACCTTGTTCTTCCACTCTTCCTAAATTGATTGCCTTAATAAAAGTCTTGACTGGGGTGTAAAACACCATTGACTCCATTTTCCTTTATTGAAGAAACAAAAAAGTCTATTACTTGAACATTAATTAAAAGTTGATTGTCACATTTACAGTTTCTAAGAGAGTTTTGATATGTCCCTTTGTTTTCATGTTAACAAATACTGTAAAGGTGGCACTCTATATGACAACAACAGGGCCAGGGTGTAACTTAATATATTGTCTCTTTGTTTCTGGATAGAAATAATGAAATTTTAAATGCCATTTACAGAAATAATTACAAGATATTAATACATATGTATGTTCTTGTCATGTTTTAGATATCTCTCCAACAATTCCTTTAATCTGAAAAAAATATGCCCTCCCCTCTTACTCTGGCATTGTGATGTATTTTCAAATCTAGTAATTTTGACCTGAACACCAAAACTTTACACATGTGTATATATGAGATACGTATTTACATTACAGTTGGTTTTTAAAAATAACTGACCAGAATAAGAATTGAGGCATTGTATTTTGGACATCTTTCTGGCTTTGCCTTGGTCTTTCAAAATAAATTTGATATGGACACAAAGACATTATGTTTAAGATAGATTTCTGGTGTTGTTATGTTTTTATCAAAATAAATACCTTGGCCTAGACATGGAAACATTTTGTTTGAGATATCTCTCTTGCAGACTTTGCTCTCGATATCTTAAAATAACCATGGCCTTGACACATAGATATCATGTTTGACATATATCTCAGATTAGATTTTCTAAACACTTCATGCATTTTAAAGATATTTTTTTTTTTACAAATAATGTAAAGTTTCAATAAGTATGGTAATAAGGGTAAGACAGAACTTCTTCACAAGTTAAAACAAAAGATTTCCTTTCTTAGGTTGGTTGGGATGTTGTTTAATGTCACATCAACCATCTTTCAGTTATTCATGTCAAAAGCAAGTTTGTTAATTCCTAAGGAAAAATGTAGGAATAAGTTTGTGTATGAGTGAGATACATACATACATGTACAAACATATTATAGTCTGCCTAGTAAAAGTGTGCACTCTTGGCGACTTCAAGATGCTAACTCACAGACAAGCATAACCCTTCCCCATCATATTGTCCTGACATTGTGTGAGCTAGTGGATATTTTGTGCTCTTTATGCTAAGTGCCAGGCAAGGAAGCATGCAGTATCTCAAATTTAAAAGTCCTATAAAGAGCCAGCCAGGATTTGAAATTCCCACTCTTAGATGGATGTTCTATCCCTAAGCTTGCCACCAAGATGGGGTGAGACAAAATAATCTGAAAACGTGATGGAAATGAACCAAATAATATAATGTATAACAAAAATTGACACATGAAACATCTTTTATATACATGTATAATAAATACAGTAGATGTAAGCAGTTGGATTTAATCATTTCAATTCCTTATTAGAGTTTTATAAATGAAAATATAAAATGTACCCAAGATTTTAGTTCAAATGCATTGATATTTAAAGAGTATCTTATAAATTATAAAATACAGGATGTAATTTGACTAGTGATAATATTGAAGGATGATATACATGTTTTAATATTCATGGTTTTTTATGTAATGAAAAACACTTCTTGATATTTACAAGATGTTTTGATGTTTACGTAATATTGATTTCATTCACGGAATATATATATACATGCCTACATGTATATGTAATATTTATTTCATTCACGAAATATATATATATACATGTATATACATATTGTAACAATTTTGTGGTTTTGCAATAAAAAAATGTTAGGAGAAAATTTCATGGAATTAAGTTTTTTAAAAAATGAATCCCATTGGAAGCCTTTGTAATAAAAAAATATTCATCGTCATTTTAATTCTGTGGTTTTAACTAAAATTATGAAATTAAATCCCAAACGAAATTGTGTGATTTAACAGTATGTTTTGTTTAAAATCATTATTATGTTGGAGTACCACATATACTGATTTAATATGTGCTGTTTTTATAACTACCAGTAATTTTCATTTTTCATCAATACAGTACATTTGTAATACAAGTATGTATTGTTTTATATATATATATATATATATATATATATATATATACTGAGTATATATATAAAGATTAAATTAGAATACTGGTAGTATATTATGGAAGTATTAACTAAAGACTAAAATATGTTCTATGTTCTACCAACCTATCTTGACAATAGAGGATTATTTACCTGTGTACCTGTAATTATTATAAACCACAAACTGGAACTTCAACATAATTATGAATAACATAAAAAATAAAAACATATGTACTATTCTGGTCAATATTAAAAAGGTAAAAAGGAATACTTATATATATATATATATATATATATATATATATATATATTTCCTGTAAACAATTCATTAGTAGTTTATTACTTTATTATGTTGTTATTTGAACTGGTATATATATATTTTTTTCTGGAAATCTACAGTATATTTAGAATTTATAGTAAGACATATAAGATACATATGTATTCTGGTAGTGTATCACTAGATGTAAGTTAAATCATGTAAGTTGTAATAAAAAAAATGGTTATGCATGAAAATCATTAGGTATTAAGCCAAAATTTTACATATGTTAACTCATTAAGTATAAGTAACCTCAGAGTCTAGTATTAATTAATAAACAATGTTATATATATGGAATATGTAATAACATTGACCATCACAGTAGCTCATATGGTAAAGTGCTCATTTTGTTTGCGACAGGTTGGAGTTTGAAACCCTAGATGAGTCTGACAAAGGCTTGAAAATTGGAAGTGACTGTTATTTCATTAAGCATTTAGAAATGAGTCATTAATCTTGTGGAATAAACCTTTAAAACTAATGCTTCATTTCATAATAGGTGTGACATGCCAAAGAATCCACACCCTGCACAATACCCTAAGCAAACTGCAAATGTGGAATGGATGAAAGATGTTTTAGAGTTCGATTTTGACATGATTTGACATTAGGGTACAAAATGGCAAACTTCAGAAAACCTTTCTTTTTGAATAATTTTCTATTAAAATTCTGCTAAAATTCTCGGTCATACATAAAGAACAGATGAAAATTGAAGACCAATGAAATTCATTCATTCTCATTACCTGTTATTAAGCTATTTTTGTTATTTTCATTACTGTTTCATGATTTTTGACTATTTGATCAGTATTTATCTAACCGTATATTTGTTCTGTTGCTATAGGCTACGATCTATGAAAATAGATAAGAATTATAAGGATAAACTTGAGGAGGAAAATGAAGATGATGATGTTAGAAGATCCATCAAGAAAATGCCTAACGGAAAAAAATTATCAAGGTAATGATTTAAAATCTGACCAAAAAGGATTTTTTCTTATCTGAAAAGAATCGTGATGTGACAATTGTTCAGTTGTCAGTTTTGTCATTATCATCAATATTTATGTGGTTATATAACACCTTTATTGCTGACAAAATAGAGAGTCTTGTGATTTCTTTATATTTTTTGCAAGAATCATAAGGTTAATTTGTCCAGAAGGTTGTCCGAGAAAATGACCAGTGATTACAAATTGTCAAGGTAAGATAGAAAAAAAAAATTGTGTTTAGATAAATACCAACAGCTGTACTACGTGAAGAAAGGCATGTACAATTCATTACATCACTAAAAACATGTATATTACATCATATTTTAAAGTGTTTAAAAAAAATTCATTTATTGAATATATTAAGCTTTTTAAATTTTATAAAGTTATAATGTACATGTGATCTCATCCAGGCAGGTCGTTTCCTGTAGCAGATAAATCGTGATGATGACTTGTACACTTGACTCTTAAAGTTTTCTTAGTAGTTAATGATAACCCCAACTTGTTTTTGCGTTGTAATAACAAGATATTTCCTGGAAATATAGATATTTTTTAATGTGTTATGATAGTTATTGGTTCATTTCATTATAATAAGGCTAGGCAAGTCATTGTGTTTCTGAGAAGTAAAACTACATGTACAAACCTTGTAGAAATAATTATCTTTACCTATGGGTGTGACATGGTCTATAAGTAAATCATGTGGTCACCCATAAGTGGACAGAGCAATTTTTTTAATGGTCATAGAAAAGGTTTACATTGCGTAAATTCCTGGAATAGTCTCACCTTTTATAAAAGAATCTACATATCATAATATGCTATTCCATTTTGTTCTGGACAAGTGTTAAGTGATATCACTTGCTTTGTTGACATCATTGTACTGTTGAAAGAGATAATAATAATAATAATAATAATAATAATAATAACAACAACAAACAACAACAATGATAAAAATGTGTGTGTGTGTGAGAGAGAGAGAGAGAGAGAGAGAGAGAGAGAGAGAGAGAGAGAGAGAGAGAGAGAGAGATTAAATCTTATGTATCAACCTTACTATCACATTTAATCAACTTGTTTAAATTGAGCAAACAGCTTTCCAGTTTTTTGGAGATTGTGTATGATTGGAAATCATTCTAAAAATAACATCATACCTTTGGAGGAATTTACTCATAATAAATGTCTTAGAATGAGTATAGATGTTAAGTTTGTTAAACAATGACTTGCTTTTAGAATGGTTAAAGTATTTAACAAATATTGCTATGACTGTGTATTTTAGAATAAAAAAAAATAGAGATACATGTATTTCTCAGATTTCAAAGGCCAATTTAAATTTTTAAAAATACTTATTATTTAAGTAAGTGGGTCAAGTTATTTCTAAAAATTGTATATTTGAATAAATCTTTATGTTTTATCTCTTGCAGTGCACTAAAATTAATTTGTTATAAATTTTGGCAAAAGTGTAGTGCCTTTTAAGGACTTAACAGGGACAAAATGATTATCTGTGTTAATAAATGAAACCATATACAGGTACTCAAAGTTCAGATTGAGTTTTAGAATATGTATCTAGCACCATTTGCTTTATTTTGATTTTTATTTCAAGCTACACCAGTTTTGCCAAAATTAAATGACTTTAGATTACATTCAACTTAGTAAAATACATTTGTGGTTGAATGTTTTACCTCGTGGAAGACACCACCTGATTTTGAGCTCACCTGACCGAAAGGTCACCTGAGCTTATAGCATGGTGCGTGCATGTGTGTGTGTATATATGTGTCGCTAATACCTATTTTCGACTTCTTCTCCAAAACTGCTGGACAGATTTTATTGATTCTTGGTCAGAAGCATATTGGGCCAGTGCAATTCAGATTTGTTCATGGCATTGCCATGGCTACCAAAACTAGGTCAAGGTTGCCTAGGGGTCCAAAAATCTTAAAAAATCTTATCCAAAACCGATGATGGGAGAAAAAATCTGATATGATATTTGGCTTCTCTAGGGTCTTAAGCCTATAGATTGATATTGACATGGGGTTTTCAGTTTTGACTTTTTCTTGAAATGACCTTTAAAATAGGGTCAACGTCACAAATCAAGGTCTTGACCTAATTTGTGGTTTATGCAATTTTAGGCAATTTTCTTGCAAATATTAAGAGATATATGAATTCAAAACATTGTTAAAATGTTCAGCATGACAAAATTTAACAAGATACCAAGTTATAATCCATATAGAAGTTGTTGCCCCTGAAATGTTATTTTTGGCTTATAAATACAAAAAATTTGCATTAGCTTGAAAACTTTAAACTTTTTGTATAGGCATGCAAATAAGAATATTGTAAGCATTGATATGATAATCATTTTGATTTATGTTTCAAGGTCATATGTTCAAAGGTCAAGGTCGTAGCTGCATAAGAAGACTGAAATTGTGAATTATCTTGAAAACCATCAACTTTTTGTACAAGCATGTACTTTAGCATATTGTAGGTATTTATATGACAATCATTTTGATATATGTTTCAAGGTGATAAGTTCAAAGGTCAAGGTCATAGCTGCATAAGTGTACTGAAATTGTTGATTATCTTGAAAACTATTATCTTTTTATACAGGCATGTATATTAGAATAGTGTAGGTATTGATATGACAATCATTTGGATATATGGTTCAAGGTCATATGTTGCAAGGTCAAAGTCATAGCTGCATATGTGTACTGAAATTGGGAATAATCTTGGAAACCATTAACGTTTTGAACAAGCAAGTATAATATTAGAATATTGTAGGTATTGATATTATAATCATTTTGATATAAGGTTCAAGTTCATATGTTCAAGGGTCAAAATCATGGCTGCATAACCATATGGTTTATGATTTGGAAATTATTCATTGTACTATAGCTAAATCATGCATATGAGCTATTTATAAATGAAATGTAACTAGACATTTCTGATTAATCATTGCAGGATGTCCAAACTTGAGGAATATTGTGAAGTTTTTGTAATTAAGTTCTTTTTAAGTTTTTGGACATTTCCTCAGGTGAGCGTTAAGGCCCATAGACCTCTTGTTTTACAACTGTTTCCAACCACCAAAATTAAATTTTGTCACATATCAAGTTAGATAAGCAAGAATGAATATAAACGAATGTATACTTGTGGGCAAGTATATGTCTGCGCATCAGCTCTCTAAAGTGGTGCTCCAAATAGCAGAGGGAATTCCAAGAAAGAAAGAATTCTCTGGAATTTATTGGTTTTAACTGGATTTCTCCAGAATCTTTCTGAATTCTGAAAAATGGTGAGGAAGCGACCTACCCATGGTCAATCCTTACCAGTTGACAAAATTTTAACCTGATTGGATAAGAAACGAAGGAGGAAATACCTCTGAAAAAATCTGTCTTGAATAACAACAAGATGTCTGCTGATATGCAGACATAATAACACAAAATTTTAGCAACCACTTATTAGCTCATTTAAGTAAACAAATTAAAATGCATGTACATGCTACTTTGACCATTTCCTTCAGTAATCCAAAAAATGTCTACATTTTGATTTTTTCTAGAATACTCAGTACAAAAAATAGCATTTACATAATGTATAAAATATGACTATATATAGTGTTTTTTATATTTGTAAAAACTGCCTCAATTTTATTATTTTCAGAGGGGAAATGTCTCGGGTGTCAGCCAAAGTTAGAAGAGACAAAGAAGCTATTGAATTTACCTCCCTAACAAATTTGCTACCATTTTCTAAAGAGACAATTGAAAAGTTAGACAAAAATTCCATCATTAGACTGATCATCAGTTACATGAGAATGAAACATCACACTAGAAGAGGTAAGTGGGATTCTAATTGAAATTTGTGTCCTTTACAATTTAATATATTAAAATGTTAATTTATCCCAACCTCTTGTTCTGTCAGATTTTGGAATGTGGTTTGACAGTTAGATGAAGAAGAATATATACATGAACCTTAAAAAAAAACCCAAACTGGATTTTGAAATCACAAAACTATGATGATGAATGAGATTGCAGAGTAATTGAGAAATTGTGTGTCATTATAATAAGGTTTTCTTGTAAATTTGTAAAACTCGTAATGGAATTCATATATATTGTAGAAGACTTATAAATTACCATGTTGAGGCACAATGACCATCATGTCATACCCAAGCATCAGATTAGTGTCAGTAGAAAATGTCTTGGTTTAATGGATTAATATTGAACTGTTAGGTTATAGGTTTCTATGGACAAGATGTGTAAACATATGTAACAAGAGTTACCTCCCTTACAGCAGGTTAGGAAGTTTATACCATTTTTGCATTATTTGATGATAAAACATTGACATTTCGACCTTAGTTTACTATTAATCCATTAATAACAGCACTTACAGTTGTGCATTTGTAGCTAATTGATTTTATTTTTAGCAATAAATCAGCTTAAACATTGCCTAGTTAAATATTTATATATCATTGAAAATGTTATTTCTTGATTATAAAAATGGAATTTACATAGAGAATATATAATGAATCTTTTGATCTATTTGTTCATCCATAAAAAACTTATACTTATATTATATGTCATTTTAAAACACCAGACACATTCACCTTGATTTTGTTTGCAACATTAACAATTTTTGTAGTTAAAAATAAGATTTGATAGTTAATTTTTTTTTTAAGATTTGATGTCGAACTTTTGACACTACCTACCGTATGTAAGATACATTTATCTAGAAACATGACATCACATGTTCACCGGTCACACTTTGTTTTGTGTATTCTAATCAAAGTGAAAACATTTTTTTAAAGAAAAGGGCTTATTGCAGGTTATATTCATCCCCCATACAATGATAGTTCTGGTATTCAATAGGAAAACATCTACATGCATATTTATTGTTTCAATAGGAAAACATCTACATGCATATTTATTGTATATTATTACTAATGCCAATTGTATAAACTTCCTGATAGATATAAACAAGGTTTAAATATAATTCAGATATGACAATATTTGCAACCATCAGTATTCTGATTTGATTTTAATCTTAAATCTATGTGACCGCTTGTCTCCGAACATTCTCATAGATACATGAAATTGTATTGATTAATTATACAGTTATATTATTCACTTATTGTTGAATTTTAGTGTCTGCTACACTTTTTGGGAATGTGTTGTATGGCATGCTTTTTGTTCATTTTTGGCACTAAGACAGATGTTTTGAAGAGCCCATACCTCAGCCCAAAAATCATCAATAGTCTTGTCATATTTTTGTCAGCTTCTTAAGTTTTTGATTGATTTTTATACGCCCGTCAAAGACGGGGCATATTATGGGATCACCCTTGGCGGGCGGGCGTACTGGCGGCGGGTTTGTCCGGCCCATAACTCTGACATCTATGGTCAGAATGACTTGAAACTTGGTATGCTTACTTACCACGATGATGCAAAGTGCAGTGCTCAGGAACCGTAACTCTAGCTTCCTTAATTTTTGAGTTATTCCCCTTTGAATGCTGTTAGCATGTTTGTTCGGATCATAACTTTGACATCTATGGACAGAATGACTTGAAACTTGGTATGCTTACTAACCACGATGGTGCCAAGTGCAGTGCTTAGGAACCGTAACTCTAGCTTCCTTAATTTTTGAGTTATTCCCCTTTGTGTGCTGCCAGAGTACGCGGCGGGTTTGTCTGGCCCATAACTCTGACATCTATGGTCAGAATGACTTGAAACTTGGTAGGCTTACTTACCACGATGATCCGAAGTGCAGTGCTCAGGAACCGTAACTCTAGCTTCCTTAATTTATTCTACCAGGGAGCAAATACACATAGAGTTGTAGGCTGAAGAACTTGCTGTCTTTGAAACAACCCAATATACTAGAGATTACCTCAATTTTGTGATGAAGGTTACAAGAACATGCAGGTAAAATTATATAAATGGTGTGGCTGGTGGTAAGTCTATTTTGTTACTGAAAATAATACCAAAATCCAATAATTACTATTGTTTTTTATTGTACTTGTTGACTTGTGCACTGCATTTTGTATCATTGTGATGAATAATTGAATTGACTTATTGATTATGAACAGCTCATATGAACTGTATAAGTCCCTTTACAGTTCATAATAAACAAAATATCCACATAAATGACTTGCAGATTTGACGGGCGTATCATGCTCTGCCATGCGGAACTCTTGTTTGTAGAAGCAATCTGCACTGGGCTTATGGCAGCAAATATTCAGGCAATTTAAAATGTTATGGAACACATCTTGTTAGTTTGTGGTTTTTTTCCTTTGATACAATTTCCAATATTTTGTAAATCATTCAACCAATTGGTTTATTTATGAATTTTGTCATGTAACAAAGGAAATGTTTTATTACCCCCCCCCCAACCCCAATACCACCACCATCACCACCACCACCACCACCAACAACAACACCACCACCACCACCACCACCACCACCACCACCACCACCACCAACAACAACAACAACAACAACAACATCATCCTAAACTATTTTTTTCATATTTGAATTATGAAAAATAAATAAGAAAAAATGTCATGTTGGAGATATATTTTAAATCTGCCATGTATGTAGTACATACCAGTTTTTTTTTTTTCTTTCAGAAATGGTTTTTCAGTGCTCAATTTTAAAATTTATTAAGTCATATTTATATCCTTTTTGTTTTTCTCTATATTTTAATTCTTTCTTTCAAATGTCAAAATCGTTTTTTATTTATTTATTATTTTTTTTGTGAAATTAATTTCCAACATTTTATTTGTAATTATGGTAAGAATTTGCATATCTGTGTTGTTTGTGAGAATCATATACAATGTGATTTAATGTCACGTTGAAGCTCAAATCCCGAAACAGATATTGTTGGATAATTTAAATGAATTCTATTTTCAAACATTGTCAGCATTTGCCAGTAAAAATGATTTATTGATTCAATAGCAGTGTTTACTTTCACAAAATACTAGATAATTAAATAGAGATTTATACAATGATGTCTGCAGAAAAATATTAACAAATTCTTTAAAAAATAAATTTGGAGATACATGTGTCTAAATTTAGGCATGTATCCTATTATTACAGCAAAATAAAATTAGAATATTTTCTAGCTTCATTATTTAATCATTCCCCATTTTTAGCTCAATTGACATAAGCCAGCTTAGCTGATGTCATGATGAATTATGCATCCATGCATCAGGTACATTGAAATTTTTATCTTAATCCTGAGCTAAATAGAACCAGATTTGGTATGGAAGGTTGATGTCTGGCATTGCCATCCAGAAACCAAACTTGTAGTTATAAGTAACAATGAATTTGCAAATGTATGCATTCAGGCATGTATACAGTGTTTTCTCCAGAGTGCGTTTCTTGCGTTTTTGACGCGATTTTTTTATGAATGGCGCAACTTGGTTTTGCTGTTGCGTTATTTTTGACGCAATCATTTTTAAATAGATTGAAATCGGCTACTGTAAATAATATAAAAGGTGACGGGACTGAAAACGAAAGTACTGAGCGGAAATTCCGCATTGTCATACCACATGACTATCGTACCATATTAAAGGAAGCTTATTATTAATATAGGAACCTGTCTATATTCTTAATCTTTAAAATGTTTGCATTGAACGCTGAATTTATATAGTCAATATAAGCGCTCTTTGCATCAGGCATAAAAGAAAAGACCAAACAATCTCGTTTGACAACTTGTGTCAAAGTCCTTCACGGAGCTCTGAACATGACCAGGCGGCATCTGGTAGTAACTTACCTGCCGACGACTCGCAGTCAAATTAAAAAAAAAACTTATGTAAATCGAGATCTTAATATAATTTGGTTAAACAAATATCCTTTAATGATTTATGAAAATAATAAAATCATATGTAAAACAGGCAGATTGGAAGGGGTGGATAATAATAACGAATGATAATGGTCTGTTGACTTGGGTTGATGGTAGAACATTCAGTAATTTCTGTTTTGGCATACTGTCGCGATTTTACTGTTGCAAATATTACAGATATAAGTAGCATTGGAAATAAAACATTTAAACATAGACAAAGTGATTAATACAGACCCTCTAATTAGAAACAAAATATTTCCTTTATTGTAAATTATTGAAAAAATTAATTTTTATTCCAGAAATTTCATGACCCCTTCATTTTGAAAAATGACCCCCTCTTTTCATGTAAGGGGGTCATCAATGACCCCCTGTTTTAGTAAGCTGGAGAAAACACTGTGTATAGTGTTATTGCAGCAAACTAAAAAAAAGGTAGGCATGAAAATTTCCTTCCTTAGTTGTAATTAAAAAATTCTTGTTTTTAAGCTCAATTACTTATATATAACCAAAGTTTTATAGATTATGAAAGGAATTATGAATTAAGCAGATTCTCTGGAAATCTTCTCCTCCTAAACTGTTGGGCCAAACAGAACCAAATTTGGTTAGAAATATCATGGTTGATACAGATTTGAAATTATTTCTTGTATGCCATCCAAAATCTAAGATGGCTGTAATTATTATATATACCCAGTAAAAAAAAATGGAAAAAATATTGTTACCAACTTGTTTTTGGACCATTTTTGTTAAATTTGGGATTTAGGAAATAGAAAAAAAACTGTGGATGATAATTATGTAAAGTTTTGTCTGGCATGGCAGTCCAAACTTCAAATACAAATCTGTTGATGATCTACATCTAGGCTTTATTGGGCCTCTTTCATCAAACATGAGTAACTTAATTTCACTTAAGATGGATTTGTTCATTGATACAGTGCAGATTAAAGGATATTTTTGTAAAGTGAATGGTTAGATCAGGTGGTCTGAATGAAGTTAATAGCACTCAAAAAGAGTTGGTTTGACGAGGTAATCTGAATGAAGTTAATAGCACTCAAAAAGAATTGGTTTGATCAGGTGGTCTAAATGTCGTTAATAGCACTCAAAAAGAGTTGGTTTGATCAGGAGGTCTGAATGAACTAAATGCATCCAAAAAGAGTTGGTTTTACCAGGTAGTCTGAACGAAGTTAATAGCACTCAAAAAGAGTTGGTTTGACAAAGTAATCTGAATGATTTTAATAGCACTCAAAAAGAATTGGTTTGATCAGTTGGTCTAAATGAATTAAATGCACCCAAAAAGAGTTGGTTTTACCAGGTAGTCTGAATGAAGTTAATAGCACTCAAAAAGAGTTGGTTTGATCAGGAGGTCTGAATGAATTAAATGCATCCAAAAAGAGTTGGTTTTATCAGGTAGTCTGAATGAAGTTCATAGCACTCAAAAAGAGTTGGTTTGATCAGGAGGTCTGAATGAAGTTAATAGCACTCAAAAAGAGTTTGTTTGATCAGGAGGTCTGAATGAAGTTAATAGCACTCAAAAAGAGATGATTCGATCAGGAGGTCTGAATGAAGTTAATACATGTATAAATAAAAAGATATCAAAATATCTGAAGATGTTGGTGTTCGTCCTAATTATTACTTATATATATATATATATATATATATATATATATATATATATATATATGTTTATATGTATGTGTGTGTGTGTGTGTGTGTGTGTGTGTGTGTGTATATATATATATATATATATATATATATATATATATATATATATATATATATATATATATATATATACACTGTAAAATCAATTTTCAGGGGACAGATTTAGTTATATTGATGAGTTTGTGAAAAACATAAATTTAATGTCAATGAAAATTTTTTAATTACCAAGGCCCCCTATTGAATTTATTTTCAAAAAAATAAACTCCATGAAATTGTCTCCAAACAAATTTTTTGAAACTGAAGAACAGCAAAATTTCATTCAAATGAATATATTGATTTTACAGTATTCAATATCTAGTAAAGGTATTCAGATTACAGAAGTGAAGTTTTTTATATTGTAAATTGACATTTTAATTCTTATTTTTTAATGATAAATAACGTACTGTACTAAAATAATATTTTCTAAATGCAACTGCTGATAAATTATACTAGATCTGTTGTTCTGTTCTTCTATGATTTAGCTAGAACAAATGCAAGCATATCTATAACCAATTTCCAAAGGGTCACAACATGAAACCCAAAATACTGTAAACTGAGTGATAAGTACCCAGTAATTGGCAATAAATTACAAAAAGTGCAAGATCAGATTGCAACAAAATATAATTGACATACTAAAAAGACAAGAAAACACATTCAGATCTCATAAACCAACTCTTTTGATGGCTATTAACTTCATTCAGACCTCCTAATCAAACAAACTCTTTTTGAGTGCTATTAAATTCATTCATATTACCTCGTCAAACCAACTCTTTTTGAGTGCTATGTGTAGTATTGTACTGGTCAAGCTTTCGGCCTGGGGTGGCCTTCATCAGGACCAAGACATATATATATATAATATATATATATATATATATATATATATATATATATATATATATATATATATATATATATATATATATCAGTTAATAGATTGTTTTCCCACTTCATTAAAACAATTAAAGCTTTAATTCAGATTATAGAAATGTGTCTTTATTGGAAGTTTATACAAATCATTTGTCCCTTTAACAATGCTTTCAGCATTTAGGAAAGTTATGGCTCCATAGGGAAAAGTTTTAACCAAATAATGGGATTTCTAAATCACTTTTCTTCAACTGAGTGTTGGCCATTCTCACTTTGTTTGTCACATAGACTACAATAAATCCTCATTAACTACAGTATAGTTTTAAATTGCAATTTGTTAATGGGCTCTGAGAATATGGAATTATAGAATCTATGTAAAGGCTTTAAACATTGATACCATATTTCAGGAGATTGTGTGTGTGTGTGTGTGTGTGTGTGTGTGTGTGTGTGTGTGTGTGTGTGTGTGTGTGTGTGTGTGTGTTGGGAGTTATTTGGAATTGGCTCACATGGGTGGGGTGGGGTGGGGTGGGGGGGCTTGGGGGGTTACAAATGATCTAGTTTTAGTATTTTTAGTGCATATACTTTGCTAAAATATATAGACAGTTTTAGGAAGTACAGAAGAGAGGATGACATTTCTAAAGATTTGTCAGCATGATCAATCTCCAATATTAAAGGTTTTGGTTATGTTGCATGATATAAAATAAGTGCAGACACGCTACTCTGTTCTCTGACAGTTCTTCTACCGCTGGCTATATATATCATTTTATAAACAATTTTATCTTTAGTAATAGTGAAATTTAAGCTTTTTAATCATGATTTTCTCTCCTATATGAAAGTTAACATAAATATTGTTTCCATTTATAGACAAAATCATTGTCAATAGACAAATCAAAAGATTTTATCATAAATTGCATTGGAAAAATATTTCCAACAACAAATTATCATAGCAGGGCTTCGATTATTCACTCGTCCACTCGTCCTGACGAGTGAAATGTGTACTTGGACGAGTGATATTGTTACTACCACTCGTCACGGTGCCGAGTTAAATTTATCAGGCATATACATCCAGGGGCTTGTTGCAATTAATAAACAATAGATACTCTAGTGTTTGTCGGAAAAATCTTGTTACAAGCGTCAATCAACAAAATCATTTAAACATTTGCATCACATGCGCAAACCTATTGTTTCGCATTCGGAATTTACTTAGTGTAATGTAAAATCCAACCGATGTTCCGAGTGTTTATATACTTGTCGGTCGGTTAAGTATGTCAAATAAAACTAAACAAACTGTTTTGTATGACTTTCGAAAGACAAACAAGGATGAAACAGCTGATAAAGAAGTTTTCGAAGACACTTATTAGACTACCGCTGATCCGCAAACCAGTTGCAGGTGGAAGCATTTCTAAACCTATGACTTCAAAACGAAAGTTACTGGTTACTTAAAGTGGAAAATCCGAAGTTCGTGAAAACCTAAGAAAAAGTCAGAAAACTTTATTTATTGGTACAAGCTCTGGCTGTACTTAAGAGAAGAAATTTTCATTTTCATGTAGTGACTGTGCCGAGTTAAATTTCAAAGTGACAAGTGGTTTTCTTCTTTAACTAGGCACTGTGCAGAGTGGCATTAAAAATTCTATCTAAGGCCTGCATAGCCTTATGATTTCACATTTACTTCCCAACAAGATTTGCTCATCTGCCAGTCCTTTGAACTAACAAAATAACATTCTAAATACATGTACATGTATCACTTAGCTACTACTTTTTACTAATTAGACATCTTATTGGCTAACTGGTCTACGACCTGAGCACACAGATCATATCCCCTCTCACTGCCTAGGTTCCAATCCTGCCTCAGTAGGTCTTCATGACAGAATGTTTGTATGTTTACTTAATCATGATAGCTGGTTTCCTCTAGGCATTCTGAATTCTCCACCATCTTAGAACTGATCACCTCAATAGCAGGTTATTTTAGTAGAGCTAAAGTTTGCTTATTTTGACAAGAAAAATGGAAAAATTTTTGCGTATTTATTATGACGATCTATATCAACTCATTCATGGTCAATTCCTATACAAAAATTTTCATGATTTTTGTTTTGGCAATTTTTATACTACCACCAAAATGTGTCAAATTTTGGAACCCGTAAAATAAACTGCTTTACGGTAAGTGAAAGAATCTTTCCAAATGTGTCAAATTTTGGAACCCGTAAAATAAACTGCTATACGGTAAGTGAAAGAATCTTGACTAGGTTGTAGAACACTTATTTCACTTCTTCTTAATTAAGAAAACTTTATGGATTTAAATTTCTTGAAGAAAAAAAAAATGCAAAGACAAATAAAAAAAATAATTAATTAAGGAAATCATTCGCAAACAGACAATCACTGCACTATGATCTTTATTAAACAGAAGAAAATATAAAACAAATTATAAAGGCCTTCATTTTAAATAGACAATCAATGCAGCATGCTCTTTATTAACTTGAGATGGCAGCCATATCAACATTTACCAGAAAAAGCTGTCTGTACGAAGCATTAATCAATCATTTGTCCTGACTCGTAGATCTATAAAGTTTATAGGTAATGCTTGTTGATATATCAACTCACTATGGTAGTCAGTTTGCTGATATTGTTTTCTGTTTAGTCATGCAAATTAATGATAAATTATCCGAAAAGATTTCCGCCATCAACAGCATTTCATAAAAATTCCTATACTGCTATATAAATAGGTGATATGGATGTTGAATTAATTGCTACAGACAAATTTTCCTGTCATTATTTGATCAATAAGATTATGAATACTGCATTATTGCACTGTCTGTGAGATGGTTTTGCATTTTTAAAGGCTTATCTCAAAATATTTCTAGAAGAAAAAATTATTATTTTTGGGTAAGATCATGGTGTACAATAAGGTTCATGATGGTCGAGTATGCCTCTCATCTCCTAGTTCTGAATCCCACTAGGGCAGATCCTAGTTTGATAAAGTTTGTCAGTTCATTTGCCAAAGATTGGTGTTTTTTTCAAGGGACTCTGGTTTCCTCCATCCAGTAATTGATTGCCTCAATGCAAGTAAAAGATCCTTGACTTAAGATTAAAATACCATTCATCCTATCCCATCATGCACAGTTGTTTGCCACTTTTACAGGAAAAAGTTTGTGAAAGTGATTTTATGGGCTTATATTTTTTTTATAAGAAAGTTTTGTAAATGTTAAACTTATTCCTGCACCTTACCAAAAATGCAATTTTAGCTATCGGGCCCCAGTTTCAGAATCAGACACCCAGTTGAGTATTCACTCAACTCAAATATTCCCATTTTTCCCTCATCAGTATTTAAAAAAACTTAAATTGTTATGAGACAATGTTTTGTTTTGTTCAACAACCCTACACTAAACAATTTTAATATAACATTAGATATATAGTTTAGCCATGTATTGTCTAAAAAATTGACATTAAAATTTTCCTTAATTTGAATGAATGATTTTGAAACTGAAGTCAGGATTTTGTGTAATGAGAATAGAATAAAGTAGTTTATGACCCGTACCTTGTTTACCACTTTCAATCATATTTTCTCATAAGATACTCTGTGTCTATTGATGTTATTTTCCATGAAAATTGCTGAGAATGTTTTGACATAATGATCTTTATATTGACCAAGCTTTAGTAGAAAATATATTAATTCTGATTAAGGTTCAATTCTCTTTTCAATTTGGATTTCATATATGTAGAATAGTTTCTTTCATATTTTTTTATCACATTATCAGTATAATCTTGATTAAAAGAATAATTATTGATGCTAAGGTTCATATTGAAGTTTATGTGACTTGCAGGTCACCAACCCTCACACTTCATAAATGTAATATATTGTCCATTTTTGCAGTTGCATAACAAGTAAAAAGTTTGAAATCTTTGTCACGAAAAATGGACATATTGAAATATAAATAATCTTTGTTATTGCTACAGAGGCATGATTAGGGTTGTAAATCAACCTGTGACCTGTATCCTTTTTGTCGGTCAAATAATATTTTGTAAATTGCCTAATATGTTTGTAGAATATATATAACTGATAAGATAACAAATATGTTTATGTTTAAGAGGCTAGATAGTGATAGTATCTCTTGTTAAACAAACTGACTTAAACATCGAATGTCTGTGACGACTAGACCAACCTAACAAAGCTGTATATTTGATATCTATAAGTTACATATAAGAAGATTCTCAGGTCAGTCGTCTTTATACTAATGAATTTATATCTGTTGATTTATTGACACCAGCATTCACAATTTTTTTCTTCTAGATTAAAAAATTCTAAGAGTGGCCTGTTCTTCAATTTCTCGAACAATTTAATTACTTCACATGATTTGTATTTATCAAATTCTCTTGAAGTAAAACAATCTATGTAAGGAAATTGTATAGATTCCTTTATAATAACAGAATGTGCCATTGGACATTGATCTGATAAAGAATCATCATATTGAAAGAGTTCTGGTTACAAATTCTTTCCCTGTTGTAATGAGTTATGTGTGATTGTGTTTCAGAATGTACAACAAAATATGGTAGAAAGTTTATGAGAATGACCCAATTTTTCATAATGACAATTTTTACTATGTTACTAATGAAAAATTTATCTGGATTACATAAGCATCAGTATGTAACATTAAAGATTTGGTTTAAGTTTTTTGGTCACAGTTTGGTCACATTTAAGATTTGGTTTAAGTTTTAGGTCAACTTAGGGTGGTCAAGGATATAAAACACATGTTTGTCCACCCTGAGATAATTGGCCCCTTTTTTGCCATTTTGCTTCTAAGACAGGTTGCCTGTAGATTTACGCTCAAAAGATGTCTTTAAAAAAATACATACTTTTTTCTTTGGTGTAGAAACATTGAAGATTTAAATGGTTAAAGATTTTTTGGTAACAGTTTCAGGTCAACTACTGTGGTGTATTTATAAAACACATTTTGCTCAGTCAATTGAGGCCAGAACCCAAACCATTACAATGGTGGCTCATTTGTAAAACATCCACCTCTAGATTGGGAGGTTTAGGGTAAAACCCTGACCCCATCATGCATAAGACTTTAAAATTTGAGATACTGCTTCCTAACCTGGTACTTGGCATTATGAGAACAGAGTATCAACTGGTTCACACAGTGTCAGAATAATATTACTTGGGTATTGGCATGCTTGTCTTTGACATACTGACTTAGTGAGTTATATATAAATTACCTAAACAAAAAGTTGTGCTCAGTGTGCATTTGTTCATGACAGACCATAATACATATTCACACATCTCACACTTACAGAAAAAGTTTCTTAGATTATACCTTAGAGATGAATTAAACCTTGCTTTGATCATGGATAGTGGTAAAATTGCTGATGCAGTGTTAAACAACCGAATAGAACCCAAACATCAAACATCAATCTGTTCTATTGTTTTTAATAGTGTTTTCTAAAATCTGAGTGTGCCTCATGTACATTTAATTTGCATTTTTAGTCCTTTATTGCATCCTACCATTTGCCAAGTAATGTCTGGTTCACATGGCATGCCTATATCAGATTTAACCTTTTGCAGAAATAGATTACATGTGTATTTCAGTATAGACTTAACAAATGTATGGTGTCAGTCATTATGATTCAATATGTAACAGCTTCTGAAAATGTTTTCTTTCTAGAGTTGACATGATTCTTGTTACTATCAAAGTGAAATAATGTTATTGAAATCAGAAATCATGTTATAAGATCTGTCAGTTATAATGTGAATAAAGATTTTGCACTTGTCATTTAATATCAAAATTGCATGGTAATATACACAAGATAAATGTGACATGCTATCTACATTACATGCTTAATTGTGCTTAACCAATGCTGTTTTTTTTAACAGAGTACTAATATGGATTCAGATATTGTTTACACATAGTTGGTATATTGAAATTGTCAGAATTTCTGAGAAGATAAAAAAAGAAGGAACATAGCTTCTGTAATTGTTTAGCTTTTTTATATGAGATTCACCAGGTCTCATAGAAATTGTTTCTGGCTTTCTGGGAAAGTTAATAAGAATGTACTTGACTTCTATGATAATTTTAATAATTCATGTTCTGCAAATAACACAGTAAGAAATTGTCTTCATTTCCAGAAAGTTAAATTAGAATGAACTAAGCCAATATTTTTGTTCTTTCTTTACAGTTTTTACAAGAGTTTGACTGATAACTCTATTATGATATGTCAGAAAGAAATATTTTCATTTACACACTGCAGTGAATAATGGAGTACCATGCATACATTGACTTCTGACAGGATATATGTTATATTTGTTCCTCATGAATCAACTCATTGTTAATGCACAACTAAATATATCATATTTGGTTGTCCAAAATTGATTGCTTGCTTTTTTATGGGGATTTTTAGTTAAGATTTATAGTCTAAATGTATACATTGAAATTCAATGCAACCTAGCTATACATGAGCTCAGAATCTGAGCATATACATGTATGAGGTCAACTGAAAAGAAACTGTACTGAAAGTAAGTTTGAATACACAGATACTTAAATATTAATGCTATAATAGCAATCATGATTTTGATTTTAAGGATCATTCAAATTCTATTGTAATGTTTCTGGATATGAATTCATTCCCAGAGAACAAATATCATCATCATTTACTTCAGTGGATGAATGCACATGCTTTTTTAGTTACACTTTGTATCTGGAAATTGCAAATTTATTTTGCATGGTCACATGCTGGTCACATGACATGACAAACAGACAGCAATAAGGTTATTTTAAATATTCTGTTCATTATTCTGACAGATATATGTACTATCAATATTGATTATTGATTTCCATGGAAACAGTTTTCATTGACATAACATCCTAATTAAGATGATTTATAACTTAAAGTCATTTAGAGTTGTATTACTAATGAATTTCTTTTAAAATAATCTGTGATAAAGTCTTATCTCCTGACACATTTATGTATATTTTTGTAAATCTACATGGAGGGATTATGTGTCTTAAAGGAAAATTGAAATGATTTGTAGAAGCACCTGCACTCAAGTAGTGTAAATGAAATTACATAAAGAGCTGTTACATATGAAATCTATGACCCATTTGAGAAAAAATTTAAAGAATAGTATGTCATAAATTACAGAAGTAAAATTGATGCTAGTGTTTTTAATGCATTTTTAAAACAGTCAATGGTGCAATAAAAAGCAGCTGCAACTGTAACTGATGAAGGAAATTTTAAATTGTGGAGATACATGTACTTTCATTAGAAATTTTAATAAAGGTAACTTACTAAAGGAAATGGCAAATAAACCTAAAACCTCAGTCTCATGTCCATTGGTGACATTTGTGTCATGGTATTTTTTCATTATTTTTTTCTATCTAGAATTGTGTACCGATAAAAGAGTTAAATATATATTAGTCTCTTATCCTTTGGTATCACTTAAAAATAAATTGACCAAGATAACACATGTTGAAACCTTCCAAATGTAGTTCTGCAATGAGGTCATGCTCCAGTTTTGTGTCATTTGTAATGATAGATATTGTTATATGTGTATACTATTGCTGTATGTAATTATAGAAATCAAAGATGCTGCCTTATTGAATTATAGGTTACACATCAAATGTATACCTGGGAAAGCTAATTCTCCCATTCTATTGGCTTTTGCTCTCATGTTTACAATGTTGCAGCATTGACAGGTGGTTTTGGCATTGGTCTAAAATCCATGGCATCTCATAGCCATAGGGTGGGGGAATTTTTCCTTGCCCTGTGCCTCTACTGGTTTATTTTGAAGCAGTTTTATAAAAAGACTGAGTGAACTAGAATGTTAAAATAAATTCATTTGACCACACATTTACAAGTTGTTTTACATTGATGTTGTTACAAAGTAAATCTTCTTATAAAGAGGAAAACATTGAACCATTCTATGACATTTTTCAGCATACTTTCTCCATGTGTAGGAAGTTTGGATGGTGTAACACTGCCTGTCTGTGGTAAAACTAATAATAATAAATGTCAATCATTTAGAGAGATTACATAACATATTGATACAGAATTAGTATCCTTTACACTTTATCCTTCAGTGTTTAGTTAATTAAAGTTGATTATTACAGCTGTATTTTATTAGGTCTTAAAATTATCAGTAAAGTTACCATTATTCTGTCACATTGTAAAGTCTTCATTAGATCTCTAGACACTTGTGATACTGAATTAGAGTCTTAAATTACAAATAAATAGAGAGATGTTTTCTCACTATAAGGAAAGGATTTTTTTCTTTCTTTATGTTTTTTTTTTTTGTAGAAAGTAGTAAAAGTTACCAAAACCCTCGTGTAACAATTTGCCATCCTTATTCAGTAATTAACCTACCCAGGGAATAACAAAATTAATAATTAATACCCCCATCTTTAGATGATTATATTTTAAATCAAATAAAACATTCCTTTATTTCTAGAGTTTGTAGCTTGTATCATCTCTGTAAACATCTAAATTGATATTCTTTAAGCATGAGTCTGTTCTTGTAAGGGGCCTCTGTGGCTGAGTGATCATATGGATCACAGGGCCTATCATTGCCTATTTCGAATCTCACTTGGGCAGATCCTAGTGTGATAAAGTTTGTCAGTTTGCTTGCCGAAAGTCAGTTGTTTTCTGTGGTAACTCTGGTTTTTTCCACTATTCCAGAACTGACCACCTTGATAAAGTGATATAATCTTGACTGGGGTGATAAACACTATTACCAACTTTATTTTTGAAGGACATCTACATGTATGATTATGTAAGATTTGCATATTCCTTTATTGTTTTTGTTAGTTTCATTTAACTTTGATAATTTTATAATAATGTTTATATAATCTGATATTTAGAACAGCAAAGCCAGCACTACAAGGAAGCATTTAACATTTGGTTGATCTTTATTGTTTTTCTCAGCTTGTATTAGTTACACATATTGGAATCTAATTGAATACATGCACAAATGCATATCACCATTGAAGGATTAGCTGCATCAAAAGCTTGTGAGTTAAGTTTTGAGGATAAAGATAGTTGGGGGATGTAACTACATACTCAAGCACTGTTTTAGATCACTGGTTAATACAATATGTCTTAGACTGTCCTTCCAGAACTAGATTTCCTCCTCAGGCCCTGCATAAATTATACAACCAAATATTATTTTAATTTTTCTTTTTTAATTTTTAGAATGTTAGATAGACCAGATCATAATGCTTCATGACATTTTGAAATAAGGAGGCTTTGGATTTTTTTTTCACTTTTTGGATGCATTAGTACCAGTTTATAAGCTTTCAGTCTGTGAATTTATTAAAGAGGTTGATATGTTTTGATCTGCTCCAATAAAAAATCCAATAATTTCACCTTCAAATGCAGTATCTGTAGTTTCTAAACTCCCTGACTGCAGTTACAGTTTATCTTATCTTACAAGTACAGGTACTTTGCACAAGGATATTTTATTCTACATCTGCATGCTTTCAGTAGATTGCATTGAATCCACATTGCTAGCCTCATTCAGGATTAGCAAAATTGTCTGGTTCATCCAGTGGTACCAGGTAAAGATTCAATAAAAATCTGTCGCAACAAAATTACAAATTATTAAGGCATTTGATGACCCATACTAATCTTGTAAGATAAAGCAGAATTGTGTAATTTTCTTGAAGCTTTCTTGAACAGCTCTAAACTACATGCAAAGCAGAATTGGATTTAAATGTGATAAAGATAAACATATTGATTTTAAGAGAAATTAAGACAATTATTCTCATAATTGTGCTCAGTTTTGTGTTAAAACCCTAGAATTATAGTAGACTTTAATTTGTATCATTTACATCATTTACTTGAATTATTTTTCTTTTTCACAATTACGAGTTATTCAACTGAATTGGTAATAAATTAGGTATTCCATTAGTAGACATGTTTTATGCCACGCTGACAAAGTTCTTCCGTTATATTTGACTGAAACACAAGACATATAATTCCCTGTTGGAAACAAAAAGGTTTTAACTGTGAATTCTGAACTAATGAAAATTAGATATATTTCCTTCTTGCTTCAGAATTTTGATATAAGCTAGAAAACAAATCAGTAATAAATTTATTCTTGATGTCACACAATCCTCATGACATTTATTTTTGTGTAATTTAATCAGTTTTATTAAATTTAAGACTTTCACTTGTGAATTTGACTCATTGATATTTAAATGGACTTTAAAAAGAAGGTCTGACACAAATGAATAGAAACAAGAATAAATTACATATTTTTAAAGTTAAAAATTAAATTCTTTTATTTTCTATATCATTCTTCAGTTATATAATAAATTCAAAACAGAAATAAGATACATGTTTATGCTTCTAAGATCTCTTTAAATCTATTCCTATGGGAAACCGTTTATATCATTTTCTGTGCAGTGTGTAATTTTGCTCCCTTGGGAAACCTTTTCATGCTGTGTTCTCATTTTATGTTCAAAGTTGCTTTTCAGTTTATAGGCAGTTTTTTTCATGAAATGGCTTAATTAATTCCATCCATTTTTTGGCTTGGTTGTACAGGGTACAAGTCCGGCTTATAGTATGGTGATAATGGTTTTGGTGGTTGGATATGGGCAATAAACTCCTTTTCTACAGGTTTCAGGCAAGATCTTTGAAACTACAGAAATGTTCCTGTTTAAATCAGAGATGTGTGTCTCTTTTTAAACAATAATTATGTGATGTTCCCCCCCCCCCCCAATTTTTCATGACTGCATAAACCCCAACACTCCAAAAAAAAAAAAAAAAAAAAAAAAAAAAAAAAACTTTGTATATCAAAGATATACACCTTACTCTATTGAATTATATTGAGATTTTTTCTCCCTTTTTCAGACTAAGTTGTTTTTGGCATTTTTTAAAATGGGAATCTTGTGTTGTGAAATCAAATCCTACAGCTTTCAAAGACAGGCCTTAAAATTCACAATGTTTTTATATATATTGAAGATGTGTACCTCACTTTTCAAAAAATTTTCAGGAATGTTTCCCAAAATTTATCAGCATTTCAGTAGCCCTGCCATTTTGGTCTTGACATGACCATTTTTTACCCATTGTTCACTGTTCAATTTTATTTAAAAAAAACAACTGTGAATGAGTGTTGCTTGTGATGTTGTTAAGCTAATTCATCTCGGATTAAAGGGGTGAAATCATGTAATTTACACTCAAAGCAAACAATATCTTCTGACATTATCAGGTATTTCAGTGTGGTATTTAACATTAAACAAATATAAAATGATTGTAGGATTGGCAGAAGTATTAGGTTGCTTAACAGACTGTTATTTAATTATCCAGGAAAAAAGTTCTTCTATATGTCACAACCGTAAAAAGACACTTCTTCATTACATCACTAGTTATACAATGTAACTTTATATTACTTGATTTAATGAGTGTCTTGGGATTTTTTTTTATACAAAATTTATATGAGCACAATATACATATAGTTCAAACTGCTCAACAGTAGTGGTAGTTAAAATGGTGCTTTGTCCAATTTTAGAAGGTTAAGGATCAAACCCTGGCCAGGTCTTTTTAGTGACTGAAAGTTATTTAACCTAATGCTTACATGAAAGGCAGTGGTCCCTCAGTTTTTAAACCTTAAAAACAAATTATTTGATTGTTTAAAGAACACTAGACACCACTGTTGCTGAAAGGTGTTGCTGGTGATGTCTTGATACAAGTGGACTTACCTTGAGGAGTTTTAAACCCATATTCAGTCATTGTTTATTTATCTTAAATATAATATTAATTTATTCATTTTTAAATGATAAAAATTAACAGAGAAAAAAACAAACTTTCCTTCTGATCTTGCTTTACTGTAAAAGTTTGAATTTGTTTCTGCTTTTCCACAAAGCTGTTAAGCAATTGATTTAAACAATGTCAAACTTTACTTTTTTTGCATTGTATTTGAGTTATTTCTTTCATACCAAAATCATACTACTGTTTCTAATTGTAACTGCCACTCTTCTTAAGCTAATAAACAGATTGGCCTAAAACTTTACACAGCTGTTCATGTGAATATATACATGTGCACACAATACCAGTTGCTGTTGATTACTATTAGATAAGAATATTCAAATGTTTGTTGTTTATTTCATGTTGCAGTTGGAATAAATTGAGTTTCCATAGTTGCCATGTAGACAACTGAAGTTCTAGTCATCTTGGCAACACTTAAACTTTATTTCTTTTACAATGATTTAGAAACAAGTTGTGCAACTTATATTAATCTAGCTCATTGGCCTGAATTGTAGCGTGCGTGAGGTCTTATTGTGGGAGGAAAACCGGAGAACCCGGAGAAAAACCCACATGCTCAAGCAGGTGACCTCGTACCTTATCACATACGATGCTGGGAATCAAACCCCGGTCGCATTGGTGATAGGCGGGAGCGCTAACCACTGCGCCACTTGAACACCCACAACACTTGAAATACACATTAGTTGTTTAAGCTTATTGTTCACATCTGGAAACTGGTGTATACATTTTTTGCACTCATATTTTCAACTTGCTTTAGTGCACTAGATTCAATTGGATACTATTAATTGATTGTGACTCACTGCTATAAGCTAGGTGAATTTCATTTGTTGTTGGCCTTGAAAACTGCTAGAAACAGGAAGTTTATTTCAGTTAGAGCCTTGAACAGACTGAAGAGTTAAGCTTTAAGGTCAATAACTTATCTCAGTATGTCTGTACACTTTGGGAGTGTACTGTTTGTAATCTGTCTGTACATTGTGGTCAGATAAATCCACATTCAAGTTATAAAATGTAATTAAAATGTGGAAGTCCTGCTTTTCAATTTGTGTTCAGATAAGCGTAAAGACTGAATTGTGCTATGATGAGTGTTAAAGACCAAATCTTCTTCTGTATATTATAATTTGAAAGTCAAAAATGAATTTTAATTAAGTAAACGGTTTGATATGCAACAGAGGTGAATAGAGTCATTTATGTGTTGTTAACAGGCTTTAATGCATGTGTAATAAGTTATAAACTTCATTCATACAAATCATATTCATGTAGTAGCATATCCTTTCAATGACCAGTTAGAGAATTAATGTAATTTTTTATATAATGCAAAGAAGTAAATATGTTAGAATAATAAAACGATATAATTTAAAGTGTGAATCATTCATATAGAATTAGAAACTTTATATACCGGTATGCATATTTATGCATTGCCAAAAAAAAAAAAAAAAAGCAAAAACATGTCTTATATACTAGTATATGTAGTTCTAGGTATGGCAAGATTTGCCCAGATGAAATGAAAGACCGGTTTAAAGATGAAAAAAACATTATGAAGGTTTTAAGATAATATGTTTAGAGAGATGAAAACTGACTTGTCAAAGCTGTATGGTTTAGGTGTGTTGTTAATGTAACATCAGGAAGTCAGAGCTAGGCCGCAGAGAAGAAAACTTATCATTTAATTTGGCATCTTAATGAACAAGTGTTTGTGTCAGAGGATATCCCCTACTATTGTTTTCACTTATATGATATACAAACACAGCTATACCTTGGTTTTATACACACACACAACAAAAATATATTATTGACTTGGATTATAGTAGTGGTATAGCATTCAGCTCTGAGTAACAGAGAACGTGACAGGCTATAACTTTATTGAGAAAAATTGAATTTATTTCTCTCTCTTTTCCTGATTATATAGAATTTTTGGGGTGACTTTTTTTATTTCCTGTTTCCTATCCTTGATTTTTAAGAATTCATTATTCATGGAATGGATTTGTTGTGACTTGTATGGAGAATATTGATCAACAGAATTTGGTGCTGATTTCAAATTTGATATTGGATGTTAATTGAGAAGATTAAATATTTCTGTAATTATTTTTAAACCTGATTTAAGAAAGGGATTGATAATAATGTGTGATAGAAGGAAAATAAAATATTTCAAGGTATGCAGCTACCGGAAGAAGGTTAAAAGTAAGTGGAACAATAATGAATACCGGTATGATGTTTATTGTGATTTTTTTATATAATTCTTCAATAGTAGATAAATTTTCCATTTACTGCTATATGATTATCTCTTTTTGAACATGAATTATACATGTGTTACTATATATATATATATATATATATATATATATATACATGTATATCTAAAAATTAAAAAAAATTAATAAAAAATAAAGTAATATAAAAAACAAACTCCACATGTATAAGTTTAAAGGTTTTTATTTTCATTTTTAAGATTTATTATTTTTTTATGGTTTGTCATGATGAGGAAAAGTTTTGAAATCTTATATAAAATCATTGATTGGTTTAGTTGGGTACATTGATAGACAGGAAAGCTGTTGTCTGAGTTTGATAAGGTACAATACCTGATTCAAATCTGTGACATTCAATCTTCCATAATAACTTAATATATGTTACTTACATTTTTTCTTTAGTATTTGAGATATAAGTAAACTATAATATATATATATATATATATATATATATACATATATATATTATTTCTTTAGTATTTGAGATATATGTAAACTATAATATATATATATATATATATATATATATATATATATATATATATATATATATATATATATAACAGCTGCAGGTAGTATACTTATTACACAAAAATTTCACATTTGTATGGTGTAATTACAAGTATTTTATACACATCCCATAACACTTAGCACTTCATGCTTGGATTAATTTGATATGCCTCAGTAAATCACTTATTTAAATAGCCTGTACTCTGATCATGTACTTATTACTCCCCTAGCCAGCCCAGCAGGACATTTTACAGATCTATATATATATATCACTGTTCAAGCTGTAAAAGCATATCCCCCACATTGGTTGTTGAGTTAGCTGAATGGTTTATCTAATACTTTCATTGCCAAACTGGCTTTTTTGATTGATAGCATAAAGATTAGTTTCGGAAGCTGGCATCAGAAGGACTATTTTTTTATTGATGGAAGAAAATGCCATGATTAATGTGTTTATGGGAATTTTGTTTATTGGACATTGTTGCTGAATTTCATACACTTGATAAAAAAGTCTGCAGACATATGCAAAATCATATATATTACAAATGTTATGCACCATAATTAATTAACACATCAAATGATGCTCTATTTTCCAACGACTAGCTGACTTGCTGCACATTTTTCTGGTTTGCACATTAATCTGTCATTGCAAAAAAAAAAAAAAAAAAATGTTTACATTTAGTATGTGTTGATGCATTTTATTACAAAACTCGTCCCTAGAATAATACATTAGTTTACTTGTTCTAGGAATATTGACACCACACAGCATTTGTAGAATGAATGTTTTTTTTTATATTGCTATGGTTTTATTGGATCTCATATTTCCTGCATGAAGAATAGGCCATATACTGCTTAATTAATTTTAGTTACATTATAAGTACACTGCTGTATGCAGTTTTTGCTTGATTTATATGCATCCCTCTGCTTGAATAAATGTCTGTTGTGTTCATTTTATTTTTGTAATTTTTCGAAGTGTAGCACCATTCTATACAATTATTTGGTGCTTTATTGGACACTTTCATAAATCATGGAAACCAAAATGTACAAGTATTGATTTGAGTGGATTAATAGTGTTTTACACTACAGTAATGATATTTATCATTTATAACAAGGATGTTAGTTTTGGTACGGTGGAAACAACTGGCCCAAGAAAATGACCGACCTGTAGAAAAGTACCTGTCAATTTTTTTCACCCTAGGATCTGCCCGAGAAGGATTTTAAGTTGGGTAGTGAAATGAGCAAGTGCCTTAGAGAGTTCCGTTCCTTACGACTTATGTTGCTCATATATTTACATTTTAAGTGGAAGAAGCTTTAATTTATCAAGTTGAGTGCATTAGAATATTCCTTTGGTGAAAAATGCTTTCATACCTCTTATTATGCAATACAGAGAGACCTTACACATCTAAATCTCTAGTTAAATTTATCAACAACCATGTAATGTTACTAATGCACATTTTAAATAGAAAAAAAGAAATATGTAAATTCAAAACTTGCCAACAGCCAACCCTACCAAGAATAGAATGTATTACATTATAACTCAAAGAAAACAGCCAAAACTAAGAAAGGAACATAATACATGTACATTATAAACTGATAGACACAGCCAAACAAGACAAGATCAAAAAAAGAATAATATTAGGAGTACTGACCTTAAAAGTACCTCTCTCTACCATGGATGGTCATTGGATTCCAGTGATTCCGTTATTGTACCAAGGAAGTCTATTAACTATTCCACTTAATTTACATCCAGTTTCCAATCAGTAAACACTTATATAGAAATTTTAAATAAAGCTGTCCTTAGCCAACAATGCATTTCATAGTAAACAACTAGAGGCTAGCTGGTTTACAAAATTTTAAGTTGAAAAAAAAGTTTTATTTTATTTTATTTATTTATTTATTTAATTATTATTATAATTATTAATTTTTTTTTTTGCTTTCCGAACACAAAACTCATATTTTGTAAGCAATTATGTATTTCTTAGAAAAAATATACCAGGAAATATTTACACTGAGAAGATTTTGACCTTTTGATTTTTATTACATATTTTTTATGTGTTGAAAGCAGGAAGATGTTAAAGTCATTAAGAAACTACCTTTTATCCTGCATACCACAAGTATCATATACAAATCAAAGAAAAGGTTATTCATTCATCTCCTCAGGAAGATAATAACAAAAATTTGGCATTCAAGAAAAATATTACTGTACTTTCATACAGTTTTCTCATTTAATGAGCGTAATTTTTTACGAGTAAAGTAGTGGAATTCTTTTTACTACAGTATTTGATGATGTACGTTAAATCTTTAGATATACATGTAGATGCATTTTTAGTCTTTGCACTGTGGTCCTTGTTTCAGTTGGATCATGCACTGTGGTGCTTGTTTCAGCCGGATCACACTAGGTTATCCCAGTATGACCATGACTGTGAGAATGTATTACCATATATGTATGTCTGCTTTGTACTAGCATGCACTTGGGTAGAATTTTACATGCTAGCTCACTGACACAGCAGTTGTAAAGGTTACTTCTCAACAGGTAGTCAGGAGCAAAGTGAAATGGCATTACTTGCTTGAAGTCACAAGGTCCCCTAGTTTGGTATGCAACCAATGACACATAGATCTGGTGTCTGATACTGTAATAAGTAAGCAACATACTTCCACTTTAAATATTAGGCAATAATTAGCAGCAGTCAAGAAATATGTAACTGTTATGCATTTTGCATTAATAAGTGTGTGTGTGTGTGTGTGTGTGTGTGTGTGTGTGTGTGTGTGCTTTTTATAAATGAAATGTCTAAATGGAGTAGAAAATTGAAGTTAAAGTTAATCATTCAAGACACATAATAATGTTGGACATCAACCATATATTACACTAAAATTAACTGTTTTATGAGAGAAGTAAGTTCTTTATTTGTGCTGCTCTTTAGACAGCATCATTGAGTAATGGCCTTTTACAATGCCATTTACAAGGGAAATGTGTAATTCAGTCATGTATTAGCGTTGATGAAGGTTTTCTGTGGTTGCTATGATTGCTTCAAGCTAAAATGTCCAATTATTTCTATAAATCAGAAATATAGATTTGAATTAATACACTATATTTATTGATATTGACATTATTGTGCTACATGGGGATAACCTCCAGGGAGGGATTTTTATCGCATATGTCCCATTATATTTTGTTGAAGAGTTTTATGGTATAGTTAATTCATTAAGGTTTATAAAGGACAAAATTTGATTGTTTCTTGTTGATTACCTTTTCTGAACACCTATTGCTTATATCATTATGTTTGTGACAAGGTATTTTTAAAAAATTTTTGAATATGAATGAAGTTTGGGATTTTTCACTTTTTTTAATACTATCTATCACTGAAATCACCATGCACAAATTCTGTTTTTCTGTAGGCATTATATTGTAACAACTGTTGGAATTTTGAACATGATGTGGTTTTGCCTTTGTTGACATATTATGTCATAATAAAAGAAACCTTTGCCAGATTTTTCAACATGTAATATTCCAGTTGTGACAACATTATTTGGTGTGCAAAAAAAAAAAAAAAAAAAAAAAAAAAAAAAAAAAAAAAAAAAGCAAAGCAAAATTGTAATTGTGTTGTGAATTTCAATTGCTTCTAGGCTTAAGTAAATAATCAATACCAAAATTAATTCAAATTCATTAAACTTTCTGTGAAAATTTTCCAAAATAAACTGTCACAAACACAACAACATTGACAGTACTCTTATTTCTACTTAATATTTCAATGTTATACTATTGAACTATGAAATCTTTTCTCTCATTCATCAAGGTTTGTTTAGCCAATGCTTAAATGAAATTTATTAAATAGTTTTAACTAAAACTTAACACTGATTGAATTAATACTTAAATGTTTTATGGTTTAACATCTCCAATCAAACCAGAGATAATAAGCTGTTTGGATTATTAAAGTTTTGATTCACCAAATATTTGGGTAACTTCTTTCTTTATTATGTGGTAGATTGGTAGAATGATGTTTTACATCACATCAGCAATTTTTTCCAATTATTCTTGATGAAACAATTTTTATTAATCTCAAGGATTAATGCTAACACAAGTTCATGTAATGTGTGAGTGTGCAAGTGTTTTTGAAACTGCATTGTACCTATGTGTACTTATGGTGACCTTAAGAGTGCTAGATCACTCATACACAATGTCGCAGATAAACATCGAAGACCATTTTGTCAATTTTACCAGTACCAAGCAACAGTAGGGGCATACAACAAGGAAAAACAGTTTTCACTTGCAATCAACTGGTATCAAACCCACAGCAGAGAGACACCTTGAGTTTAGAAGCTAACTCCTGAACCACTTGGCCATTGTTGTTCCTTTTCTTTATTACTTATCTTATTTGGAAGTACATTAGTGTCTTAATCTGCCAAATTAAAAAAAGGACATCTGAAGTAGCAGTATAACATATTGTTATTGCTTTCAAATGCTGATATTTTGTCATGATTTATTTTTAATATCATCATTATATTGGATTTGGTGGGTGTTTTATCTGTTGATATCAAATTTTAATTTGAACTGGAAGTTTATTAAGATAAATAATATTTCATAACAATGTTGAGCTATTGATATCTTTTCATTTGATATAGATTATGTGTTGGGTAAAATTTCAATTGGAACATAATAGAGATTTTAATGATAATTTTTCAAATTCCATATTAATAAAGTTATAAAAAAATTCACTGAGTGTCACCTAAGTTGTACAGCATAGCAATAAACATAACACAAGCTTCAGTTACTGATATTTATAGATAAATATATATATATATATGTAACAAAAGTACCATGGTCTATATGTATGATACAAGAAAAGTACCACGGTCTATATACATGTATATAACAAAAGTACCATGGTACTCTATATATATAACAAAAGTACCATGATCTATATATATAACAAAAGTACCATGGTCTATATATATAACAAAAGTACCATGGTCTATATACATGTATATAACAAAAGTACCATGGTACTCTATATATATAACAAAAGTACCATGATCTATATATATAACAAAAGTACCATGGTCTATATATATAACAAAAGTACCATGGTCTATATGTATGATACAAGAAAAGTACCACGGTCTATATACATGTATATAACAAAAGTACCATGGTACTCTATATATATAACAAAAGTACCATGATCTATATATATATAACAAAAGTACCATGGTCTATATATATAACAAAAGTACCATGGTCTATAAACATAACAAAAGTACCATGGTCTATATACATGCATATTACAAAAGTACCATGGTCTATATATATAACAAAAGTACCATGGTCTATATATATAACAAAAGTACCATGGTCTACATTATTATAACAAAAGCACCATGGTAGTCTATATACATGTATATAACAAAAGCACCATGGTGGTCTATATATATAACAAAAGTACCATGGTGGTTTATATATGTAAAACAAAAATTCCATGGTCTTTATATATATAACAAAAGTACCATGGTGGTCTATATATATAACAAAAGTACCATGGTCTATATATATAACAAAAGTACCATGGTCTACATTATTATAACAAAAGCACCATGGTAGTCTATATACATGTATATAACAAAAGCACCATGGTGGTCTATATATATAACAAAAGTACCATGGTTGTTTATATATGTAAAACAAAAATTCCATGGTCTTTATATATATAACAAAAGTACCATGGTGGTCTATATATATAACAAAAGTACCATGGTCTATATATATAACAAAAGTACCATGGTCTATATGTAAGGTACAACAAAAGTACCATGGTAGTCTATATACATGTATATAACAAAAGTACCATGGTGGTCTATATATATAACAAAAGTACCATGGTCTATATATATAACAAAAGTACCATGGTCTATATATATAACAAAAGTACCATGGTCGATATTAGATCTGAGTCATCATTGGATAACAAGTACTGCTTCTCTACCTTAACACAGTAACACTGGAATGTGTTTGTACAATTCCAAAATTCTGTCAACATTTTTTTATCCTGTTGTAGGAACATCCAGAAAATCATGGATTAAAAACACCAAAATTCATTTATAAATCTACAAAACTTTTTTATTAAAACATTTGAGGCTTTCTTGCATGGTCTCCATGTGTCATGACAGGCATAGCACATTAAAGAACCCTCCCTGCCCATTGCTAAAAGTGCACTGCAAAGATAAAAATTCTGCCACTTCACCTATAGCTGGTGATGTCTCGATATAAGTGAAATATTCTTTACTGGGACTTAAAACCCCATTTAATCAATCGATCTTGCATGTTCTAAACATTCTGAATTTGTATAAAATAAAACATGTTTTTATCCTGGGTTGGCTTGATATGATACCTTAAGTAACAAGAAGTTTTTACAACAAACATTTCACATCTCTTGACAAATACAAAACTGTTGGTGACAGCAATCAAGCTAATCCTTGTTATACCTTTCACAGTAAATGTAAAGAAAATCTTGGATAACTGTAATGTAGACAATCTTACATACATGTACTATATTCTAAAAGTAACACATTCTTGTCTGAAGTAATGACAGCAGTAATACCAGACTAATAACATTAGGAACAATGAATATTAATAAATTAAGTAATGAGTACTTATGACTTGCATACTGATATTTATCATGGTAGTTATGATAACTACATTCCTGTCTCCTGATCCTCGTCTTGTGTATTCCCTGTGTAGGTGTAACACAATTGTGTTAAAAAGGACTTATTACTGACACAATTTACCATCACCTCATGCTTGTGTTGTGTCCTTGGCACAATAATATTGTTTTTAGTGTTAATATATTACCTTACATATAATACTTGTGTATTTGATTGGATGGATTTTTTCCCAGAAAACTAAGATTTATAGGAATTTGACTAGATTTAATGATTACCTCGGTAACCGTTAAGATGGTAATAATTTAAAACATTCAATTTTACATTCAAGTTTTATGTGTTATGGAAAACAAATATATTTTTTGTAATATATTCATTGTTTTATGGCCTTATAAAATGGCAGTGCAAGGCCTGCTGCTGCTGCTGCTGCTGCTGATGATGATGATGATGATGATGTTACTGCTACTGCTGCTGCTGCTTCTGATGCTGCTGCTGATGATGATGATACTGCTACTGCTTCTGCTGCTGTTTCAGATGATGATGATGATGATGATGATGATGATGATGATAATGATGATGATGATGATGATGTTACTGCTGCTGCTGCTGTTTCAGATGATGATGATGTTGATGATGATGATGATGATGATGATGATGATGATGATGATGATGATTACTTATAAGATAAAATAGTCATCTTTAGATCAACCTGATATAGTCAAAGAACATATGAATTGCCCTCAATGTTGATCAGTATACTTGATCCTTGCTATAAACATAGATCTTTACTTTAGAGTTTAGACCAATTTCATCAGTAAAACAGCAACATAACAGACTTGTTGATATTGCATGATAATTGTTCAATTGTTGGTTATATTATATGTATAAAATGTTTTAGTATATTTGGAATGGTTTAGTTTACTTTGTATACTTTAAAACAAATAATTTTGTTGATAAAAATAACTGACTCTATGTCATATTATGTCACGTTATCAAGTGTTCTTAGTTGAGTGTTCTAAAGTGTTTGCACCACTCTTTACCTAGGGTCAGATCCCACTCAGGTAGTTTGGAGTGTGATGAAAAGTATGTAAGATTGCTTGCCATTAGTTGATCGTTTTCTTTTGGCCCTCCTTTTTCCTCTGCCATTTCCAAACTGACCCTTTCCATTTAAATGGAATACTTTTGACTGGGGTATAGAGTACCATTACTTTACTTCACTTATATTATATTTCATACCAATTCTTCAAAGTGTTCTACCTGAGGCACAGTTTGTTGGGAACTGGAATTCTTGATGCCAGGTAAAGTAGAGTTTTACAATAAGAATATCTTGACTTTTTTTGACATCTGAACTGATTAACAGTTAATTGTTGACTATGGTATATCATCGAGGCAAGTCCTTGGTATGCTTACTCAAGTCAGTTAAGTATTACTTCAGATAAGATATTGTTTTTTTTTTTTTTTTTTTTTTTTTTTGCTATGTCAATTAATACTTCAGGTCCTTCTTTTTTCTGAAGTTATCAATCCTATTTTGTATCTTAAATTATTAGAACTAACAGCTGTAACACAAATGAGATTTTTTTGCTTAAAGAATAGTTAGTAAGTGGCAAGTCTGATTAGTCAAGTCTATAGAGTTTCCATTACCGAATTGCTAGCAGCTTCTCTCTCAAAGCTCTTTATATGGCTCAAAATAACATTAGCCTTTATTCACATCAAATTTGTCTTATTTATTGTTTATCAATTGTATCAATTTGTCTAAAGCACTGTTATTACAGAATTGCTGAATCAGCAGATTTTGATCAACAAACAACGTAAGCTGTACTGTATTGTTCACTAAAAAAAATCATCAAAGCTGTAAGAAAAACTATTTTTACAAAATGGAATAAATCGTTTTTGTTTGATTTGTCAAATTGAGTTGATAAGTTTGAGTAAATTCAGCTTAATACATTTTTCAGTTTGAATTTCTTCTAAGATTTTGCTGCTGGTAAAATAGAAAATAATTTGTAGATTTTTCTCACAACTTTGGTGTTTATTTGAGACAAAATATTTGTATTATTGAGGAATTTCATCAAACTTTATGTAGTGATAGATATTCTGACAAGAACTTGTAAATATTGAAAGTCATACTTTAAAGGTCAATGTCACTCAATGGTTACTATATATTGGATGGTTTCCATGGAATAACTTTTGTTTGATGTGATGGAATCCTATTAAACTTGACACACTGATGGATATTCTTGTAATGAAAATTCCTATTGGATTAAGGTTAAAGTTGAAAGTCACTAACTGTAATAGATTTAGAGTTTTCTGTGCAATAAGTTAGATTTGCTCTGAGCTCTAAACAAACCATGATTATATTTTGTATACGTTTATGAAAAATATGTTCTTATAGCCATATTGTATATGTAAATTTCTTTGTAACTTTAAACACACATATAAAAAGTAATGCGTTAAAGCTGCTATGATATATAGCAGAATTTATTCACTCCTTCATAAAACATTGGTGTATTTATTTTTTGTTCTTGTGCATACTCAAGAGATTTAATACACTATTTTTATTATATATATTATGCAGTACATATTAACTGTCTGGAAATAGTTAGTTTTGTCTGTTATGCATTAAATTTTTATGGAAGAATGATTTTCATTTGGATTGTTGGTCTTTGGAAAGGAAAATATATGGAGTTTTTCTTTTTCGCTCTTTAATTATTTGTGTTTTAGGTATGTATTAATTAGCTGACAAAAAAAAAAAAAAAAAAAAAAGAGAAATAAGAAAGCAAGGCCATAGACAAACAAGGGGCCTAGTCCAAGCAGTCTAAGCACTTTTGAATCTCAGCACCTCTCACCACCTAGATTTAAATCCAACTTGGGCAGATCTTAGTATAAGAAAGTTTGTCAGTTTGCTTGTCAAATGTTGTTGGTTTTCTTTAGGCACTCAGGTTTTCTTCACCATCCCAGAACTGACCACCTCTATAGAATTGAAAGTATCTTGACCATTAATCCATTCCTTGGATAAACAGATATTTAAACCATTGTTTTTGAATTTCAAGACTTTATGAATACTTAGGCACTTGAATATTTATGTCAAAGAAACTAAGAACATGCCACAAAAATACAGGAAAAAACAAGACCTACAAATATCCAGATATAGAGACTATTGTCTGTTAAACTCCAGACTTAAGATGGGCACAGGATATAATGACAAAATAGAATCCAGTTACATGGTTCAAGGACTCTCATAGGGATCTAAATTACCCAACTTATTTTACAATTTTAAACAAAAAGACAGATAGTTAATAAAAACATTATTAGTGCTGGTTTTCATTGTAAATTTGTTAATAAAAGAGCAAGCCTTTGAGCAAAAAAAAAAGAAAAAAAAAGTATGTTTTCATACTTCAATTCCATTGCAAATTGTATGGGTTTTATGTTACTGTAATTGCGCTATTTGTGTAAAAAGTTATCATACCACAGTCAATAAAAGGTGAATAAAAACAGACGTGTGTAGTTATACTTCAGGAACTAAATGTTATGTGCTGTTAGTTAGTTTTTATATACAAAAGTCAGAATTGTTTTTATCATGGGGAAGAAAACAGAGAGAGAACTTTATTGTTTGTGTTGGTATGCATTAAACATGTTTATTGGATCTTCTTTCTCTACTTTCGCATTCTTTATAGCAAAAGGTACCAGTACAGTAGATTTTAGGTTTTGTATACATACATATATATATATATATATATATATATATATATATATATATATATATATATATATATATATACTTAAACTTGCAAAAGTGTTGGGTCTCGCATATAAGACCTAAATATTGGGACCACACAGAAATACTGTAGTTAGATGAACAATAAGTTCAGAAACTAACCATCTTATGATGCAACAACACATGTATAGCTATGTATAAAAGTTTTTCCTAGTGCTTATTTGACTACCAGTCATGTCTTTTTAAACCCAATTTTTGGGTCGAACCCAATAAATTTATCAAAATTTATTGGGCCATGTAAGAGAAGGCCCAATAAAGTATACACCATATACAATATAGTTGGGACCCCATATACAATATAGTTGGGACCCCCTTGTTAAAGACCCAATATTTTATATAACATCATCCAATTAAAAATATCATGTGTAGGACAACTATGGCATGTATTGCACAAAAAATGGAATTTACATTAATGTCTTCAATTATATATAAATATTTTTTTCAGAGAATTTACAAAATATTACACCTCATTTGAATATATCGCGAAAATTGGTTATAATATATGTTAAATGACTGGCTATCTTCTTTCAGAATTTCAAATTTGAACAAAATCATTTGATAATAGAGTCCACAATGGTCATTTATACGTTTTTTTTGTTTACAGTAAAAGTGACCATCAGATGTTAGGTCGGATGACCTGGTACAAACTTTAGTCTACCCCACCTAGGGACCTTTCACACCATATTTGTTTCCAATAGGCCAAGTGGTTTCAGAGATGATGATTACAGTTTATGCACAGATGCCTGTTTCACTACGCTATAAGCTCAGCTGGCTTTAGCCAGTTGATCTAAAAAGAAACTTTTTAATTCTCGTGTCATGATTTGTCCATATGCAAAAGATGACATCATTAATGCTATTCAGCACCACCAGGAATATGGTTTTTGGCACAAAGTTTAAGAACAACTAGACTGGCAATCCCTAGGTATTCAAGTTAGGTTCATTGCAAGTTATCAATGTGCTTTAAAACTGTACAATTCCTGCAACAAGCACTTCAATTGTGTGCATTGCCACAATTTCTGCAACTTCACCTAAAGCTCATGACCTCTCGATACAATGAAATACTCTTGATTAGGATGTTAAAACCAATTTTATTTATTGATCAACACTTCACAGATATTGGCTTTTTGTTACATAAAAAGGTGTAGATATCTGGATAATCATGCTTTTCTTCCAAGTAAAAGTTTTTCTGCTGCTGTGAAAGTACAAACAAACCTGTCAATATGGGCAAATTCATACCAAGGAATTCTTGTCAAACATAGCAGGATCACTTTGTTTACCAAGTCATGTGATACAATTAAGATATATATAGATAAGGTAGAAGGAGATGAACCTACAGAATGATGCATCATAATCATGGTTTATTCTAGCCTAGCAGAACAATATTCTAGTATTCCTTTTGAAAAAACCTATCCAGCTTTATATTAGCACAAGGTAATTTAAAGTGAATACCAGTAGTCAAGATGAAACATGTTTGATAATTCAATATTTTCAGTTTTATAGACTGGATACAGATGAAAACTCCAATACAGAATGAAGAAAGCTCTTGGCATTTGTAGACAAACATCTGTCACCAGTAAATTCATTTTTTAAATGTGACATGTTCTAGTCAGTCATTAGTTGATCCAAACATTTAAAAATCTGGTGTTATTGATTCATTTATGAGGAAACATGCATGTTATTGCAGTGCTGTGTACAGAAAGTAGAATGTTAATAATATATTTTGTATGGGAATATGCCCATTACTTGTTTTCTGTGAGTGCAAGATTTTCTGGAAAACATCTCACACAAAATACCATATCCAGTATACAATCTTTCAACAAAAATTGAAATAATAAAAAAAAAATATATTCAGATATGACACAATTTATTCAACAATTATAAACTAGGTAATTTGAAAATTTAACATAATGAAATACGATCTTTGAACACAATAAACTTCATAAACATACAAAATATAAAAAAAATTCCTTTAAGTGACACTATAGGTCTGGAACAACATAGCTGGTCTATTTTATGTTTTTAGTAAAGTAACTTTCTGTCTCTTTCAAATTCATTGAACACTTGATCACAGATAATTATCAACATAATGTACTAACATTACGATTATGTAATTCCTTTTTTTAAAGTATTTAATCAGTATTATCACATTTTCTCAAAATTCTTTCATATTTCAACATTTTAACCCTAACAAGATATTATGTTTGTGACAAATAGCCACAGTTAAACATTTTAACCCTTACAAGATATGTTTGTGACAAATAGCCACAGTGGCAAAGTCTGTATTGACTCTGACTATCATGTGTGACCTTACATCATTTACACAGCAATGATGTTGTTCATAAATTAAAGATTTGTTCTTATGTTCTTAATTTCAACAGTTGTGTCAAGTTATTAGGCAATCACTTCATGCATTGCGTAGAAAAATAACTAAAATAAAAAAAAAACAAAAACAAAAAAAAAAAAAAACAAAAAAAAAAAAAAAAAACAAGAGGCCCAATAGGGCCTGTATTGCTCACCTGAAACAACCTTATTTTATTTTTTGCATTTTCTTTTAAAAATCAATCCAATCAGTAAAACATAAACAAACAAACACATTTCTATTATTTCAAGCAATATTTATCATAAATTTCCTTTCAATGGTTATGTACTTTCAGAGAAAAATTTAGGCTTAAAACAGACCTTACTTGCATATTACATAATTATTGTACAAACAAATAATTGTACAGAAAAACCAACTACATATGTTCAATTTCCCTGAAATCTTTTTTCTTTGTGTCAAATTTAAAATTGTTTAAAATTGGTACATAAAGGAACCCATAATGACCATTTATATGATTTTGCTATTGTTAGTAATGGCAGCCATCTTGGATTTCAGACAGACATACATGTAGCAGTTACATTTTTTAATCTAAACCACCCAAGGACCTTTCACACTAAATTTCCTTTCAATTGGCAATGTACTTTCAGAGATTTTCAAAGATTTAGGCTAAAAATAGACTTTATTTGCATATAACGTAATTATTGCACAAACGAAAAACTGTACAGAAAAACATGTTATATATGTTTTATCCCCCCGACATCTATTTTCTATGTTTCAAATTTCAACAAAATCAGTAAATAAATAAACTCGTAATGGCCATTTATAGGTTTTTGCTATTTATGTTAATGACAGAAGCCGTCTTGGATTTAGGATTACATGTCGGAAACAATTTTAATCTATAGTTACTAAGGACCTTCTACACCAAATTTCATTTGAATTGGCCAATTAGTTTCAGAGGAGAAGATTAAAGTATATGGATACCAGCATGCACTGACTCAAGCACACTATACCAAACCATAAGCTTATCATGGCTTTGCCAGGTGAGCTAATAATAATAATAATAATAAAGAAATAAGTTAACTTTTTAAGTTGTTATAATTATACAGAATAAAAGATGGAACAAAAACAATATGTCACTAAAACTTTCGTACAAGTCAATAAAATCACAAACCAAATTTGCAGTAACATGAGTATTAGACGGTTTTCTCAATTTCCATATTTTTCGCTAAAAATAATCACCAAAACTTCACTTTTTGTGAACAATGTTATTTAAAGATTTGCTCAGATTTACTAATCTAATTTCCCCCAAGAAAAAAATGATTTTGTAAGAGCATCAATCCATTTAAAATTTAAAACTAAGGACTCTATATTTCATTCACTATAGAAAACTTTAAAACAAGTCCATCATTATAGCACACTATAAAAATAGGCCAATTAAATCATGTAGATGTTCAACCTTTCATGATTTTCAAACACTTAATCAGAAAATAAAATCAAAGTAAAGATAAACAATTTAATGAAAAATTATGAAATCATAATTCTCAAAGATTAAAATTTTAAATGGCACCACAAAATAAATGCTCCTAAAAAAATTTGAAAAATATCACCTTTTATAGAGAGAGCCACACAATAAATAATTTTTCCCATTATAGTAAAATGATGAATTTTTAAAAAGAATTTTTTAAGTATTTCACCAATGATGCCTTACTGGCACCGCAGTTGAAACAAAAAAAGTAATATTTTCAAAGTTACCCGCCAAAAAATTTTGTCACAAAGAAAATATTGTTATTTTTACAGAACCATTCATAACAAAAATCAAGTCAAGAACTGTTTAACTATTATATAAATTTGCAGCACAAAATTTTCATATGCTGTTTGCTCTGTTACACATCAACTTTTTATTTTTTAATTCAGTATTAAACCAAAAATAACACAAACAGTTATTACATGTAAGGATGAATATTAAAATTTTTGGTATAAATTTTTATGTCAGTTTAATGGAATGTTATAGTATGTGTGTTACGATAATTTCTA